>JAWNNB010001348.1:0-519431 GCA_035043285.1 Drosophila subsilvestris | reverse complement strand
TACTTCGGAGGCAGAGACAGCGGATGACATCTGCCACAAAAACAGTGATATGGATATGGCAATCCCACCCACATCCCCACCAGTTGGTAAGTTGTTTGCCTGTTTGGCTTTCCCACCTAATCACTGCTCTGCTTTTAGTTACGGCCAAACCTATTGAATCGGACAGTTATATGGATGTGATATCCTCACCCACATCCCTACCAGTTGGTAAGTTGTTTGCCTGTTTGGCTTTCCCACTTAATCACTGCTCTTTTTTAAGTTACCGATGTAACCGAGCGCAACGCTCAATCTGCAAGCTTTGTTGACATGGGCGAAGAGGATCCGGCCTCCCAAATGCCAAACCCACAGATTGATCCGCTAACCGAATCGAAAATTGCGGAATGTCCGCCACAGACTGAACCTACTTCGGAGGCAGAGACAGCGGATGACATCTGCCACAGAAACAGTGATATGGATATGGCAACCACACCCACATCCCCACCAGTTGGTAAGTTGTTTGCCTGTTTGGCTTTCCCCACCTAATCCCTGCTCTGCTTTTAGTTACGGCCAAACCTATTGAATCGGACAGTTATATGGATGTGATATCCTCACCCACATCCCCACCAGTTGGTAAGTTGTTTGCCTGTTTGGCTTTCCCACCTAATCACTGCTCTGCTTTTAGTTACGGCCAAACCTATTGAATCGGACAGTTATATGGATGTGATATCCTCACCCACATCCCTACCAGTTGGTAAGTTGTTTGCCTGTTTGGCTTTCCCACTTAATCACTGCTCTTTTTTAAGTTACCGATGTAACCGAGCGCAACGCTCAATCTGCAAGCTTTGTTGACATGGGCGAAGAGGATCCGGCCTCCCAAATGCCACAGATTGATCCGCTAACCGAATCGAAAATTACGGAATGTCCGCCACAGACTGAACCTACTTCGGAGGCAGAGACAGCGGATGACATCTGCCACAGAAACAGTGATATGGATATGGCAACCCCACCCACATCCCCACCAGTTGGTAAGTTGTTTGCCTGTTTGGCTTTCCCACCTAATCACTGCTCTGCTTTTAGTTACGGCCAAACCTATTGAATCGGACAGTTATATGGATGTGATATCCTCACCCACATCCCCACCAGTTGGTAAGTTGTTTGCCTGTTTGGCTTTCCCACCTAATCACTGCTCTGCTTTTAGTTACGGCCAAACCTATTGAATCGGACAGTTATATGGATGTGATATCCTCACCCACATCCCCACCAGTTGGTAAGTTGTTTGCCTGTTTGGCTTTCCCACTTAATCACTGCTCTTTTTTAAGTTACCGATGTAACCGAGCGCAACGCTCAATCTGCCAGCTTTGTTGACATGGGCGAAGAGGAAGAAAGTGAAGGCATTAATCAGTTCTCGGAAGTGGATCTCACAGAGTCACCGCCTGCAGTTATACAGACAGAGGTGGAAGCTCAGCCTGAACCAGTTATAAAAGTTATACAAGAGCAACGAGTAGAGACTCTGCCTGCAGTTGAACCTGAACCTGTGTCTGTGCCAGTGCCTGTGGCAATGCCTCAGCTGGATATAATGCAAACGGATGCGGCGGCTGCCAACGATAGTCCTCTTTCATCCTCCCGGCTGGACGCCCTATTGGATCATCCAAACGTGACGCTGCGCAAGGTAAATGTGGCAATGCCTCAGCTGCATCTGATGCAAAAGGATGCGGCGGCTGCTAACGATACTCCTCTTGCATCCTTCCAGGTGAACAAAATTTTGGATGCTCCGAACGTGACGCGGCGCAAGGTAAAATTGGCAATGCCTCAGCTGCATATGATGCAAGCGGATGCGGCGGCTGCCAACGATACTCCTCTTGCATCCTCCCAGCTGGACGCAACTTTCTTAAATTTGTTGTTCTTTTTTCCTAATAAAAATTGTTTTCCATTAACGTTAAACGAAACACAATTTGCTTGTATCTTTTCAGAAACGGTAACGTCCAAGATGGCAGTTTAAAATAAAATGTTGACTTTTTGCAATTAAAATTATGTCTTTTTAGTATGGGGAAAATTTAATTGACAACCGTTCATTGTTGTCTCCTCGTCGGAGGATATATCGATCATGCTCTCCACCCGCGAGAGGGACATAGCGTAGACAAAGTGTTCCGTGGAACCCTCGTGGGCCATAGCATGCGGGGCCATCATCATGGATCCGTTCTGGGGCGGTGGTGGCGGAGTGTCCATGCTGCAGTACTTCATGTTGGCTGCGACCGTTTGAGGGCGGGGGTGGAGGTGGCGGTGTGGGATTGCCCAGGAGTCGAATGCTGCCATTCAGGCGGCTCAGGCTTAGATTATTCGCATTCTGGACCTGATTGGCCAGAGTCTGGAAGAGACCGAGTAGTGCCCCGGCCGATGATCAGGCATCCCACGCTCCTGTTGCTGGCGTTGCTGCAGCTGGGAGGCGTGACAGTGGGCGGCAGCGGTATTCCGGCAGCGGCCGCAGCCGCCTTCAGCGTGGACAGTGGGAACATCTGCTGTGCCAGTCCACCCACACCCACGCCCATGCCAAGGGGCAGATGAGTGGCCAGAGAGGCCAGGGCATTGACGTTGGATATTTTATTGGCAAGGTAGTTCGTCTGACTATCAGCAGCAGCAGATAGCGACACCGCCCGTGTCGACCACCGTGAGGACACCATGTTTGAAAACCATATATGATTTATATTCATGAAAATTAATAAAAATAATATATTATAATATCCATATAATTGTCCTTCATATAACGCTGCATTAATTAGATTCTATTTGTCTTCATTATTTCAATATTTCATTTGGTTTTTTGTCTCATATTGCAATGGTTGCCTCGAGTTTGCTAGCAACTTATATGCAATTTAAATAACTTTACAGGGGGGTAGAAAGATACCAGCAATTCCATCAAATACTATCGGATACTTTTCTAGTATATACCGACCCTTTTTTTTTCTTGAACTGAGTACTGCCTTCCGCACAGAGCTTAGAAAACAGTTTTCTTATCGGTTTCATATCAACCCTGATTCTGTTCGCGAGGTTTTTTTCGGAACTGAGTACAAGGCTGACTGAGTACTAGGCTTTAAGAGAGATAAAAACGATCTATCAATCGATTATTCCTATCGTACTGACTATCGTACTATCCATGAATATCGGCAAACTGCTCCTTCCTATTTTCGGCGGGAGTCTCTACATTCTACATCAGCAATCGTGCCTCTAGAAATCAGGGATAATTTGCTCACCATGCCGGAAACAGAAAAGGATGGTGTAACGGTCGAAGTGGACAAGTGAGTAACGCAACACCCCCACCCATATGTATGCCACAATTCTCGAATGGCTAATTCTCTTGACTACCATTGACAGAATGGGAAAGTTCATCTTTCCCGTGTCCTACCACACCTTTGAAAAATACGTGAACTTGGAGAAGATACGCAAGCAAACAAGCTCGTCCGATGCCACACAGGAACAACATTGGTTGCGGAGATTCTACAATGACTTCTACATGTTGCCGGATAAGCGAAAGTCCACCAATATATTCAAGATACCTGATGATCTGATGTCAAAGTTGTTGGAATGTGGCCATCCTGTTGACGAAGCAACAGTCAAGAGGTTAGCTGAGCATAACAAAAAGAGTGATCCTGAACCAGTCATGAGGTTAGCTGAGCATAACAAAAATATTGATCCTGAACCAAGCACGTGAGTCCACGCTATATAGAAATACGAGTGTGTCCGCCCCACTTAACGCTTCAACGATCTGTACTTTTGACAGCGACTCTGCGATTGCCAGCTTTGAAGAGTTCTCGGAATATATGGAGAACCTCTACAATATTGTGTGGCAACTGAAGCTCCACGACCCCGAGTATGTTGCCATGGGCTTTGAGGATTGCGCATATGCCTATTACCAGGCATTTTATTTAAAGCCAGAGATTCGGGAGCGATACAAGTACACCCTGAAACCGTGTACGTCGGACATAAGCGATCGCCTACTTGCTCTACCCAGTTGCAAGGAGGCTGAGATGCTGAGGCGAACTTTACGAGAATTGGTTGAACCATCGGCAGATCTGGAGCGATCCCGAAGCCCCGAATTGGTCACAGAAACACAGACTGTTTCCCCTGATCGTTTTGAATGTTTCAAAAAGTACATCTCGAATCTGGATGAAATCAGCGATCAAATGCTTAGCTGCGACGAGTATAAGCATCTATCTAAAAAGGCGTGTGCCGGGGAGTACTTCAAGCAGTTCTACAGCTCGCCAAAAATACGCGACCGATTCAAGTACAAAGAAAAGCCATTTCCTAAAATGGTACGCGATGAATTGCGGCGTCGACTGAACTTGCCTGATATCATTGACGAGAGTCCTAGCGAGCCCAAGGAAGTGGATAGCTCCGGTCAACCAAGTCCAAAGAGCACAGAGCAAAGCCCATCGTTAACTTTTCGATTTGAAAACTACGAATATCCCATAGCACCGGCATGTTTTTTTCAATACATTAACTACGATGAAATGGTTGAGCAGCTGAGGAAAACAGAACCAATAAGGAAGGATGAAGATTTGAAAATATTTTTCTACTACAATTTCTACAGAAAAGAAAACTTCCGGAAATCGTACAGTTATAGCTTTAACGATGCGCCCCCCGAGCTGATGGAGAGGCTTCTCCAATATGCCAAGCGGGTGGGCAAACCAAAAAAAAAAGAAGGGTAAATTGAAATATGAATGCATTTCACATGTCTTTTAAAATGGTTTGTACATTGCAGGTCATCGAAAAAAGCTAAAAATGGCAGCGAGCAGATACCAGCTCCAATAGAGACAGAGACCACCCCGTAAGTATTTCTGTTTTCCGAGTTTTTGTAGTTTTCGACCGTTTAATTACGTTCCTATTTTTGTTTTAAATGGGCCTTCGTTTGAGTATTATTGTTTACAGATTAAAAATAGCCTTTTTTTCTCGTTCAGGACATTGAAAAAGGCAGCACAGGAAAACGCCAATGAAAACAGGGAAACCTTTCCAGATATCAGCAATGCCGTGCCGTGCGAGCCGTGTGTGGAGCCCGCAGTGCAGTCTGAAAACATCCCGCCTACGAATTTAATGTGAGTATATTGGCGTATACCTACTGCTAGATTATAATTGGAATTTTTGCACATTACCCTGATTTTCACATCCAGCCAGCCGACTTCGTTGAGCTCGTCCGCGAACCAATATGATGTCACTATCCTTTGGGAAGAGTAAGACTCACCATCACTCTTTGTGGTACACCTTTTTTGTGTGTGGTTAATAACTCTTATGTTCCATTGCAGTGGCTCCCGCTTCCAGTTTCCCGTGTCCTTTCATCTGTTCTGTCGTTGCATAAACTACGATGAAATCCTCGGGTCCTTGCTGAGACGACTGATCACAGACAAGTCGCGGCTAGCGGCCCTGATTGCCAAACCGCAAGACCATGCTTGCAAACAAATCTTCAATTTCTTTTATAACTCATTCTACGTATACACTTATATTCGGAAACGATACAAATACCGATTCGAGTGTAGGGGGGACAATAGGCTCATGAAAAAGCTGTCCGAACATGCAAAACCCTTGAATGAAAGTGCAAAGCTTAAAATGGAAAGTCCGCCAATGCCCAAAAGACGACCACCCCCAGCACACAACGAGTCAGGCAGCCGAAATCAAGATCTCCTAAATAGCCTGGATTGTATTGAGTACAGGTATCCTGTTACATATTCCACCTTCGTGGAATGCATTAATTACGCTGAGCTAAAGGTTCATGTGGTTAACGAAAATAGCAAAAACGAGGAGGAGAGGGCCGAGATCATGCAGGACGAGAATAAGTGTAAACGACTGATCCATCGCTACTACCACTCGTTCTACACATCCCACAAATTCCGACAAATATTTAAATATAATTTCGATAGAGCAACGCCAGAGCTTCGTGCCAAGTGTCTGGAGTATGGAGAAATAGTTACCGAATCGAAGAGTACGAGTCCGCCACAAGCTGAACCACCTACTTCGGAGGCAGAGACAGCGGATGACATCTGCCACAAAAACAGTGATATGGATATGGCAATCCCACCCACATCCCCACCAGTTGGTAAGTTGTTTGCCTGTTTGGCTTTCCCACCTAATCACTGCTCTGCTTTTAGTTACGGCCAAACCTATTGAATCGGACAGTTATATGGATGTGATATCCTCACCCACATCCCTACCAGTTGGTAAGTTGTTTGCCTGTTTGGCTTTCCCACTTAATCACTGCTCTTTTTTAAGTTACCGATGTAACCGTGCGCAACGCTCAATCTGCAAGCTTTGTTGACATGGGCGAAGAGGATCCGGCCTCCCAAATGCCAAACCCACAGATTGATCCGCTAACCGAATCGAAAATTACGGAATGTCCGCCACAGACTGAACCTACTTCGGAGGCAGAGACAGCGGATGACATCTGCCACAGAAACAGTGATATGGATATGGCAACCACACCCACATCCCCACCAGTTGGTAAGTTGTTTGCCTGTTTGGCTTTCCCACCTAATCACTGCTCTGCTTTTAGTTACGGCCAAACCTATTGAATCGGACAGTTATATGGATGTGATATCCTCACCCACATCCCCACCAGTTGGTAAGTTGTTTGCCTGTTTGGCTTTCCCACCTAATCACTGCTCTGCTTTTAGTTACGGCCAAACCTATTGAATCGGACAGTTATATGGATGTGATATCCTCACCCACATCCCTACCAGTTTGTAAGTTGTTTGCCTGTTTGGCTTTCCCACTTAATCACTGCTCTTTTTTAAGTTACCGATGTAACCGAGCGCAACGCTCAATCTGCAAGCTTTGTTGACATGGGCGAAGAGGATCCGGCCTCCCAAATGCCACAGATTGATCCGCTAACCGAATCGAAAATTACGGAATGTCCGCCACAGACTGAACCTACTTCGGAGGCAGAGACAGCGGATGACATCTGCCACAGAAACAGTGATATGGATATGGCAACCCCACCCACATCCCCACCAGTTGGTAAGTTGTTTGCCTGTTTGGCTTTCCCACCTAATCACTGCTCTGCTTTTAGTTACGGCCAAACCTATTGAATCGGACAGTTATATGGATGTGATATCCTCACCCACATCCCCACCAGTTGGTAAGTTGTTTGCCTGTTTGGCTTTCCCACCTAATCACTGCTCTGCTTTTAGTTACGGCCAAACCTATTGAATCGGACAGTTATATGGATGTGATATCCTCACCCACATCCCCACCAGTTGGTAAGTTGTTTACCTGTTTGGCTTTCCCACTTAATCACTGCTCTTTTTTAAGTTACCGATGTAACCGAGCGCAACGCTCAATCTGCCAGCTTTGTTGACATGGGCGAAGAGGAAGAAAGTGAAGGCATTAATCAGTTCTCGGAAGTGGATCTCACAGAGTCACCGCCTGCAGTTATACAGACAGAGGTGGAAGCTCAGCCTGAACCAGTTATAAAAGTTATACAAGAGCAACGAGTAGAGACTCTGCCTGCAGTTGAACCTGAACCTGTGTCTGTGCCAGTGCCTGTGGCAATGCCTCAGCTGGATATAATGCAAACGGATGCGGCGGCTGCCAACGATAGTCCTCTTTCATCCTCCCGGCTGGACGCCCTATTGGATCATCCAAACGTGACGCTGCGCAAGGTAAATGTGGCAATGCCTCAGCTGCATCTGATGCAAAAGGATGCGGCGGCTGCTAACGATACTCCTCTTGCATCCTTCCAGGTGAACAAAATTTTGGATGCTCCGAACGTGACGCGGCGCAAGGTAAAATTGGCAATGCCTCAGCTGCATATGATGCAAGCGGATGCGGCGGCTGCCAACGATACTCCTCTTGCATCCTCCCAGCTGGACGCAACTTTCTTAAATTTGTTGTTCTTTTTTCCTAATAAAAATTGTTTTCCATTAACGTTAAACGAAACACAATTTGCTTGTATCTTTTCAGAAACGGTAACGTCCAAGATGGCAGTTTAAAATAAAATGTTGACTTTTTGCAATTAAAATTATGTCTTTTTAGTATGGGGAAAATTTAATTGACAACCGTTCATTGTTGTCTCCTCGTCGGAGGATATATCGATCATGCTCTCCACCCGCGAGAGGGACATAGCGTAGACAAAGTGTTCCGTGGAACCCTCGTGGGCCATAGCATGCGGGGCCATCATCATGGATCCGTTCTGGGGCGGTGGTGGCGGAGTGTCCATGCTGCAGTACTTCATGTTGGCTGCGACCGTTTGAGGGCGGGGGTGGAGGTGGCGGTGTGGGATTGCCCAGGAGTCGAATGCTGCCATTCAGGCGGCTCAGGCTTAGATTATTCGCATTCTGGACCTGATTGGCCAGAGTCTGGAAGAGACCGAGTAGTGCCCCGGCCGATGATCAGGCATCCCACGCTCCTGTTGCTGGCGTTGCTGCAGCTGGGAGGCGTGACAGTGGGCGGCAGCGGTATTCCGGCAGCGGCCGCAGCCGCCTTCAGCGTGGACAGTGGGAACATCTGCTGTGCCAGTCCACCCACACCCACGCCCATGCCAAGGGGCAGATGAGTGGCCAGAGAGGCCAGGGCATTGACGTTGGATATTTTATTGGCAAGGTAGTTCGTCTGACTATCAGCAGCAGCAGATAGCGACACCGCCCGTGTCGACCACCGTGAGGACACCATGTTTGAAAACCATATATGATTTATATTCATGAAAATTAATAAAAATAATATATTATAATATCCATATAATTGTCCTTCATATAACGCTGCATTAATTAGATTCTATTTGTCTTCATTATTTCAATATTTCATTTGGTTTTTTTGTCTCATATTGCAATGGTTGCCTCGAGTTTGCTAGCAACTTATATGCAATTTAAATAACTTTACAGGGGGGTAGAAAGATACCAGCAATTCCATCAAATACTATCGGATACTTTTCTAGTATATACCGACCCTTTTTTTTTCTTGAACTGAGTACTGCCTTCCGCACAGAGCTTAGAAAACAGTTTTCTTATCGGTTTCATATCAACCCTGATTCTGTTCGCGAGGTTTTTTTCGGAACTGAGTACAAGGCTGACTGAGTACTAGGCTTTAAGAGAGATAAAAACGATCTATCAATCGATTATTCCTATCGTACTGACTATCGTACTATCCATGAATATCGGCAAACTGCTCCTTCCTATTTTCGGCGGGAGTCTCTACATTCTACATCAGCAATCGTGCCTCTAGAAATCAGGGATAATTTGCTCACCATGCCGGAAACAGAAAAGGATGGTGTAACGGTCGAAGTGGACAAGTGAGTAACGCAACACCCCCACCCATATGTATGCCACAATTCTCGAATGGCTAATTCTCTTGACTACCATTGACAGAATGGGAAAGTTCATCTTTCCCGTGTCCTACCACACCTTTGAAAAATACGTGAACTTGGAGAAGATACGCAAGCAAACAAGCTCGTCCGATGCCACACAGGAACAACATTGGTTGCGGAGATTCTACAATGACTTCTACATGTTGCCGGATAAGCGAAAGTCCACCAATATATTCAAGATACCTGATGATCTGATGTCAAAGTTGTTGGAATGTGGCCATCCTGTTGACGAAGCAACAGTCAAGAGGTTAGCTGAGCATAACAAAAAGAGTGATCCTGAACCAGTCATGAGGTTAGCTGAGCATAACAAAAATATTGATCCTGAACCAAGCACGTGAGTCCACGCTATATAGAAATACGAGTGTGTCCGCCCCACTTAACGCTTCAACGATCTGTACTTTTGACAGCGACTCTGCGATTGCCAGCTTTGAAGAGTTCTCGGAATATATGGAGAACCTCTACAATATTGTGTGGCAACTGAAGCTCCACGACCCCGAGTATGTTGCCATGGGCTTTGAGGATTGCGCATATGCCTATTACCAGGCATTTTATTTAAAGCCAGAGATTCGGGAGCGATACAAGTACACCCTGAAACCGTGTACGTCGGACATAAGCGATCGCCTACTTGCTCTACCCAGTTGCAAGGAGGCTGAGATGCTGAGGCGAACTTTACGAGAATTGGTTGAACCATCGGCAGATCTGGAGCGATCCCGAAGCCCCGAATTGGTCACAGAAACACAGACTGTTTCCCCTGATCGTTTTGAATGTTTCAAAAAGTACATCTCGAATCTGGATGAAATCAGCGATCAAATGCTTAGCTGCGACGAGTATAAGCATCTATCTAAAAAGGCGTGTGCCGGGGAGTACTTCAAGCAGTTCTACAGCTCGCCAAAAATACGCGACCGATTCAAGTACAAAGAAAAGCCATTTCCTAAAATGGTACGCGATGAATTGCGGCGTCGACTGAACTTGCCTGATATCATTGACGAGAGTCCTAGCGAGCCCAAGGAAGTGGATAGCTCCGGTCAACCAAGTCCAAAGAGCACAGAGCAAAGCCCATCGTTAACTTTTCGATTTGAAAACTACGAATATCCCATAGCACCGGCATGTTTTTTTCAATACATTAACTACGATGAAATGGTTGAGCAGCTGAGGAAAACAGAACCAATAAGGAAGGATGAAGATTTGAAAATATTTTTCTACTACAATTTCTACAGAAAAGAAAACTTCCGGAAATCGTACAGTTATAGCTTTAACGATGCGCCCCCCGAGCTGATGGAGAGGCTTCTCCAATATGCCAAGCGGGTGGGCAAACCAAAAAAAAAGAAGGGTAAATTGAAATATGAATGCATTTCACATGTCTTTTAAAATGGTTTGTACATTGCAGGTCATCGAAAAAAGCTAAAAATGGCAGCGAGCAGATACCAGCTCCAATAGAGACAGAGACCACCCCGTAAGTATTTCTGTTTTCCGAGTTTTTGTAGTTTTCGACCGTTTAATTACGTTCCTATTTTTGTTTTAAATGGGCCTTCGTTTGAGTATTATTGTTTACAGATTAAAAATAGCCTTTTTTTCTCGTTCAGGACATTGAAAAAGGCAGCACAGGAAAACGCCAATGAAAACAGGGAAACCTTTCCAGATATCAGCAATGCCGTGCCGTGCGAGCCGTGTGTGGAGCCCGCAGTGCAGTCTGAAAACATCCCGCCTACGAATTTAATGTGAGTATATTGGCGTATACCTACTGCTAGATTATAATTCGAATTTTTGCACATTACCCTGATTTTCACATCCAGCCAGCCGACTTCGTTGAGCTCGTCCGCGAACCAATATGATGTCACTATCCTTTGGGAAGAGTAAGACTCACCATCACTCTTTGTGGTACACCTTTTTTGTGTGTGGTTAATAACTCTTATGTTCCATTGCAGTGGCTCCCGCTTCCAGTTTCCCGTGTCCTTTCATCTGTTCTGTCGTTGCATAAACTACGATGAAATCCTCGGGACCTTGCTGAGACGACAGATCACAGACAAGTCGCGGCTAGCGGCCCTGATTGCCAAACCGCAAGACCATGCTTGCAAACAAATCTTCAATTTCTTTTATAACTCATTCTACGTATACACTTATATTCGGAAACGATACAAATACCGATTCGAGTGTAGGGGGGACAATAGGCTCATGAAAAAGCTGTCCGAACATGCAAAACCCTTGAATGAAAGTGCAAAGCTTAAAATGGAAAGTCCGCCAATGCCCAAAAGACGACCACCCCCAGCACACAACGAGTCAGGCAGCCGAAATCAAGATCTCCTAAATAGCCTGGATTGTATTGAGTACAGGTATCCTGTTACATATTCCACCTTCGTGGAATGCATTAATTACGCTGAGCTAAAGGTTCATGTGGTTAACGAAAATAGCAAAAACGAGGAGGAGAGGGCCGAGATCATGCAGGACGAGAATAAGTGTAAACGACTGATCCATCGCTACTACCACTCGTTCTACACATCCCACAAATTCCGACAAATATTTAAATATAATTTCGATAGAGCAACGCCAGAGCTTCGTGCCAAGTGTCTGGAGTATGGAGAAATAGTTACCGAATCGAAGAGTACGAGTCCGCCACAAGCTGAACCACCTACTTCGGAGGCAGAGACAGCGGATGACATCTGCCACAAAAACAGTGATATGGATATGGCAATCCTACCCACATCCCCATCAGTTGGTAAGTTGTTTGCCTGTTTGGCTTTCCCACCTAATCACTGCTCTGCTTTTAGTTACGGCCAAACCTATTGAATCGGACAGTTATATGGATGTGATATCCTCACCCACATCCCTACCAGTTGGTAAGTTGTTTGCCTGTTTGGCTTTCCCACTTAATCACTGCTCTTTTTTAAGTTACCGATGTAACCGAGCGCAACGCTCAATCTGCAAGCTTTGTTGACATGGGCGAAGAGGATCCGGCCTCCCAAATGCCAAACCCACAGATTGATCCGCTAACCGAATCGAAAATTGCGGAATGTCCGCCACAGACTGAACCTACTTCGGAGGCAGAGACAGCGGATGACATCTGCCACAGAAACAGTGATATGGATATGGCAACCCCACCCACATCCCCACCAGTTGGTAAGTTGTTTGCCTGTTTGGCTTTCCCACCTAATCACTGCTCTGCTTTTAGTTACGGCCAAACCTATTGAATCGGACAGTTATATGGATGTGATATCCTCACCCACATCCCCACCAGTTGGTAAGTTGTTTACCTGTTTGGCTTTCCCACTTAATCACTGCTCTTTTTTAAGTTACCGATGTAACCGAGCGCAACGCTCAATCTGCAAGCTTTGTTGACATGGGCGAAGAGGATCCGGCCTCCCAAATGCCACAGATTGATCCGCTAACCGAATCGAAAATTACGGAATGTCCGCCACAGACTGAACCTACTTCGGAGGCAGAGACAGCGGATGACATCTGCCACAGAAACAGTGATATGGATATGGCAACCACACCCACATCCCCACCAGTTGGTAAGTTGTTTGCCTGTTTGGCTTTCCCACCTAATCACTGCTCTGCTTTTAGTTACGGCCAAACCTATTGAATCGGACAGTTATATGGATGTGATATCCTCACCCACATCCCTACCAGTTGGTAAGTTGTTTGCCTGTTTGGCTTTCCCACTTAATCACTGCTCATTTTTAAGTTACCGATGTAACCGAGCGCAACGCTCAATCTGCAAGCTTTGTTGACATGGGCGAAGAGGATCCGGCCTCCCAAATGCCACATATTGATCCGCTAACCGAATCGAAAATTACGGAATGTCCGCCACAGACTGAACCTACTTCGGAGGCAGAGACAGCGGATGACATCTGCCACAGAAACAGTGATATGGATATGGCAACCCCACCCACATCCCCACCAGTTGGTAAGTTGTTTGCCTGTTTGGCTTTCCCACCTAATCACTGCTCTGCTTTTAGTTACGGCCAAACCTATTGAATCGGACAGTTATATGGATGTGATATCCTCACCCACATCCCCACCAGTTGGTAAGTTGTTTACCTGTTTGGCTTTCCCACTTAATCACTGCTCTTTTTTAAGTTACCGATGTAACCGAGCGCAACGCTCAATCTGCCAGCTTTGTTGACATGGGCGAAGAGGAAGAAAGTGAAGGCATTAATCAGTTCTCGGAAGTGGATCTCACAGAGTCACCGCCTGCAGTTATACAGACAGAGGTGGAAGCTCAGCCTGAACCAGTTATAAAAGTTATACAAGAGCAACGAGTAGAGACTCTGCCTGCAGTTGAACCTGAACCTGTGTCTGTGCCAGTGCCTGTGGCAATGCCTCAGCTGGATATAATGCAAACGGATGCGGCGGCTGCCAACGATAGTCCTCTTTCATCCTCCCGGCTGGACGCCCTATTGGATCATCCAAACGTGACGCTGCGCAAGGTAAATGTGGCAATGCCTCAGCTGCATCTGATGCAAAAGGATGCGGCGGCTGCTAACGATACTCCTCTTGCATCCTTCCAGGTGAACAAAATTTTGGATGCTCCGAACGTGACGCGGCGCAAGGTAAAATTGGCAATGCCTCAGCTGCATATGATGCAAGCGGATGCGGCGGCTGCCAACGATACTCCTCTTGCATCCTCCCAGCTGGACGCAACTTTCTTAAATTTGTTGTTCTTTTTTCCTAATAAAAATTGTTTTCCATTAACGTTAAACGAAACACAATTTGCTTGTATCTTTTCAGAAACGGTAACGTCCAAGATGGCAGTTTAAAATAAAATGTTGACTTTTTGCAATTAAAATTATGTCTTTTTAGTATGGGGAAAATTTAATTGACAACCGTTCATTGTTGTCTCCTCGTCGGAGGATATATCGATCATGCTCTCCACCCGCGAGAGGGACATAGCGTAGACAAAGTGTTCCGTGGAACCCTCGTGGGCCATAGCATGCGGGGCCATCATCATGGATCCGTTCTGGGGCGGTGGTGGCGGAGTGTCCATGCTGCAGTACTTCATGTTGGCTGCGACCGTTTGAGGGCGGGGGTGGAGGTGGCGGTGTGGGATTGCCCAGGAGTCGAATGCTGCCATTCAGGCGGCTCAGGCTTAGATTATTCGCATTCTGGACCTGAT
Organism: Drosophila subsilvestris; assembly: GCA_035043285.1. NCBI lineage: Eukaryota > Metazoa > Arthropoda > Insecta > Diptera > Drosophilidae > Drosophila > Drosophila subsilvestris. The sequence continues at coordinate 504,996 of JAWNNB010001348.1, read as the reverse complement.
TGGCCAGAGTCTGGAAGAGACCGAGTAGTGCCCCGGCCGATGATCAGGCATCCCACGCTCCTGTTGCTGGCGTTGCTGCAGCTGGGAGGCGTGACAGTGGGCGGCAGCGGTATTCCGGCAGCGGTATTCCGGCAGCGGCCGCAGCCGCCTTCAGCGTGGACAGTGGGAACATCTGCTGTGCCAGTCCACCCACACCCACGCCCATGCCAAGGGGCAGATGAGTGGCCAGAGGCCAGGGCATTGACGTTGGATATTTTATTGGCAAGGTAGTTCGTCTGACTATCAGCAGCAGCAGATAGCGACACCGCCCGTGTCGACCACCGTGAGGACACCATGTTTGAAAACCATATATGATTTATATTCATGAAAATTAATAAAAATAATATATTATAATATCCATATAATTGTCCTTCATATAACGCTGCATTAATTAGATTCTATTTGTCTTCATTATTTCAATATTTCATTTGGTTTTTTTGTCTCATATTGCAATGGTTGCCTCGAGTTTGCTAGCAACTTATATGCAATTTAAATAACTTTACAGGGGGTAGAAAGATACCAGCAATTCCAGCAAATACTATCGGATACTTTTCTAGTATATACCGACCCTTTTTTTTCTTGAACTGAGTACTGCCTTCCGCACAGAGCCTAGAAAACAGTTTTCTTATCGGTTTCATATCAACCCTGATTCTGTTCGCGAGGTTTTTTTCGGAACTGAGTACTAGGCTGACTGAGTACTACGCTTTAAGAGAGATAAAAACGATCTATCAATCGATTATTCCTATCGTACTGACTATCGTACTATCCATGAATATCGGCAAACTGCTCCTTCCTATTTTCGGCGGGAGTCTCTACATTCTACATCAGCAATCGTGCCTCTAGAAATCAGGGATAATTTGCTCACCATGCCGGAAACAGAAAAGGATGGTGTAACGGTCGAAGTGGACAAGTGAGTAACGCAACACCCCCACCCATATGTATGCCACAATTCTCGAATGGCTAATTCTCTTGACTACCATTGACAGAATGGGAAAGTTCATCTTTCCCGTGTCCTACCACACCTTTGAAAAATACGTGAACTTGGAGAAGATACGCAAGCAAACAAGCTCGTCCGATGCCACACAGGAACAACATTGGTTGCGGAGATTCTACAATGACTTCTACATGTTGCCGGATAAGCGAAAGTCCACCAATATATTCAAGATACCTGATGATCTGATGTCAAAGTTGTTGGAATGTGGCCATCCTGTTGACGAAGCAACAGTCAAGAGGTTAGCTGAGCATAACAAAAAGAGTGATCCTGAACCAGTCATGAGGTTAGCTGAGCATAACAAAAATATTGATCCTGAACCAAGCACGTGAGTCCACGCTATATAGAAATACGAGTGTGTCCGCCCCACTTAACGCTTCAACGATCTGTACTTTTGACAGCGACTCTGCGATTGCCAGCTTTGAAGAGTTCTCGGAATATATGGAGAACCTCTACAATATTGTGTGGCAACTGAAGCTCCACGACCCCGAGTATGTTGCCATGGGCTTTGAGGATTGCGCATATGCCTATTACCAGGCATTTTATTTAAAGCCAGAGATTCGGGAGCGATACAAGTACACCCTGAAACCGTGTACGTCGGACATAAGCGATCGCCTACTTGCTCTACCCAGTTGCAAGGAGGCTGAGATGCTGAGGCGAACTTTACGAGAATTGGTTGAACCATCGGCAGATCTGGAGCGATCCCGAAGCCCCGAATTGGTCACAGAAACACAGACTGTTTCCCCTGATCGTTTTGAATGTTTCAAAAAGTACATCTCGAATCTGGATGAAATCAGCGATCAAATGCTTAGCTGCGACGAGTATAAGCATCTATCTAAAAAGGCGTGTGCCGGGGAGTACTTCAAGCAGTTCTACAGCTCGCCAAAAATACGCGACCGATTCAAGTACAAAGAAAAGCCATTTCCTAAAATGGTACGCGATGAATTGCGGCGTCGACTGAACTTGCCTGATATCATTGACGAGAGTCCTAGCGAGCCCAAGGAAGTGGATAGCTCCGGTCAACCAAGTCCAAAGAGCACAGAGCAAAGCCCATCGTTAACTTTTCGATTTGAAAACTACGAATATCCCATAGCACCGGCATGTTTTTTTCAATACATTAACTACGATGAAATGGTTGAGCAGCTGAGGAAAACAGAACCAATAAGGAAGGATGAAGATTTGAAAATATTTTTCTACTACAATTTCTACAGAAAAGAAAACTTCCGGAAATCGTACAGTTATAGCTTTAACGATGCGCCCCCCGAGCTGATGGAGAGGCTTCTCCAATATGCCAAGCGGGTGGGCAAACCAAAAAAAAAAGAAGGGTAAATTGAAATATGAATGCATTTCACATGTCTTTTAAAATGGTTTGTACATTGCAGGTCATCGAAAAAAGCTAAAAATGGCAGCGAGCAGATACCAGCTCCAATAGAGACAGAGACCACCCCGTAAGTATTTCTGTTTTCCGAGTTTTTGTAGTTTTCGACCGTTTAATTACGTTCCTATTTTTGTTTTAAATGGGCCTTCGTTTGAGTATTATTGTTTACAGATTAAAAATAGCCTTTTTTTCTCGTTCAGGACATTGAAAAAGGCAGCACAGGAAAACGCCAATGAAAACAGGGAAACCTTTCCAGATATCAGCAATGCCGTGCCGTGCGAGCCGTGTGTGGAGCCCGCAGTGCAGTCTGAAAACATCCCGCCTACGAATTTAATGTGAGTATATTGGCGTATACCTACTGCTAGATTATAATTCGAATTTTTGCACATTACCCTGATTTTCACATCCAGCCAGCCGACTTCGTTGAGCTCGTCCGCGAACCAATATGATGTCACTATCCTTTGGGAAGAGTAAGACTCACCATCACTCTTTGTGGTACACCTTTTTTGTGTGTGGTTAATAACTCTTATGTTCCATTGCAGTGGCTCCCGCTTCCAGTTTCCCGTGTCCTTTCATCTGTTCTGTCGTTGCATAAACTACGATGAAATCCTCGGGACCTTGCTGAGACGACAGATCACAGACAAGTCGCGGCTAGCGGCCCTGATTGCCAAACCGCAAGACCATGCTTGCAAACAAATCTTCAATTTCTTTTATAACTCATTCTACGTATACACTTATATTCGGAAACGATACAAATACCGATTCGAGTGTAGGGGGGACAATAGGCTCATGAAAAAGCTGTCCGAACATGCAAAACCCTTGAATGAAAGTGCAAAGCTTAAAATGGAAAGTCCGCCAATGCCCAAAAGACGACCACCCCCAGCACACAACGAGTCAGGCAGCCGAAATCAAGATCTCCTAAATAGCCTGGATTGTATTGAGTACAGGTATCCTGTTACATATTCCACCTTCGTGGAATGCATTAATTACGCTGAGCTAAAGGTTCATGTGGTTAACGAAAATAGCAAAAACGAGGAGGAGAGGGCCGAGATCATGCAGGACGAGAATAAGTGTAAACGACTGATCCATCGCTACTACCACTCGTTCTACACATCCCACAAATTCCGACAAATATTTAAATATAATTTCGATAGAGCAACGCCAGAGCTTCGTGCCAAGTGTCTGGAGTATGGAGAAATAGTTACCGAATCGAAGAGTACGAGTCCGCCACAAGCTGAACCACCTACTTCGGAGGCAGAGACAGCGGATGACATCTGCCACAAAAACAGTGATATGGATATGGCAATCCTACCCACATCCCCATCAGTTGGTAAGTTGTTTGCCTGTTTGGCTTTCCCACCTAATCACTGCTCTGCTTTTAGTTACGGCCAAACCTATTGAATCGGACAGTTATATGGATGTGATATCCTCACCCACATCCCTACCAGTTGGTAAGTTGTTTGCCTGTTTGGCTTTCCCACTTAATCACTGCTCTTTTTTAAGTTACCGATGTAACCGAGCGCAACGCTCAATCTGCAAGCTTTGTTGACATGGGCGAAGAGGATCCGGCCTCCCAAATGCCAAACCCACAGATTGATCCGCTAACCGAATCGAAAATTGCGGAATGTCCGCCACAGACTGAACCTACTTCGGAGGCAGAGACAGCGGATGACATCTGCCACAGAAACAGTGATATGGATATGGCAACCACACCCACATCCCCACCAGTTGGTAAGTTGTTTGCCTGTTTGGCTTTCCCACCTAATCACTGCTCTGCTTTTAGTTACGGCCAAACCTATTGAATCGGACAGTTATATGGATGTGATATCCTCACCCACATCCCCACCAGTTGGTAAGTTGTTTACCTGTTTGGCTTTCCCACTTAATCACTGCTCTTTTTTAAGTTACCGATGTAACCGAGCGCAACGCTCAATCTGCAAGCTTTGTTGACATGGGCGAAGAGGATCCGGCCTCCCAAATGCCACAGATTGATCCGCTAACCGAATCGAAAATTACGGAATGTCCGCCACAGACTGAACCTACTTCGGAGGCAGAGACAGCGGATGACATCTGCCACAGAAACAGTGATATGGATATGGCAACCACACCCACATCCCCACCAGTTGGTAAGTTGTTTGCCTGTTTGGCTTTCCCACCTAATCACTGCTCTGCTTTTAGTTACGGCCAAACCTATTGAATCGGACAGTTATATGGATGTGATATCCTCACCCACATCCCTACCAGTTGGTAAGTTGTTTGCCTGTTTGGCTTTCCCACTTAATCACTGCTCATTTTTAAGTTACCGATGTAACCGAGCGCAACGCTCAATCTGCAAGCTTTGTTGACATGGGCGAAGAGGATCCGGCCTCCCAAATGCCACATATTGATCCGCTAACCGAATCGAAAATTACGGAATGTCCGCCACAGACTGAACCTACTTCGGAGGCAGAGACAGCGGATGACATCTGCCACAGAAACAGTGATATGGATATGGCAACCCCACCCACATCCCCACCAGTTGGTAAGTTGTTTGCCTGTTTGGCTTTCCCACCTAATCACTGCTCTGCTTTTAGTTACGGCCAAACCTATTGAATCGGACAGTTATATGGATGTGATATCCTCACCCACATCCCCACCAGTTGGTAAGTTGTTTACCTGTTTGGCTTTCCCACTTAATCACTGCTCTTTTTTAAGTTACCGATGTAACCGAGCGCAACGCTCAATCTGCCAGCTTTGTTGACATGGGCGAAGAGGAAGAAAGTGAAGGCATTAATCAGTTCTCGGAAGTGGATCTCACAGAGTCACCGCCTGCAGTTATACAGACAGAGGTGGAAGCTCAGCCTGAACCAGTTATAAAAGTTATACAAGAGCAACGAGTAGAGACTCTGCCTGCAGTTGAACCTGAACCTGTGTCTGTGCCAGTGCCTGTGGCAATGCCTCAGCTGGATATAATGCAAACGGATGCGGCGGCTGCCAACGATAGTCCTCTTTCATCCTCCCGGCTGGACGCCCTATTGGATCATCCAAACGTGACGCTGCGCAAGGTAAATGTGGCAATGCCTCAGCTGCATCTGATGCAAAAGGATGCGGCGGCTGCTAACGATACTCCTCTTGCATCCTTCCAGGTGAACAAAATTTTGGATGCTCCGAACGTGACGCGGCGCAAGGTAAAATTGGCAATGCCTCAGCTGCATATGATGCAAGCGGATGCGGCGGCTGCCAACGATACTCCTCTTGCATCCTCCCAGCTGGACGCAACTTTCTTAAATTTGTTGTTCTTTTTTCCTAATAAAAATTGTTTTCCATTAACGTTAAACGAAACACAATTTGCTTGTATCTTTTCAGAAACGGTAACGTCCAAGATGGCAGTTTAAAATAAAATGTTGACTTTTTGCAATTAAAATTATGTCTTTTTAGTATGGGGAAAATTTAATTGACAACCGTTCATTGTTGTCTCCTCGTCGGAGGATATATCGATCATGCTCTCCACCCGCGAGAGGGACATAGCGTAGACAAAGTGTTCCGTGGAACCCTCGTGGGCCATAGCATGCGGGGCCATCATCATGGATCCGTTCTGGGGCGGTGGTGGCGGAGTGTCCATGCTGCAGTACTTCATGTTGGCTGCGACCGTTTGAGGGCGGGGGTGGAGGTGGCGGTGTGGGATTGCCCAGGAGTCGAATGCTGCCATTCAGGCGGCTCAGGCTTAGATTATTCGCATTCTGGACCTGATTGGCCAGAGTCTGGAAGAGACCGAGTAGTGCCCCGGCCGATGATCAGGCATCCCACGCTCCTGTTGCTGGCGTTGCTGCAGCTGGGAGGCGTGACAGTGGGCGGCAGCGGTATTCCGGCAGCGGCCGCAGCCGCCTTCAGCGTGGACAGTGGGAACATCTGCTGTGCCAGTCCACCCACACCCACGCCCATGCCAAGGGGCAGATGAGTGGCCAGAGAGGCCAGGGCATTGACGTTGGATATTTTATTGGCAAGGTAGTTCGTCTGACTATCAGCAGCAGCAGATAGCGACACCGCCCGTGTCGACCACCGTGAGGACACCATGTTTGAAAACCATATATGATTTATATTCATGAAAATTAATAAAAATAATATATTATAATATCCATATAATTGTCCTTCATATAACGCTGCATTAATTAGATTCTATTTGTCTTCATTATTTCAATATTTCATTTGGTTTTTTTGTCTCATATTGCAATGGTTGCCTCGAGTTTGCTAGCAACTTATATGCAATTTAAATAACTTTACAGGGGGGTAGAAAGATACCAGCAATTCCATCAAATACTATCGGATACTTTTCTAGTATATACCGACCCTTTTTTTTTCTTGAACTGAGTACTGCCTTCCGCACAGAGCTTAGAAAACAGTTTTCTTATCGGTTTCATATCAACCCTGATTCTGTTCGCGAGGTTTTTTTCGGAACTGAGTACAAGGCTGACTGAGTACTAGGCTTTAAGAGAGATAAAAACGATCTATCAATCGATTATTCCTATCGTACTGACTATCGTACTATCCATGAATATCGGCAAACTGCTCCTTCCTATTTTCGGCGGGAGTCTCTACATTCTACATCAGCAATCGTGCCTCTAGAAATCAGGGATAATTTGCTCACCATGCCGGAAACAGAAAAGGATGGTGTAACGGTCGAAGTGGACAAGTGAGTAACGCAACACCCCCACCCATATGTATGCCACAATTCTCGAATGGCTAATTCTCTTGACTACCATTGACAGAATGGGAAAGTTCATCTTTCCCGTGTCCTACCACACCTTTGAAAAATACGTGAACTTGGAGAAGATACGCAAGCAAACAAGCTCGTCCGATGCCACACAGGAACAACATTGGTTGCGGAGATTCTACAATGACTTCTACATGTTGCCGGATAAGCGAAAGTCCACCAATATATTCAAGATACCTGATGATCTGATGTCAAAGTTGTTGGAATGTGGCCATCCTGTTGACGAAGCAACAGTCAAGAGGTTAGCTGAGCATAACAAAAAGAGTGATCCTGAACCAGTCATGAGGTTAGCTGAGCATAACAAAAATATTGATCCTGAACCAAGCACGTGAGTCCACGCTATATAGAAATACGAGTGTGTCCGCCCCACTTAACGCTTCAACGATCTGTACTTTTGACAGCGACTCTGCGATTGCCAGCTTTGAAGAGTTCTCGGAATATATGGAGAACCTCTACAATATTGTGTGGCAACTGAAGCTCCACGACCCCGAGTATGTTGCCATGGGCTTTGAGGATTGCGCATATGCCTATTACCAGGCATTTTATTTAAAGCCAGAGATTCGGGAGCGATACAAGTACACCCTGAAACCGTGTACGTCGGACATAAGCGATCGCCTACTTGCTCTACCCAGTTGCAAGGAGGCTGAGATGCTGAGGCGAACTTTACGAGAATTGGTTGAACCATCGGCAGATCTGGAGCGATCCCGAAGCCCCGAATTGGTCACAGAAACACAGACTGTTTCCCCTGATCGTTTTGAATGTTTCAAAAAGTACATCTCGAATCTGGATGAAATCAGCGATCAAATGCTTAGCTGCGACGAGTATAAGCATCTATCTAAAAAGGCGTGTGCCGGGGAGTACTTCAAGCAGTTCTACAGCTCGCCAAAAATACGCGACCGATTCAAGTACAAAGAAAAGCCATTTCCTAAAATGGTACGCGATGAATTGCGGCGTCGACTGAACTTGCCTGATATCATTGACGAGAGTCCTAGCGAGCCCAAGGAAGTGGATAGCTCCGGTCAACCAAGTCCAAAGAGCACAGAGCAAAGCCCATCGTTAACTTTTCGATTTGAAAACTACGAATATCCCATAGCACCGGCATGTTTTTTTCAATACATTAACTACGATGAAATGGTTGAGCAGCTGAGGAAAACAGAACCAATAAGGAAGGATGAAGATTTGAAAATATTTTTCTACTACAATTTCTACAGAAAAGAAAACTTCCGGAAATCGTACAGTTATAGCTTTAACGATGCGCCCCCCGAGCTGATGGAGAGGCTTCTCCAATATGCCAAGCGGGTGGGCAAACCAAAAAAAAAGAAGGGTAAATTGAAATATGAATGCATTTCACATGTCTTTTAAAATGGTTTGTACATTGCAGGTCATCGAAAAAAGCTAAAAATGGCAGCGAGCAGATACCAGCTCCAATAGAGACAGAGACCACCCCGTAAGTATTTCTGTTTTCCGAGTTTTTGTAGTTTTCGACCGTTTAATTACGTTCCTATTTTTGTTTTAAATGGGCCTTCGTTTGAGTATTATTGTTTACAGATTAAAAATAGCCTTTTTTTCTCGTTCAGGACATTGAAAAAGGCAGCACAGGAAAACGCCAATGAAAACAGGGAAACCTTTCCAGATATCAGCAATGCCGTGCCGTGCGAGCCGTGTGTGGAGCCCGCAGTGCAGTCTGAAAACATCCCGCCTACGAATTTAATGTGAGTATATTGGCGTATACCTACTGCTAGATTATAATTCGAATTTTTGCACATTACCCTGATTTTCACATCCAGCCAGCCGACTTCGTTGAGCTCGTCCGCGAACCAATATGATGTCACTATCCTTTGGGAAGAGTAAGACTCACCATCACTCTTTGTGGTACACCTTTTTTGTGTGTGGTTAATAACTCTTATGTTCCATTGCAGTGGCTCCCGCTTCCAGTTTCCCGTGTCCTTTCATCTGTTCTGTCGTTGCATAAACTACGATGAAATCCTCGGGACCTTGCTGAGACGACAGATCACAGACAAGTCGCGGCTAGCGGCCCTGATTGCCAAACCGCAAGACCATGCTTGCAAACAAATCTTCAATTTCTTTTATAACTCATTCTACGTATACACTTATATTCGGAAACGATACAAATACCGATTCGAGTGTAGGGGGGACAATAGGCTCATGAAAAAGCTGTCCGAACATGCAAAACCCTTGAATGAAAGTGCAAAGCTTAAAATGGAAAGTCCGCCAATGCCCAAAAGACGACCACCCCCAGCACACAACGAGTCAGGCAGCCGAAATCAAGATCTCCTAAATAGCCTGGATTGTATTGAGTACAGGTATCCTGTTACATATTCCACCTTCGTGGAATGCATTAATTACGCTGAGCTAAAGGTTCATGTGGTTAACGAAAATAGCAAAAACGAGGAGGAGAGGGCCGAGATCATGCAGGACGAGAATAAGTGTAAACGACTGATCCATCGCTACTACCACTCGTTCTACACATCCCACAAATTCCGACAAATATTTAAATATAATTTCGATAGAGCAACGCCAGAGCTTCGTGCCAAGTGTCTGGAGTATGGAGAAATAGTTACCGAATCGAAGAGTACGAGTCCGCCACAAGCTGAACCACCTACTTCGGAGGCAGAGACAGCGGATGACATCTGCCACAAAAACAGTGATATGGATATGGCAATCCTACCCACATCCCCATCAGTTGGTAAGTTGTTTGCCTGTTTGGCTTTCCCACCTAATCACTGCTCTGCTTTTAGTTACGGCCAAACCTATTGAATCGGACAGTTATATGGATGTGATATCCTCACCCACATCCCTACCAGTTGGTAAGTTGTTTGCCTGTTTGGCTTTCCCACTTAATCACTGCTCTTTTTTAAGTTACCGATGTAACCGAGCGCAACGCTCAATCTGCAAGCTTTGTTGACATGGGCGAAGAGGATCCGGCCTCCCAAATGCCAAACCCACAGATTGATCCGCTAACCGAATCGAAAATTGCGGAATGTCCGCCACAGACTGAACCTACTTCGGAGGCAGAGACAGCGGATGACATCTGCCACAGAAACAGTGATATGGATATGGCAACCACACCCACATCCCCACCAGTTGGTAAGTTGTTTGCCTGTTTGGCTTTCCCACCTAATCACTGCTCTGCTTTTAGTTACGGCCAAACCTATTGAATCGGACAGTTATATGGATGTGATATCCTCACCCACATCCCCACCAGTTGGTAAGTTGTTTACCTGTTTGGCTTTCCCACTTAATCACTGCTCTTTTTTAAGTTACCGATGTAACCGAGCGCAACGCTCAATCTGCAAGCTTTGTTGACATGGGCGAAGAGGATCCGGCCTCCCAAATGCCACAGATTGATCCGCTAACCGAATCGAAAATTACGGAATGTCCGCCACAGACTGAACCTACTTCGGAGGCAGAGACAGCGGATGACATCTGCCACAGAAACAGTGATATGGATATGGCAACCACACCCACATCCCCACCAGTTGGTAAGTTGTTTGCCTGTTTGGCTTTCCCACCTAATCACTGCTCTGCTTTTAGTTACGGCCAAACCTATTGAATCGGACAGTTATATGGATGTGATATCCTCACCCACATCCCTACCAGTTGGTAAGTTGTTTGCCTGTTTGGCTTTCCCACTTAATCACTGCTCATTTTTAAGTTACCGATGTAACCGAGCGCAACGCTCAATCTGCAAGCTTTGTTGACATGGGCGAAGAGGATCCGGCCTCCCAAATGCCAAACCCACAGATTGATCCGCTAACCGAATCGAAAATTGCGGAATGTCCGCCACAGACTGAACCTACTTCGGAGGCAGAGACAGCGGATGACATCTGCCACAGAAACAGTGATATGGATATGGCAACCCCACCCACATCCCCACCAGTTGGTAAGTTGTTTGCCTGTTTGGCTTTCCCACCTAATCACTGCTCTGCTTTTAGTTACGGCCAAACCTATTGAATCGGACAGTTATATGGATGTGATATCCTCACCCACATCCCTACCAGTTGGTAAGTTGTTTGCCTGTTTGGCTTTCCCACTTAATCACTGCTCTTTTTTAAGTTACCGATGTAACCGAGCGCAACGCTCAATCTGCAAGCTTTGTTGACATGGGCGAAGAGGATCCGGCCTCCCAAATGCCACATATTGATCCGCTAACCGAATCGAAAATTACGGAATGTCCGCCACAGACTGAACCTACTTCGGAGGCAGAGACAGCGGATGACATCTGCCACAGAAACAGTGATATGGATATGGCAACCCCACCCACATCCCCACCAGTTGGTAAGTTGTTTGCCTGTTTGGCTTTCCCACCTAATCACTGCTCTGCTTTTAGTTACGGCCAAACCTATTGAATCGGACAGTTATATGGATGTGATATCCTCACCCACATCCCCACCAGTTGGTAAGTTGTTTACCTGTTTGGCTTTCCCACTTAATCACTGCTCTTTTTTAAGTTACCGATGTAACCGAGCGCAACGCTCAATCTGCCAGCTTTGTTGACATGGGCGAAGAGGAAGAAAGTGAAGGCATTAATCAGTTCTCGGAAGTGGATCTCACAGAGTCACCGCCTGCAGTTATACAGACAGAGGTGGAAGCTCAGCCTGAACCAGTTATAAAAGTTATACAAGTATATGAAATATACCTTAATTATGTACATATGTATGCCAATATGTATATACATATGTACATAAAGTCATGTATGTGGTACTCCAATTCATGGCACATGACTTTATATAGAATATGTAAATATATAAGCCAATTTTATACACATTTAATGTAACCCTTATACATATTTTTACACATACGCTTATGTCATCGAGCTGAATGACGTTGTCATCGATGTGTCGTCGCTTACACATCGATGACCCGTACTGCAGGTTACGTTTGTATATTCATAGATCATATATACATATATATATACGTAGGTATGCATGTATATAAAATTATTTTAGTTAAAATCACTTTTTTACCAATATATTTATATACCAATTTCCTGAAACGTATATATATACATAAAAACATCTATAAATGTAAATATATGGATCGTAAAAACCAAAACATGTCTAAAATAGGGATATGTATACGTAAATAAATGTGCTATTTCAAGTAAATAAAACAAATATCAGCTTTTATATTTATATTTTATTTATTTCCCACGCCCACTCTGCCCATTCCTCATTTATGTTGCGGAAGGTCAGCTCAGATCGCTACATCAGCTCTCAAGACAAGACAAAAAACAAATTTCAGTTCAAGTGGCCGAAAATTGTAGAGCCCACACACAAGCACAGTATGTGTGAATACGTGGCACACACACACGTAACCAGGAAACTAAAAAATCAAAACCGAGTTTTCGAAACGTAAACATTTGCAAAATTTTGTCGTGTCTGTGTACACACACACATATACATACATGCCGAATTCCCCCCCCCCCCCCACCCAACAGAAAAATGCTCCATAAATATTTTCAACCCTAATATCTCTCCACCAGAGACAAGCACGCGCTAGAAAGAGATAGCAAGTGTTTTACTTCTCCGCTGACAGGCGAGAACATTTTTTCGCTAATAAATAAATAAAAATGAATAATAATAAATCGAAATAATGAAAAACAAATACTGACATTTAATTCGTAATTCAGAAAAATGTTTAAGAAAATAAAAAAAAATTTAAAAAAAATATTTATGGTAATAGAAAGATTTTTATTTGTGAGGAAGAAGAAGACAGAAAAGTGTTTTACTTCTCCCCGCTGGCAGGCGTGAACATTTGTTCTCTAATAAATAAATATAAATAATAATAAATCGAAATAATGAAAATCAAATACTGACATTTAATTCGTAATTCAGAAAAATTTTTAAGAAAATAAAAAAAAATTTTAAAAAAATATTTATGGTAATAGAAAGATTTTTATTTGTGAGGAAGAAGAAGACAAAAATTACAGAAAAAAATCGTGCGCTACACAACCTCTTTCGACGCCGTTTGACAAACGACTGGCAAAGAGTTATTGTTGCACCACGGCCGTGCTCTCTCTTACTCTCTCAGGTCCTACTGAGAGCAGGCCGTGAGAGCATAGGACCTGGACCTGCAAATTTTTCTGTAACACATTCGTTGTATGAACTGGCACATCTATATACTGTATGGTTAGTGGTACTGCCTTCCGTACAGAGCCTAGAAAACAGTTTTCGACCAAAAAAATTTCTTATCGGTGTCATACGAATATCAACGCTATTTATGTAGCTGCCATACGATGCTTAGATATTCATTTTTCTTGTTTATATACATATGTATATGTATGTATGTACATATAAGAAAAGAATCTAAAAAAAGCACTTTATTTTTGCAACCCAAGCATTTCCTTTGAAGATATGAATTTATTTGGAATGAAAATACGATTTCTGCTGCTTCATAAAAAGCTGCATTACAATACAAAATACAAAATGTTAGATGCATACATATTTATGTACATACATATGTATGTATGTATGTACGTGGTGTTATCTTATTTAGAAACATTAAAAATTTCGGCGTAGTTGCCCTTTTTTTAGCATTGCCAAGCTTTGCACGTAATTTCAAAGCTGTTGAGTAGCATGTTTCGACTTCTCCATGACTCATACGATCAAAACTATTCTCCAAACCCTTCGTTATCTCGCGTTCCCAATGCGGGAAACATACCATAAAAGTTCGCTCGTCCCTTGAGCCCTTTTTGGATTGCGGTACAGCCAACCATGAGAAGTTACGTATTTTTTTCTCACGGCTGCAGTAAATGTTATTCGTGGGCAACGGCCACTGGGCCAAAGTGAACTCGAATGCTGGCACTAAATCGAACGATATGGACCGATTTTTCCCTTCAGCTTCAATGGTGTGGGCACATCCTAAGTCCTGGGCCGTGTACATTAATTCATATTTTTCACCAGTCTCGCAACGAACGATTTACTTGGATTTGAACACCTTATTGAATGCATCGCGTAGCCAATTTTGAAGATTTTCTCGATCAATGTAATTGTTGGTAACAATAGGATGATTGGCGACATTTGCATACAAGAACATGAATCCTTTCTCGTCTTCTATGGGGGTAATTGGGAATGGAAATTTGAGCTTCATATGCAAATCAAATTCATCAGGAGTCTTCAATTTCACCCTGTCCAAGTAGCTTCCTGAAAGAATATCAGTATTAACCATTGAATTAGTAACTAATGTTTCCTCAGTTGAAATAACTTACCTCCAAGGCTAAGGCCATCAAAAGCGCTGCGAAAATTGTCGTCTGCCAACTTTAGTTTCTCAATCACATGATTTTGGATTTCTACAGCGTCCTCAGTGTAGTTGGAGCGATCCTCGTCGGAAATAAGCAATTCTTGCAGTATTTCGTCCAAACTCATGATTCACTGTATATTCTACAAGATACCGTCTGAGAAAATATGCAAAAATGACTGTTCGCACAAAGCTTTAGAAACCGAATGAAATATGTATATCGGAAAGTCCCCTTTTCCATTAAAATGTGAAAAATACGAAGGCACATTTCAATTGCATATCGCACAAAACTACCGATACACTGCTTATCGATAGCCAGAGTAAAAATGTGTATATTGTCAATGGAAACTATATATCGATATATAGTCATATCGCATATGTCACATCCCTATTTCACTTTGCTCCAGAACAACTTTTACATAATCCTAAAAAATCAGTGTAAATATTGTCCAATAATTGTTTAGTGCATTGGCGCAGTGCAGTTTTAATCCGTGCACCATTTCTTTTGCAGGAGAACCACAATGTCGTTCACACAAATCGCGCGTAACTGCGGTCGACTGGCAGCGACACTGGGCACCAAGCGGATGGGCGCCAGCAGCGCCGTGATCCAGTCCCAGGCGGCCAGGATGATGCACAGGATTGCCGTGCCGGCCGTGGACAATCAAGTGAGCCAAGTAAGAATATCCAACAGTGGATTGGTGGTATTGTGTGGATGGGATACCACAAGTTATATCGATTTGTACCTAACCTCATTGTAAATGCCCCTCGTCGGCGGTGATTTCGGTAATGCAAGCTCTGAAAAGGTGTCTTGGGTTGTAGGATGTAAACATGTGATTTCAGGGACGCAAGGCAAATGATTGCATCAGATTGTTTTGCATTAAAACATGATTCTTTCACACATTCACATGCACATGCACAGTCACCGGTCTGCATCTTTGCGCGTGTGTTGGGGGTCGAAACATAATACATTTCATTATAAATTTTTACAGAAATTGGCGCTGCGTAGCTATTCAGCCAAGCGCACCATTGAGGACATCAAGTTTCGTGTGCTGAAAGTCGTGTCCTCCTACGACAAAGTGACAGCAGATAAGGTAATCTACAGTCCCTTCAAGGATCCACTAACTCGGTTGTGTGTTTCGTTCTTATCTCCCTCCCCAGGAGTTGGTCTCGAGCAGATGTCGCTGGCAAACGCAATCGGTGCGCAGATACTCGGCGAAACCGCCTTTGTCGCTGAAGCTCATCAATGAGCGCGTCTTGCTCGTGCTGAAGCTGTACGACAAGATCGATCCCAGCAAGGTAAAGAAGATCACGACAAATGCCACACATTGCCTTTGCCAGTTGATTTATAGCCACAAAAAAAGAACTGAAATTAAACCAAACACATCTTTGATGCAAAATGCATTACTAATGCGTCCTTTCTTCTCCCTTTTTTGCAGTTGAACGTCGAGTCCCATTTCATCAATGACCTAGGCCTGGACTCTTTGGACCATGTGGAGGTCATTATGGCCATGGAAGATGAGTTTGGATTCGAGATCCCAGATTCCGATGCCGAGAAGCTGCTTAAACCTGGCGACATTATTAAGTACGTCGCCGACAAGGAGGATGTGTATGAATAAAATGTAATAATTGTAATGCAAACCATGAAACAGATTACACTTTAATTTTAAATCGAGAAGAGGTCAAATACAATTTGAACAACTGAATAAAATCCTTTCCATGCGAAACATCAAAATGGGAGGGAGCATGGCTTTGCACCGCAATTCGCTAAATTCAAATGCGATAACTACTTTCGATAGTTTGTGTAAGTCGAAGCAGACCGATCACCGCAGCAGATGCAACTCGGCGGACAAAACAAAAACAATTCGAAATATGTCGGATGCTGTGGACGAATTTTTGGCGGGACTGGGTAAATAATAAACAAAACGTACTTTGGATCATTGTTAGTTGTATTCCATTGCAGTGGCCAATCGCCGGACCATGCAAAGGCAGGCGGCCACCATCGACGAGATCATGGAGAAGTCGAACAACACCCTGATGCATTTCGAGTCGCAAAACAAAGCCCTGGCACCGACCACAGCTGCGCCGGAGGATCAAAAGGTGTACAACGTGAAGCCGGACTGTAAGCTGGCGCTGTCCAATATATTGAATAACTTCTATAAGCTGAAGCAGCAGAGCAGCGACGAGCAGGAGGACAAATACAGCGATTTGGATGGCTGCCTGGCTTTCGGTCAACGCGTCGAGCACTTGGCCAGTTCTGTGCGCAAGCTGGTGGCCCTGTGCGACACTGTCCATCATATGAAGACCGACCTGGAGGAAATCGAGGCAGAGGATGAGGACTCGCCGTAGTATTTATTGTAAAATGGTTGAATAATAATAATGTATTTTAAGCCGCATTGTAGACGCCTATTTGCATCAGAGTGAAGGTGAGGATTTTCACAAACATCTCCAGGCGTGCCACCAGGCTGTCGCCAGCAACAATATCGCTGGGATTCGGCAGCTGTAGACTGTTGGATCGCAAGTAGTTCAAATCCTTCATGCTAGCGGCGATCGCCATCAGCTTCTGCTCTTCGTCTACTGTCAATGCATCTGGCGGCGGCTCGGTCTCCGTTGGCATTAGCGTTTCTATCTGCTGGGCGAAGGTTTGCAGCTGCGCAAGCTTCTTTATATACACGTTTTCGGCCTTTCCAAGGTCGACTGCCTCCTCAAATGCCTTGGCCAGCTTTCTTTGGAACCCCTTGAACTCGTTGTACACCTCAACGGCACTGCGCTGCACCTCCAAGCGCTTCTTGTACTCGGACAGTTCCGGCTGATCCAAGGTAGCAGCGCGCTGCTGCTCTCGCTTCTTGGGGTTCCGTTGCAGGTTACTAGGATACTCTTCAAGCGACTTGAAGAGCTCCGCATAGTCTGCCACCGTGCCCAGGTCCTTGGTTGGTGTTGTTTTCGAAGCCTCCTCCTCCAGCATTTGCGGTAGACTCTCGAAGAACGCCTTGGGCTTCATCACCGTCTTGGTAACGCACAGGTCCTTCAAGCTCCTCACATGTTTCACATATTTCTCGTTCTTTAACTTTGCGGAAAATTGGCCAAAGTCGATCTTCTTGGCTTCCATTTTTCCTTTAAATTTTGTATGTTTTGCGTGTTTTCTTTTGAAATGTCTTGCGCCGCAATGGATGCAACTCTGCCGATAGCCACCTATCGTTAATCGTCATTGAGCGAGGGAAGACGCTTGAGTTTAAAATGTACTTAGCTTAGGATTTTTTATTTAATCAACAATTTCAGACTTTCAATGGAGGAGTGGATCGGGGACTGTCACCCGTACTCGGACTGAACGGTGAGCGAGAACTGACCCTTTGGTATGGTATTGGCATGATACCAGATGCGTGTATCCACCAGAACGGCATCTCCCGGCTCCACATAGAAGGAAAAGGGCTGACACTGATGGTCGCATTCAGGAGCTGGAGCCAAGTACCAGCTCTTGTTGCCCTTCAGCTGCGCTTGCCACATCAGCCGTGGTATGTACTCCAGCTACAGAAAACATAAGAAATTAATGCGGAATCTATCACAGAATTGTCATTTGCTTACTTGCATCACAGCTCCCTGTTCGTAGCCCATCAGTATGAAGTCCGTGTGCGGCATTTCGGCATCTTCGGGCAGGAAATGTGGGCGGGGATAGAGTTTTCTTAGCTCCGCGAGCACTGTAGTATGGCAGACACTCCAGCCCACAAACCAAGGGGCTCCTTGGCTGAGATTGGACCGACCCAATGGCATCTCAAAGATTTCTTTGAGGGACTTCAAGTCCGAGTTGAAGTGCTGGAATTGGCACACGGATTCTAGGGAGCCGGGCACACTGTCATACAGATCCCTGATGTAGCCAAAGCTCAGTCTCTTCTGGGCCGGCCAATGGGCCACAGCCTTCTTTACAATAATCGGCAGGGAGGAGTATGCATGGGGGGCAAACTCCTCGCGCGTCAGATTCTCCAGAATCAGAGGTCCTCGCACGCCCTTGCAGAACGCACAGTCGCTGATGGGTCGCGTCGCCTCCCACACCAGGTAGTTGTTGGGCAGGAAACAGCGCACGCCGAGCAGAAAGGATATGGTCTCGTAGAAGACTGGCGTGGCCACCATTATGAAGAAAATGATGCCCATAAGCCACAGGTGATTCAGGCGATTGGGATTGAGATTTATGTCGCGGGTCTTGCGATAAGCCTCCTGCAAATCTTCCATGGACACCAGCCCTGTCCTCAGGGCATTCAGATGAATGGCATCCAGCCTGGCAGCCACATCCCCGCCGAGACGCTCGCGAATCGCCTGCATGCGATTGCCCAGCGTCCCCATCGGACGGCTGATAAACTGAGGACAAGGATAGCCACATTCGGAATTTCAATAAGCACTGTTTTAATTGGTTTTAGCTCACCAGAAACATTTTTTTTTTGTATTTAATCGCTAAAGCGAATTGAGTGGTCGCACGACGATGAGTCTGCAATGACCAGATTTTTTTAATTTTTTTACGTTGGCAGACGGACACAAAGTGCCAGAAACATCTTGATTGAGTTTTTTTTTAATTTCGAATCGTCTTTGTTTTTATTTTTCCTGGCAAGCAGCTGATCATTGCGATGGGCTGTCCCCGATAGCGCGACTAGACACCTATCGACATTCTCCCAGCTCCAAGCCGTGTCATATCGGTGATATATTTTTTTGTAAAATAGCCCCAATGTCTTGCTGCAATTCTTTCTGCTCGGACGTAGTACCGGCCAGCGGAAAATCCAATTGATTCTTAAATCGAGTCAACCACTGATTAGTACAAAGCCAACGTGACAATTATCCAACCATGTGTCTTGAATAGTGCGTGCATTTACGTTTTCATTCACCGTTCATCTGGGAAGGCTCTCTCTCTCTCTCTACATACTAGTAACGTGACCCCGAAAGCTGTCCCCGCGCACACACTTTCACTTCTTCCACGTCCAGCCACCTCAACAACAATAACAACACAACGAACAAATAACCTAGCATCTAGCATAAACAAATTATTGTGCAATACTATTTAGTTAAAATATAACTTAAAAGCATGTCTGCGCAGGAAAAGGTCATTCGAGTGGGGTCGCGAAAGAGCGAGGTAAGTGGACTATCGACAGTGCAAAGTGTTGAAATATGTGCATCCGCTTTGCTTTGAATTAAAATACACATTTTGTACATTTGAATTTCAATCACATTTTGTCTTACTCGTGGCAAGCCCCCTTCCTCCCTCTCACAGGGTGCCCGCATTTATGCAAGAGTTTCTGTTTTTGTGAGAGACTTGTTGCTTGCTTTTCCGCTCCCCTCACATGGTTGTGTCTATGCTTTTTCGTTACTGTTACACAATTCGCACAGTAACAGCAAAAGCACGCACTTTAATGTGTGTTGGGGAGGGGTACGCATATGCGTACATTTGTATGTACATACTCGATTTGTGTTTATTTTCTCTCACGATCTCTTTTCAAGTCGCTGCCTTGGCTCGAAGTGTCTGTGTGTGTGTTATTGTGAGAGTTGTATTTTTTTGGATTGGATTTTTTTTTTTGTTAATTGCAAGCGGAGCCACCTTTGGCGCTGTGCTGTGCGCACAACTCTAGACGACAACAACAACAAAAATGAAGGCCACCTTTGCCGATGGAATTTATATTTGAAATTACTTTGCTGTTTTTGAAATTTAATGGCCAGCCGCTGTCGCTTTACTTAGCCCCGATTCCACCTCTCTCACTTACCCCCACTCCACAGGTTCATTTGCATTAGCATGTAGAGCAGCAATTGATTAATTATTTTCTCTTTACTTTTGCTTACAGCTGGCTCTCATTCAAACCAAACATGTCATCGGCCGACTCCAGAAACTGTATCCCAAGCAGCGATTTGAGATCCGTAAGTGAAAGTGTGTTGGGTTGCAGCAGAAAAGCAGAACTCACGCTGCGTTGCGTATGGAGGGGGGTATTTGAAATAACAAATAATGTTTTCGAAGCATGACTTGCGGTAGCCGTCTGTAGCCAGTAGCTGCTCTTATCGTTGTTTTGATAGTAACTAAAACAAATGTTTCGTTCGTTTCGAATGGATTGCACATGATTTGGTTTAACGTTGCCAGCCCGTTATTCAGCTTCTGCTTCTCTTCTCCTTTTATTTGGTCTTCCGTTACGAGCGTCTCTCTTTCTCACTCGCTCACGTGCCATTTGGCAAAGTTTTGCCCAATGTCAATGCTGCTGTGGTTTTGTTTTTGGTTTTCTTTTTGTTTTTGAGCCCGAACGAATGCCGAAATGTTATGCCATACACGCACACACACAAACACAAATCGAACCACTCTCTATCTCGTACACCAATCCGTGTATATGTACATATGTATGTATATATCCGATCTGATGGCAGCATTAACTACCGTTCGTTGAGTCGATATCTGAGAAATTGTAGGTACCGATTAGATAGATATTCAACAACATTATCTGTTGAAATAGCAACGAAATCTTTTGAAACATACATTTTAATCAGACATTCTTTTTGGAGTACCTTTTGGACTTTGATAAGATTTGGAATTGATGGTATACATAAGTAGGTTTATTCTTAGAAATATGTACATACGATGATTCATCTTGGGCTTAGGAATTTTGCATATTGGGAAAATATTCCATAATGTGACGTCATTTCCTTGATGGATATGCGATTAAAATGCCTCAAACACGCAACATCCTCTTCCTCTCTCTGCCACGCCACTGCTCTATATACAATATTCAAATTATATTCAGAGTCCCCTCCCATCGATAAGCAAAACATTCGCAAAATACATACACTCACTCGCATATCTCTGCGTACACCCCCAAAAAATTTCAAAAGCAAACTTTAAACACAAATTTTCCTGCCATTAATGCATGTATTTAACTCATTCTTTTTTCGAACTTAACTTTAGTTTATTGTCTTTAATGACGTATTTTATTTAGAAATATTCAACCATGGATTACATTTTAATTTTAATTCTAAACTTAACACTACGAAAAAGTGTACACTCAAAAGTCTGCGTACAGCTGTTTGAAACTATGTGGAATGCAAGATTCTGCGATTACCGTTAGGATTTTTGGCGACGATCTTCTGCAGGTTGTATAAGCAAGTGGGTATTGCATAGTTGATATTAAAATTTTGCATCAAATGCCAGTGAATTTCAACATGGAACAAAAAGGCAAAGAAATTTCTGTTGAGGAGCAAAAAATGATTATAGCATTTTTCTTGGACGGAAAATCGTATGGAAACATTGGTGCTCTTGTTGGTAGAGCCCACTCCTCCATCCAAAATGTTATAAATAATTTTAATTCGACTGGCAGTATCTTGTCAAAGGCTCGTTCTGGCCGTCCGCATTTGCTAACCAACCGCGAACAGAAGACTATTATGAAATATATTCGGCTTAGTCCCAAGACTACAGCTCATCAGACACAGCTTCAGATCGAGGATAGTTTTTCCAAAACAGTTTCCGAAGAAACTGTACGCTGTGTCATAAAAAAGGCTGACTACCATAGTAGAGTCGCCCGCAAAAAACCTTTGATTTCAGAAGTCAATAGGCAAAAGCCCATAACTTTTGCTAATGAGTTTATTTCAAAGCCCCAAGACTTCTGGAATAAATTTATATATTCCGACGAAAGTAAATTCTGCATATTCGGCATCAAGGGAAAAGTTTTGGTATGGAGGAAAAGCGGAGAAGTCTTCAAAAAAGAAAACTTAGTTGGCACGGTGAAACATAGAGGAAGCGGAATAGTGGTGTGGGGGTGTATGACGGCAAGCGGCGTGGGAAAATTGACATTTATCGAGACAATCATGGATCAAGGAATCTACATCAACATTTTAATAAACAAATTTAAAGCAAAGTGCTGAACAATTGGAGCTGGAAAGTGAATATTGGTTCCAGCAAGACAATGACCCGAAACATACTGCACAAAATACAAAGCTTTGGCTGCTGTATATTGTCAAAAATCAGCTGCGAACACCTCCCCAGAGTCCTGATCTCAACCCTATTGAACATTTGTGCGATTTTCTTGAGAGAATAATCCGAACACAGACAAAAACATCAAAAAAATTGCTCAAGAATGTAACTGTGGAGGAATGGGGAAAAATCACTCCGGAGGAGACAAAAAAACTACTCGATTCCATGCCGAAACGCCTTTCGGAGGTACTGCAGAAGAAAGGATACCCTAAAAGCTATTAAAAAGGATGATTTTTGATGTTAAACCAAACTGTACGCAGACTTTTGAGTGTACACTTTTTCGTAGTGTTAAGTTTAGAATTAAAATTAAAATATAATCCATAGTTGAATAATTCTAATTAAAATACGTCATTGAAGACAATAAACTAAAGTTATGTTTGAAAAAGAATGAGTTAAATACATGCATAAATGGCCGAAAAATTTGTGTTTAAAGTTTGCTTTTGAAATTTTTTGGGGGTGTACGCAGAGATATGCGAGCGAGTGTACATTATCATTGCGTGCTGACGATAGCGGAAGAGTGAGGGAAGGGAAGTGTCAAAGATAGATATGTACTTCGAAGTTGGCATGCATGTCTCTCGCTTGATTGTTGTCATACTCGTAACGGGAATGGAGTAAGCTACTGTTCTCCACTATCTAACAGGCGAGAATGCAATTAAAGGGTACACAACCTTCCAAAGGTGATTGATGATACAATTTACAGTCTTAAGATAGGTAATGGGAGACAGAATATACTCTGAAAACTGCAACAGCTACCGAATGGACTAGGAACAATCGTAGATCTATGCGAAAGTCCCAATTTCGACTAATTGAATCTTTTACTCTCTGTAGACACCATGTCGACGTTCGGAGATCGTGTTCTCAATGTTTCACTGCCCAAAATTGGTGAAAAGAGTCTATTTACCCGCGACCTGGAAGATGCTCTGAGGAACGGCGGTGTGGATTTTGTTGTCCACTCGCTGAAGGATCTGCCAACGGCTCTCCCAACAGGCATGGCCATTGGGGCCGTCCTAGAGCGTGAGGATGCACGGGATGCTCTAGTGCTGCGCGAGAATTTCCAGGGCCATACAATAGCCTCTCTGCCGCAGGGGAGTGTGATTGGTAAGAGATCAAAGAAAGCATACTCGAACTTGGATCGATTCTAATCTAAGAAACTCCTTCTTTCAGGCACCTCTTCGTTGCGTCGCACTGCACAGATCCGACGGCTGTATCCCCATTTGATCGTTTGCGATATCCGCGGGAATCTAAACACGCGACTGGCGAAACTCGATGCCGCAGACTCAAAGTTCGCAGGTATTATCCTCGCCCAGGCGGGCCTTGTGCGTATGGGATGGATGAGCCGCGTCAGCCAGGTGCTGGAGCCCACCGATCTCCTCTATGCCGTCGGACAGGGCGCCCTGGCTGTCGAGTGTCGTGCGAACGATGTCCAAGTGCTGGGAATGCTGCAGAAACTAATGTGCCTGAACACCACATGCCGCATTCTGGCGGAACGGAGCTTCCTCAAGACATTGGGTGGCGGTTGCTCTGCCCCGGTGGCTGTTTGGAGCAATCTTCAGGGCGAACCGTTGAATGCCAACAGCCAGGATGTGGACCTGTGCCTAACGGGCGCTGTCTGGAGTCTGGATGGTGCCATTGAGATCCGGAACCATCTGTCTTGTGCCTTGAGCGAGAAGCAAACGGGGAAGCGTGGAGCACAGCAGCAGCCGCAAGAGGAGCAGGAAAACAGCAGCAGCTGCGACTCCCCGCCGGCCAGCAAGCGACCAAGGAATGGGAACTGCAGCTCGGGCTCATCCGAGTCCAGCTCGAATTCGAGTAGTCCGCCCCGACCGCAGGGCAGTCCCCCGGTGATCTGTGAGGATGTGGCCGCCTGTGAGGCTCTGGCGGGATACAGCGTGGAGGAGTTGACGGATTTGGCCAGCCACTGCCCTGTTCTAAGCAACAACAACACTCAGGGCGCCAGCGGAGATGCAGGAGGAGGCGATGCCGACACCACCAATGCCAATCGGTGTCCGATGCAGCGTGATGTGGTTCTCCATTCGGGTGGCGACGCAACAGGAGATTCAGATACATCTGCCAATGTAAATCCGACTCCCCATTGTCCCCTGCAGATGCCAGTGGGCGTGGACTTTATGGGCGAGTGCCCGTACGTGAATAATGAGACGAAGATCTCATATGCCAAGGCTGGCAAATGTCCAGTGACCCATGCAACAGCAGCAGCAGCAGCGTCAGGGGCAGTGACTGCTCAACCGATTCTACCCACTCCGCCGAGCAGTCGGGCCAGCGTTGGCAGCAGCATCGGTGATGAGGTGGACAATGTGGCAACAGTGTCTTCCAAGTGCCCCTTTGCGGCCATGCATCACGGCAGTGGCCTCGAGGCACCGCCCAAAGAGAGTGGAGCACCTGCAAAGTGTCCGTTCCTCCAGAAGACAGTGCAAATGTTCGACTACGCTGATGAGGAGCAGCCCAAGCCCCAGTCAGTGCTCATTGAGGATGTGGATAACCTCTTCTGCGGGCTGTACCAGCATCCATGCTACAGCCGACAGGTGTACGAGCGCGCGAATCTGCTGGGCAAGACTCTCGCCGAAGAGCTGATCAAAAAGGGCGCACTGGATGTGATGAAGATTGCCCAGGCAGAGATCCATGGCAAGGTGGGGACCACCATGACGACATCCTGAAGACAGAAGAGCAGGACTCCATTATCATTATCGTTATCATCGTATACATTAAGTAGAAAAGTGTAACTAGAGAATATTGTGTGTTGTTTCTATTTTCATTTTCCTTTCCATTGCCAGAGGTAGGGGCAGAGGTTGAGCACTCCCCACCAAATCCACTTATTAGAACTGTTTTTGTTTTGTTTTGTTGATGGGAAATATAAGAAATGAAATGCAAAAAATGCGGCAACAAAGTTTCTTTTTTTTTAGCGTCTACATTTATTTCTAAAAAAAACAAGAAAAACTAAACTAATGCAATGTAAAACACATTCATTCGATGCACGTTTTGCATTTAACAAAAAATGGCTTACCTTCCATTGTACCTTCACTTAATTTAAGTGTCTTCTGGCTGCTATTAGGGAGGGTTTTCCCTTCTACCATTGATGGCGCTTCTTCAAATGATCCTCTAGATATTGTACAGTATTAAAGATCTTTGTGCACTTGCGCACGCCACATGGCAGCCCTGGGTCCGTGCCCTCTCCTTCGCATTCACCAAAGTGCACCATGTAGGTCTGGCGAGTGGGGAATTTGTTGTAACAGTTGCTGCATTTGAGCGACCTTCCATGCATTTTGGCAATGTGCGATTCGAGACGTCGCTGCGATTTTGAGCTCTTCGGGCACTGGCTGCAATTGAACTCGGATTCATCGGCGGTGGTGGACTCGCAAGTGGAGGTTAACATTTCACGCTTGTGTGGCTGCACGGTGGGGTTTATTTCAGCAATTTCGTCGAGAGGATAGCTCTGCGACTCATTAAGGTCGTTGCCATTCCAGATGTTGACAGACTCCGACTCCTTGCGTTCCTTCTTTGTCTTCTTGGGCCGCGGTGAAAGCCATTTTTCCTCCTCTGATAAGAGCGAGACCGTATGCTCGTTTTGGGTCTTTTTGAACGAAGACTCAGCGACATAATTGGTGGTTTCAGTTAGCTTCTTGCTCTTCTTCGGCGATGAAATAATCACATCATTGGTGGTCTCAGAAAGATTCTTACTCTTTTTCGGCGAAGAAATGCCGTCAGTTACATCATTGGTGGGCTCGGACAGCTTTTTGCTCTTCTTGAATGAAGACTCGGCCCCATTAGCCACATCAGTGGACTCGTCTTTCGCTTCTTTGGTCTTTTTCAGCTTTTTGGGAGGTCCCTCTCCTTGTAGTATCTGCCGTTTCAAAGATACCTCTGCCTCGGGATTGGACACATGCCAGTTCAAATGGCACTTAAGCGACTGTTTGCTGGCCAGCGACTTTTCGCATTTCTGGCACTTGAATATCTTTGGTTTGTCAATGCCATGTGACGTGGACATGTGACGTTGCATCGTCTTGACGGACGGCTGCTCCGCACTACAAACACTGCAGATCAGCGGGCCACTCGATGTCATTGGCTCGCCGTTTTGCTTTGGCGTCGAGGCACTCGAGTCGTTGATGGCAAAGGTGTACTCCGTGTTGGGGACATCCTTCTTCTGTTTGTGTTCATTCAAGTCTTTGGTGACGGCTAAAGACTTATCATTGTTTCCGTTATCCAATTTTTGTACCTCAGTTTGTAGCTTCAGTGGAGTCTTCTTGGGTTTTACAGGAGTCTGTGGCGAGGATGGAGTCTGCTGCTTAAGCGGAGTCGGTAGCTTGGAAGAAGTCTGCTGCTTAAGAAGAGACGTCTGCGCTTTAAGAGAAGTTTTTTCCTCTATGACTTCGATATCAAGCTCTTCATTAGCCTCTGCCCTAATATCTACTTCCACATCCATTTCAGACTTTTTCCTTTTCCTTAGAGCAGGCACCTTTGGCTGCTCTATTATGCCATGGGCCGCCATGGCGTGGTCCTTGAGAGTTTTGGCAACTCCGAACGATTTTGGGCACATTGGGCAAAAGTAAATCCTGGGACGCTGCTGTCCATGGACTTTTATCTGATGCTGTTTCATTGCCTTTTGCTGCTTGACTTTAAAATCACAACGCCTGCATTCGAATATTGAAGGAATAAGGGCGCTGCTCTGTGGCAGTTCCTTCTCCTCCGATTCGCTTTCCTCCTCCTCCTCGTCCTCTGAATCATCGGCAGCAGTAGTGGCGCTTGGACCAAATATACCCAGAATCGAATTGTTTTTCTTGTTGTCAATTGTTGTTTTAGCAGGCTTTAATACCACAGAGTTGTCTAGAATGTCAGAGTCTGTCTTCCCTGTAGAGCGTTTGGGCTGTGGTGCCTCGATTGTGTTCAGCGGCTGCATTGTGCCAAGTCCAGGCACAGAGAAACTGCGCTTCTTCATAGGTTTCTTTTTTTTTACCTCCTCAGAATTCACTACTTCTGCTTCATCGTTCGCGCTCTTTTTTTTGCCGTCCGAAGGAGAGAGGCTCTTGTCGACAAATTCCTGAATTTTCTGTAGTGTGCGCTCACATTGCACAAATTTCGAGAAGCAGATGAAGCACACCTTGATGGCCAAAGTAGAGGGTATCTGAAAAACAAGTTGTTTCCAATTATCTATCATTTGTTGCTGTGTTCTGTAGCGTAGCTAGTACTTACATTACGTTTTGTGATGGTGTGCAGAACGTCGCTAACTTTGGTGCCGAAATATGCCTTTTTGGCGGACAACATATGTGCGGACTCACTGCTGGTGCCGCAATAGTCGCATGTTACTTCCTTTTTAACGTTAACCATATTGATTATGGCAATATATTACAAAAAAGGAAGTAAAATCAAAAAATCAGGCGCGACTTTGACAGCACGTTTTTTTTTTGAGGAAAAACACGCACAGAACAACACTATAGAGATGGGATTCAAACATCGATATAATCGATTCTTTGGTTTTGCGACATGGCAACTACACATACATGTAATGGTCGATTTGAACCGATCTGGCAGCCCTAAAAACGGAAGAAGAAGATAAATACTAAAAATATACGGAAAATACTAAATAGCAAGATGCAAGGTGTGTGGCCTAAACAGGGTCGTCGAAACGACGCCGACCAAATCAGCTTTTTCCCGCCAGAGTACCTTAAATTGGTTATTAATTTTTTTTGGCGATTTGACATAAATTAATGACATCTTGTCCAGATCAATAGCCTTAGGCGCCTAATTCCGATTCAATTAAACCAGAAAACGTGGCATTTGCTACTTTGGCTTATCTCCCTCGACTCTGTTCTGTTCTGTTCGAGTTGGACCAACAATTGGAGCGAGTCGTTAAACTTTTTCGAGGCAATTTTGTCGCAAATTGTTTCAATTCCGTTTGCGCGCGGATTCCGCATTGACAGGGCGATTACGATTACCATTATGAGTGCGAGTACGTCTAATGTCTCAAGTTCACAGCACAAATGAAGGCCGCTGGCCACAAAATCTAATGCTTATTGTTACGCTGCTTTGCTGATTGATTTTCTGGCCAACAAAGTGAAATCAATAAACAGGTTGGTTGTCTCACCACTTTACAGTAGCCAAATGTTGCCCTACCACCACAGTTGGGGGTACATTGGCTATAGTTTCTATTTTGGATGCTTAAAAATCTGTTGATTCGTTTGATTGGGAATGGGAATTGCTTAAGGGAATCGACTATCGACTTCTATTACCTTCGATTGCCTTCACAGTTGCTTTCAGGTGTACTTGAACTCACTGGCAGTGCTCTGCTGAGGTTCAAATACACATAAATCACTTGGGCCTGCTGCTGTTGCTGCTGCTGCTCTTGTGGTCGTTTTTAATTAGCCCAAAAGCGGCGATTCTTATCAACCATGTTGGCTACTGGGGCATTCGACTTGACTTCGACTCTTACGCTGTAATTACTTGCTTTGGAGTTTTGTAAACTTGATTTTTTCTCCACAGCGTGTTGACCTCCAGCTGAAGCTGAAGCAATGCTTTACGGCTTCTTCTACTCAGGGAGGGGAGGTCTATGAGCATTTGCTTTAGCTTTAGCTTTGGCTTTGGCTTATATTCTGCGGTTGCTGCTGGCATTGTGTGTATTATTCTCTCTTTTGGGGCTGTGAAATCTTCTACAAGCTGCGAGGCTTCAAGGCCGAACAAATTACAAGCAAATAGTGTTTAAAGCTTCTGTGGGGTTCATTATCATTTAATAACCCAATGACCGAAAAAATTAATGCCTACAGCTAGCTATGCCTCACAGATTACAGGGTATTCAGATTAAAATTTGTATATTTGTATATTCCCGTGAGGGGCACCCGGCACCGTTACACAATTTCTTGGGTGTTTCCCGAGTCATCATTATTATTGTCAACTGCACTACCCATTCACAATTCAAAATAAATCACTTCATTGCCTTAAAGTCTCATCAATTTAATTGAAAACAATCTCAAACACTTGGCATTTTATTCCATTTTACAGTCACCTTAAAAGTTCAGAAGTTCTAACATGAAGACGGATCTATGTATGTTTTGTTTTGCTTTGTTTCTTTTTCTTTTTAAATATGGTTTAAAGCCCCATAAGCCCGAAAAAGCGGAAGTGTGGAAGGCATACAAAACCTCAGCTAATTGCCGGCCATTATGTTTTTACATTTTTATAAGTAGGAAATATCTTCGTTGTTCAGAATTGGGATTTATTTTTAGACAAGTAAATTGTACTTTTAAAAATATAAATTTAATGAGCGCAAGTAAATTAAACTTTCAGAGAGGTTTTTATTTACAAATACCCAGATAATTCACAGGAAAAGGCCATCGATCAATGACGCCCCAGTGACCTCTTTGTATCCCTCGAATACTTTTAGGGCGGAAAAGAAACGTCAAAGATGTATAGAAAATCACTCAGTAATGGTATTTAATTAAATGATTATCCCACAAAAGACAATAGAACAAGAATCAATAAAAACCAAAACAAAAATATACACCTGACGCTGCGCCATGACATGCTATATGCTATACGAGTATATATGTACATATTTTCCCTCGATCCATCCTCCGATCATTAGCAACAAAAGAACACATCGAATTTCTGCCAGCATCACTTTTCAGCTATTAATGAACAGAAATAACTCACACAAACAAATCAAAGCAGATAAAAAAAAATGTATAAATAAATAGCATAGAAATAGAAATACAAAAAAAAGAAACAAAAGATTGAAGTAATGTTCAGTCAGTAGACTGAACTCGTAGGTAATGGGAAATGGAATCAATTTGTTGGTAAATTAAAAAAAAAATCTGTGGCAGCCTTCCTGAAGGATGATTGATGATGGTTTTACCCAAATACGGAACCACAGCCTCACTTCTATTCCAGAGAGATTCGATTCCTCCCTCAGGAGGCCCCCCTCCCCTCCCCGCACAGAA
The DNA here is from genome assembly GCA_035043285.1 of Drosophila subsilvestris. Lineage (NCBI taxonomy): Eukaryota > Metazoa > Arthropoda > Insecta > Diptera > Drosophilidae > Drosophila > Drosophila subsilvestris. The sequence continues at coordinate 474,660 of JAWNNB010001348.1, read as the reverse complement.
TCAGAATCCCAGTCCCAACTGCTGACAGGCCACAATATGATGGATAATTTCCAAAGTTCCAAAAATCCACAAAAATCAAACAACCATCAATCATCGAACGCCCGAACATCGGCGGGTGTTTTGTCACAATAACAAAACAATTAACTAATTAATGTCTTCCGTAGGAGCGCCCCCAGAGTTCATGTTAATAATAATACTATGTAAAATGCGGCACAGATCAGATGCGGGCTGCAGGGCATGACCCGGAAGTGACTCTAAAAGGTGGTGAGGTGAAGTTACGGCCCAAAAAAAAAATAGCTTAGGGGCTAAAGAGCAGAGCTTATGTTGGATTCGGAAATAAATAAAAGATGGAGCCTTTTGGTTGTGTTGTTGAAAGAACTCTCCTAAACAGAGGATAAGTCGAGGAAAGGAACAAATCAACAAAAATCATTATTTCTGCCTTAAATAAACAAAATAAAACAGATGAAATCTTCTACCTACGATAAGGAGAGAACAAAATTATCTCTAAATCATCAGAGTCGTGGAAAAGCCTTCAACGTTTTCTGTTCTGTAATTTTCTAGAATCCCAAAAACACATTTCCAACAAAACAGACAATAACTTTCAAAGTCTAATGAGAAACAGGTACAATTACCTATATTTTTAGAGCCCCATTCTATGGGAGTTTTCGATGTACACTGTGTTTTGGTTCAATGTCAGGCGGCAGGCAGCATTACAGGAAGCATTTTTCAGTTCGCGGGGCCTCGAGTGTCAGCCCCTGGCCGCCTTATCGATGCCCTCACGTTGCTTATCAATGCGATGCGACACTGAAGCTGAAGTCAGCCACGAAATGTGACCGAAAACCGAACCGAGAACCGAATAAAATTATCTGACCATTTGTTTTGTTTTATGGCTACTGTTTCTGCTTCTGCTTTTTGTTTGCGATTTCTGTTTCTATTTTGATTTCGTTTTCTATTAGATTTCGTATAAAAGTTCAATTAATTATAGAAGCAAAATGTGCAAAAATTTGTGCTTCGATTTCGTTTCGATTTCTGCACACAAACATTCATAAAACACTCAATTTATGAATGATTCAATCGATCGATTCGGTTCATTTATTTGATTTGAATTTTAGACACGTAATGGCATTTTTAATCCGATTTAAATGAATGGATTTTCTGGACACCTTTCTGGACATTTATGGTGGCAATATATATCATATAGAATCGAAGCTTAAATCACATTTAAGTCCATTATTTTTGAAAATTAAAACAGAAGTTGATGGATGATTTGAATGGCAATTGAATTGAATTATCGAATGCATAATGTATGAATCATTCGCTTTAGAGTGGAAATTAGTCGGAAATCGCAATGATTGTACAAACCAAAGAATATCAGGTGTCACGGGGGGTTCTACCACAATCCGCATTGAGTCATCGCATTGAGATATCATTTAAAGAATGGAAATCAAACCACAAGCGACATTTCTACCGCAGAAGGTAGCTTTCTTCTTTTATACTTATCTTAAGATCTGTTAAACTTCCAAAATTAATTGCCATAAACATTTTATAGCCACAATCAACATGCTTCCTTCAATTACGGTTTCCAGTGGCTCGCAGATGTTCCTGCAACCAAAATCAATCAAAATTCTGTCCAATATCCAGACACAAATCGAATTATCTTTCATTATATTTATATTTATATCACCACAGTAGCACTTCCATGTGCCTCCCATCGCATTCAATCATCGGAACTTGTCGCAATGCTTCCGGTAATGCGAAAAACATTAAATCAAAAATCCAAAGACTTGGACAACGAACTTGTTGTCGCGTCGCGTCGCGCCGCATGACCTTTCTAATACCCCAGAGACACTCTGCCCCTCAACGCCGCATACAAATGACAAATTTAATTGAACTTTAACTATGATATGCCACGCCCAATCCACTTCAAAGAGAGCGAACGCCTTTCCAACAGCTCGAGGGAGAACTAGAAAATCAATCGGTCGCTCGTTTGTGGCACGTACAAGTGGCCAGAACATACTTTTTTCATGTGTACGTGATGTGGCGTTGGGCCCAGACATAATAAGAAGAGGAGGAGGAGGAGATCGTGGCCCCTAAATATATATTGGGGGTATTGATGGGGTATCGGAGGACAGACACGTCATCGGGAATGTGGAATGCAAGGCAAAGAGAATTCGTTGCGCCCCTCCGAAAGCAAAGGCAAAGGCAAAGGCTGTGGCGGTGCGGGACGTAGCGCGGGTGTTACGTGTAGTGGAATTTTAATTTATATTTAAACTTAAATGAAAAATTGATGAAACGTGTGACAGACAGAGCAGCAGCACTCGAACATTGAAGCAAAGGCAGAGCCAGAGCGTCTTCAATATTTCGTTTTCGGTTTGACAGTTGTCAAATGACATTGTGCGGCAGCGGGAGTTCTCTTCACAAGGCACCACACCATCAAAAATTGCGAAATTGAATTTAAGAATTTCCCATGTTCTTGTTTCTTGTTAAAAATACCCAAAACACCAAGTGAAAAAACAAATAAAAGAAGTCCGGGAATACTACAAAAGTCCCAGGTGACATTCCAGCGGACACGCGAAAAACGACAGGAAAAAGCACAAAAGAAAATCAAGCAAAGTCTGTGAAAATTATAAAAAAACCAAGAAAATAATTAGACCACAAGAAAAGTTAGCAAAAGTTAGCGTTCATTGACACATCGCAAAAAAGACAACAAGCGAAGCAACAAAAAACAAAAACAAGGAACCACAAAAATTCAACAGCAAATAAGCAACAAATGCGTCACAATTTTGTGTGCGTCTAAAGTCCATTGGCAAATAACAAGAAAATTTAAATAAAATAAAACAGAATAAACCACACAAACAAAGAGAGGAAATTTTAAGGTATCAAAAGGCAAGTAGACGAATACTCTATATAATATAATGAAATATATTGAAGGAAAGAATAAACGTTTTAGCATCTGGTATTTAGGTAACAGTTACGAATAGGGTCTACCAATATTCTATCAATAGTTTAAGGATTGTATTTCCGCCAGTTAATTTGTATGCACATAAAAGTTCATTTACTTACCCCCCACTTGATACGATTTCCTACAGTGTATACATATGTTTATTTTTCTTCATTTTGTTAATTGGATTTTTGCGGTTTACGCTTTTACGCAATTTCCTTAGAATTCACGCAAGAATTCCACATAAAAAAAACGCTGAAATACCGAAAATATTTGAGTTATTTTTTGTGTGATTTTATGCATAAATTTTAGTGGCTGTGGTGCCAGCTGATTCGCTGGCCTGCTGAATCATTGGGCCACAAAAGAAACGAGTAGAGCCAAATGAAAATCAAAGTGGAATCAAATTGGAAAACGATTCAGAGTGCAAATTTGCAAATTGTTTAATCGGCTCTCAGTCGATTCTGTTTCTGTTTTGTCTTCAGGGTCAGAAAATGTGTTGGCAAATGATTGATGGGTAATTTTCGTTGCATGAATGACGTTTGATTTGCTGCACCAAATATCCCCTTAGCAAAAGGAGGCATTTATTAAGTACAAAGTGCTCCAAAGAGGTGCTAATGGCAAGGAAGAGGAGGAGTAGAAGAAGAGGGAGGTGGAGGTGGCATTGATATGTGTGCTGGTTGTTGTCTGCCATATAAAACGATAAATCTCTCATTGATTTTGAATGTGTTTGAACAGCTGTGTGCCCTACAAAAGATACAATATTTACCCCCTTTGTACACTTCCCGTCTCTGCTGCAATTTAAGATCCAATTAGCTGAGAAAAAACAAAAGGGTAAAGAACTGCTGTGATTATCACCATTGGGGTCTCCAACTTAATCTGTTTCTCTGTCCCCATCATTTGCTACGATATGCATATACCCTTTATCTGTATCTATGCATGTATATATCTGGCATCTGCATCTGTGAATTTATTACATATAAATGCTGTCATTGCATATGGATATGGATATGGAGGGGGAATCGTGTATCCAAATGAAAATCGTGTCTAATTTGTGATTTTTTTTTATCCTCACATCTGCTGCTGCTGCTGCTGATGCACTACATCGATAGATAGTTAGATACGTATATATGTATATGTATATCTTTACGATTGCCAATTGCTTTAAGCATTTTGAATTCATAACTCAACAGCATAGCAGATTGCTGTAGCAACAGAAATGTAGATGTATAAAAATTGTTGCCCCGCAAATGACATATATATTTGAATTTGAAATTGGAATTTGCAAAGTGATGCATTAGGGAACACTGGGCAACAGGATTGAGGATGGATTGGGGATGCTGTGTCAAATGAGACGACTCCCCAACGGAAAAGTGGCGCACAGTTTCATGGGAATCCAGAGATCAATGAGAGAAAACTTTTGCAAGTAAATATTTCAGTATTAATGAAAACGAAATGAAATCTCTCCTTCATGTTCAAATACTCAAAAAAAATTTGTGAAAATTTAAGTGAAATCTTAAGAAAAATTAGAATTTGTGATAGTTTTCGGTCATGTAGTCTAGTGTAACTCTAACTAGCATCTGGCAACAGCAACCAACAGCAACAGCTGCAACTGCAGTGCCAATGCAGGCACCCTGCCCACCTGTTGTACTTACCCTACTCCCTCCTTTGAGCCCCTTTTGGCCCTGCTTTTATGTGACCGAACAATTAATGCACGTAGTCGCACATTAAGGCACACACAGAAAAAACTTGCAGCAGCAGCAGCAGGCCACGTTCATAATTGCCCCATGATATTGCGATATTTCAGCCATCTGTAGTTAACCCTTTGGAGCGGGTTGGGTAGGAGCCACCCCACCCACTCAATCATCAGAGGTGGAATGGTCGAATGGATCGTATTGAATGTCGGTTGCTGGTTGCTAGGCAATTGATTGACTCTCAGCTCCAGATGTGTGGCTCACGAGCAATTATCAAACGCGTTGAACGTTTGAACGTCTGTGTATCTAATGTTTATTTATATAATGCCAAATGATCTGGCAAATTGAATCAGCGAGATAGATAGAGAGAGAGAGAGAGAGAGAGACAGAGGTGGACATTCATTAGGTAACGATAGAGAACCGGAGATTGTTCCATTAATGAATGCAAATCCATTTTGGGATACTCATTTCTAATTGAACCGAACGCGTTGGCGTGGGAAACAAAACTCTTCTTCTGCGCGGCGGCGATGACCCTGTGGCATGTCCGATCGCTGCTTGGTTGCACCACAGACCACAGTCTGGTACACAATTCGAGTTTAATTGAAACGAGGAAGTACACACCACACGTTCCGCTTCCATCAGTTAAATCAGACAAATCAGAACTTGAGAGTGGAAGTGGATTACATTCGAGGGCAGGCAAGGCAGGCAGCAATTAGCCAAACGAACGGCAGATCTCTGCGGACGGGACGGGACGGTACGGGTGTGTGTAATAAATCAAAGACAAAGACGGATTTCCGAGCAATTCTTCCGGAAGAGTTCCAGTTCCGTGATGCGTGTCCAGGCGGCCCCATCCGCCCACACCATCTACCCTTCGCCACTTGCCACTTGCTTCTTGCCGCCTCTCCTTCTGTGAAGGTCTCTTGAGAGCGTTCAACAAATATCAAGTGTACGCAGATGATGAGTAATGGCTAATAACCATTAAACATTAACCATTAAATGGAGTTGTTATACGAAAACAGAGAGCCGCCTGCTTGGCTGCTCTCCTAATGGTCTATAAAGAATCAAAATTGGCCATTAGATAGACGAATCGGAGGGGTAGACAAACAAAAGAGCAGGAAAGGAACCCACTTGACTTGGCAAAATGCAATAAAATACAAAAATTATTATAAATATCAAAATAAATTATCCAAATGGGGAGCAAGGGGAACATGGGGAAGCATGGGGAACAAATAAACGCTTTAAAATGTAACAAATTGAATATTTGCAGAAAGTTCGTTTGGCATTAATCGTGTTATACGAGTGTTATACGGAAATGTATGTAAATTTTAATTAAATTAAAAGAAGTGAATTTTGTTATGGGCTTTCAAAAGTAAAAACGGGTAAGTAATATCGGGAGATCCGTAAATCAATTGGATTCTTGGATGGATTGGCAATGCCGGTAGTGGGTCGCTTTAGTGGCGCTTTCTCTGGCCGCTTTCACGTGCCTATTGACGCTCTCATTCACGAGGTCACAGTGGTAGCCGACGCCGGGATGGGTGTCGTTCCCGTTAGCATTCCGCGACTTCATCCAGTTATCAAAGGAGCGCCACAAGCATCCCGGACAGTAGAAGAGAAGACCCATCCAAACCATGAAGCAGTAAGCGACGAAGCTCCAGAACCAGCTTTCTTGATAGGAGTCCTTGTACGGCCTGCAGTTCCACTGCTGCTGGCGCTGCCGGTGGCAACATTGCCACTGTCTGACGCAGAACTTCGGATACGGCGGATTCTGCCGGTAGCACGGATACTGCGGCACACGGCCTGTCTGCTGTGCCTTCTTCCGATTCTCTGGATCCTCCAGCAGACGGTCGACCCGCACTCTGTAGCCGCAGATGCACACAGTATTGAACTCCAGGGCGCGGGAGGCCTCCACAGTAAAGGCGTACTGTAGCTGAAGGCTGTGCGGAGTGTGACGCTTCTTCAGGATGGTGCCCAAGCAGTGAAAGCTCTTGAGAATTTGCTCGGTGGCACCGCATGGAAAGCCACTTATCTCCACCCACTGGAATGGGACATCAGGCCACGGGTGATAGCTCGAGACGGGAATTTGGGGCTTCCTGGGGTGACGCATGCTTTCGGCCAGCAGCTCCCCTTCGATCACATGGGAGGGCCAAAATGTTGTCATTTGGTGTTGCCCCTGCGCCATGGAATTGGGAGGCAATCTCTGCCACGCATCCGGTACACAGTCAGGTACACAGTCAGAGAGCTCCTTCCGCGAGTCCTCTACTTCAGTGCCAAATCCTGAATCGAGACTTAAATTCCTCGAATTCCAACGACTGGCTGTGCTACAGAGTCTCCAAACTGTCGCGCCACGAGATATCTTCAATGGAGGTGCAGACATCGTCAATGGAAGGGAATGAGACGTCCACGCATTCGTGGTGCTGCATATAAAATCCTGCAGTATGTGAAGCGGAAGGAAGTGTCGAAAAGAGAAATGTGTCTGTATGAATTGGAATTATAGAATATGTACTATAGTATACATATAATAGAAACGATGCCTACTGGGATTTCCTATTTCTTCCTGGAACTGGAACTGTAATAATTATAATACTTCTCATTCCATTTTCACATCGGTGGAGCCTTGACAGAGGCATTTACCTCCGCTTTCGCAGAGACAGACAGACCTTAGAGGGAACGTTTAGCAAAACAGAAAAAAAGAAAAAACAAAAAAAAACAGTGGCAAGGGCAGTAGATACGATACTCGTGTCCGTGCATCGCATAGCCATAGTGAAATCCGAAATCTGGCCCGAAATCAGCCTCAAAACTTAATGCTCGAAACCGCAGTCAGCAGTCAGTTAAAGGCTTCCATATTTTTTGTATGTAGTTTCGCATGCATATAAATTGTAAATAATTTGCAAGCTTGTTATTTCTTGATATCTTTCGACGTGGATTATAATTTGATTGAGCTACCGAAAAATTAAACAAGGCACGAGTTCGGTGCGGTGTCTCCACTCGGCCCGGCCACTCTTCAGTCCGCTGTTTTTCGAACACTTTTGACAGCGGCACGTCACTTGGCAGACACTATACATAATATTTTATTTTTAATTTATGTTATTTATTAAGTTATTCATGCTGAGCGTAGCCAATGGATTTGCCAAAAATATTTGTTTCGTTTAGCGAAAAAGAATGCTAATAAACGTCTCGGTCTCTCGTTCAACGACCGATAAGCAATGCGACATTGACATCCCCCCCCTTAAGATCATTTAACACTTGCGATTATTGGTAATTAGAGTTGTCATAAAATCTAGCAAAGATTTATATCATTGTCGGAATGTTAATGATGGAAAATTGGCAAGAAATCAATTGGTTGAAAAGATTGTAGCAGTTGGCAGACAGGAATATTCTTAAAAAGGGAGGCCTATCATGACTGTGACTCATTCGCACCAGAGAGAACATGCGTTGCGCTCTCAAGTCAATTGCGCTCTCTTTCTAATCTTGCACCGTGGCTTTTGCCATGAGTCACTTTTTTATACGTCGCACCGCAAACAGCTCTTGCATTGGGATGGGATAATAACTTCACTTCATTTGTTGCATTCCCACAATGCATTAAATTAATGCGCGACAATTTTCCCGACGTATTTTAACCACTTTCCCGCATTTCGCAGGCAACAATGAAATAAGAACGCGGAGCTGACTTCCGAATGAACGCATCGACTGCGGCGGTGGGGAGGAAATGAAAGAATATGCAAGAGCGGAAGCTCGGCTTAAAGCTGCCCTCTTTATGATTGCTCTCTTTTAAAAATTCCTATGCTCTGTTCTCTTTCATTAAAGAGAGAGCGAACTGTTTATCCTTTCCACTGTCTTTCTCTCGTACTGCTAAAGCAATGAGTGCACTTTGAGTGCCTTGCATTCCGGGATTGCTTCCAGTCCACAGTTTCTTTGGAAATTCCCACAAATCCCTGCCACATTCCCAGGCATAAATATTTTCCTCTTGTCTCGTGACTTTTGCACTTGGGCTTGGCTTTTATTGTTTCCCCCGTTCCCCCTGCGATCCATACGATCCATTCGATCCATGCAAAATGTCAGCTTAGACACCGTTAGTGCGAGAAGTAACTGTAATTAAAGCTTGAGATAGAGCCTGAGCTTAAGAGCTGGACAGAAACCCCCCCTCCGCGACTATCAGGCGAGCGGGTAAGTCGCTGCCAAGGCTGGCGGATGGCGAGGCGGCGGCCCATGGTTTTGGCATTTGTCAAGCGATCAAATGCTCCCCACCCCCCCTCACTCGTGTGACCGAAGACCTCGTCGGATCTGGCATTAATTCTGACCCCCTCCTCCCTCAAAGTGGAGGGAAAAATATTATTATTTTTAATTTGCATTTCAGCCAAGGTTCTTTTACTGAGCACTGATCCACTTTCCTGTCTTTCTGTCCATTGTGTGGTTGGCGGGCAGTAAGCGAAGGAATGGGGCGAGGGTGCGAGGGGGGGCTAAATACAAAAATATTTTGGCTAGAAATTAACAGCAATTCGCAGCTGAATGCTAAACAGAGCCGTTTAAGCCGGGTCTTAAGCTGCAAAACGAAGGGGGGGCACGAGCAGTAGAGGCAGTGAGCAGGGGGGGCACAGCCGTTGGCCTGGAAAATCTGCCTCGTCATGGGGCAAACAAAAACAGAACTGACCATCGCCAACACATTACGAATCTCAGCGATGCGATAATCAATAAAAAGAAATAAAAGTTTTTGTTGTTGTTGTTGTTGTTGTGGTGATATGTCGCAGGGGGAGACGGGGACTACAGATACAGGCGTTCATTTGCTTCGCTTGGGAGTTCCCAATGTTTCGTAAATATCAATATCGTAAATATCAGATGGTAATCCGAACGTTAATGCCCAGTTGATGAAATGTGAATTGATGCCTGGGGTGGGGGTGGAGTATCCAAAACGAAGACCAAATCCCATCACAGATTGTACACTTTTTTCTTGGTTAAATTTTCAGTACCTATGGTACTGTATCTGTAACTATTAAAGTTCAGTTTAGTCCACTTTTCACATTCACATACCCATTTAAATCAAGTTCATTGCCCCAATAATCCACGTCTCACTCACACCTCTCATACACCCCTCCTCTATCACTCCCTCTCACGCTTTCTTAAGCATGAGTCATTCATAAAAATCCAAGATCCAACATAGCAACAACAACAGCGACAACACGTTTTATCCCCCCACGAATGGAACAGGTGTCGTTGACTTCAGCCAGCAAAATATGTGTCAAGGTCGCTGCGGCACTCACGCTCCCTCTCTCTCTCTCTCTCTTCAATCTATCTATCTTTAACCATCTCTTCTTTTTTGTGTACGTGCTGAAAGACAGTAGACTTACAAAAAAAAAAACCTGATGAAAGAGAAACACCCAAAAAAAAAATTTATATTTCACAATTTCAAGCAAAAAGTTTATGAAAGAGAGGAACAATTAAATGTTCATTACGCAATTGGAGTTGTAGAATAAATTCCAACAAAGGTGAAGAGAAATTAATAGAAAAGAAACAACTGAAAGAAAAAGCAACCTTGATTTTGAAAAGTCCAGCGTCTCTGCCAGTGTGGCGGCTGCTGCGCTGCAATTGCTGGTGCTTTCGCTTCTGTCACTCTCCCTTTATCATTCTACTTACTCTCTTTACTGCTGTACCCAATTTGCAGGAGCCTGTTGCTACTCTACACAATCCATTCAAGCTCCATTCTCCCGCTCCTAAAACTGCTCTTCACTTTTGGTCTCCCTGAATCTCTCTCCATTCCTGGAACACTTTTCTTAAGCCAGTACTAGAACCTCTCTCTAGTCCTGTTCCCACTCCTGATCATCTCTCTCTTAAGTCACTCAAACTTTTGGCATTAAACGCAAAAGTTCAGCATCAAGCCCAAAAATGCGCCATAGAAATTAAAAACCTTTATACCCGCCGCACACCTATTCGAGTAGTATGTACATCTATTCCTATCTATCTATGCTCTCTGCACCACTACTCTCTGTCTCTGCCCCTGTCTGTTTGTGTGTGTGTGTGTGTGTGTGCAAACAATGTTTAATGTACAATTTTTTGTTTAATACTTGAGGCATGGGGCGGCCGCAGTCGTCGTCATTCACCGCACAGCCGCAACGGAGTGTGCACGCGTCAACAGAGCAGAGCAGAGCAGAGCAGAGCAGAAAAAGGCACTAAACAGTTGCGATCAATTTGGCTCAGCCGTTCCACAGCAGCTATCATTTCCAGTATCCGCCAAAAGCTTCGAATCGAATCCGAGTTTTCCGAACAAGTTTTCCAGTGAATGCAAAAACAAATCTATTCCGAAAATTCAATTCAAATTTAAGTTGTGGCAAACAAAATTACAAAACAAAACAAAACAAAAACTAGTTGAAAATTTGTCAAAATTCAAAATTGTTTGCATTGCCGCGTAATAGAAATAGGAAAAGCAAAAAAGTGACACACTTAAAAAGTTACAAATAATTGTAAAATAACAGACGGAATCCACCAATAACCTTCAAAAATAAACCCAATAAACAATAAATAAACTAAAAATAACTTTAAACAAAATTAACTCAAAATTGACTCAAAAAAGTGAAGCAGAGACAAGACGAAAGAGTGGAAGGCAAGAATAAATTACTCTAGTTGAAATTCGATAAGTGACACTGTTGCCATAACACCCACCCACCCACACACGTGTGTTCTCCTTATAGATAGTCATCTGCCTTACGCTCATTACGGTCAACCATGAATGCGCCCAAACAGGTAAATGACAAATTTATATTCCTCCTGCCCCCTTAAAAAAAAAACAACAAAAAGCATTCAATGCTTAAATTTTGTTGTAGTTGCTGCAACTACCACAACAACAAGTTAGCTTGACTAAAAGAGACAACCAAAAAAAACAACAGCATCAACAAATGTGCGTGACAAGTCGGTCTCTCTTTTAACCACAAAAACAAGAAAGAAGTGAGAGTTTCGAGAGCCGCAGCTGCAGATACACTTTTATGGTCATCACTCGTGCGACATAAAACAATATTTTGTTGTACTTTCGTTGAAATATTTCTAAAACAGCACTAAAGGTTTTTCTTATAAAAACCCAAAAGCAAGTAAAGAAGACTCGTTTTGTATTCTGCCTAAGATAATTTTTTTTTCATTCGAAGCCTTGTATATGGGTACAAATTTCCTATATATCTGCTCAAAAAAAAAGAAACAAATTCAGGTGAAACAAATATATCCTATAGTTGTGCAATCCTTGTACATCCTTTTGCTCCAAATCATAGTACCCCCCCCTGCACAAGAGTATATGTATGTACATAATTGCCACGCCCCTTGGCCCATTAATGCCATGTCACACACCGAAGCAACACAAACCCGAAACGTGTTTACAATCTTTAGTTTTTTTTTTGTGTCTCCTTTTTATTGCAGTTTGTTTTGTTGTTGATGTTGGATGTCGTACGACTTTGCCAATTGCAAATTTTCCCATTTTCATTCATCATACTTTTTTACCCTAATCTTATGATATATTGTATATACTTACATATCAAGAGGGGACAGCCAATTGATCAACAAAAAAATGGAATTTATTGCTGAAATTAAAGTCCGGATTTTTTCTTTGATATGCCACAAAAAAAAACAGATTTAGTCTCATTTTGATTGTAGCAAAGCGAACAGTTTTTGGTCGAATTTTATTTAAGGAATTGCATTAAAAATAATAGTTGTTATAATGTGGGGGATAAATAGCGGCTTCCTTAAGAAATTACATAAGTGAGAAATGCTATTAGGGGAAAACTAAAAAATTGTAGACAGAAAACTATTGCAACATTTATTGCAAAGATTATATCTTAAGCTGTCGCGCCTCAACAGATTCTTTTACCCAAAATTCTAACCGCCACCCGAGTTTAATTCCCGCCCAACAAACACACACCACTTTGTTCTTTTGTAAAGATTTATTTTGTAATAGCTTGAGAGTCAAAGAGCTTTAATTTATGCCCTGCTAAATGTTATTGCACTTTGTTCAACCTGAAACGTACTAAAGAATTAAAATACAACAGTCAAAAACACATACATACATACATACACTTTAAACACACAGATACAAACTGCATTCGGTTATTAAAATTGTTTAAAATTGTGTGTTCAATTTTTTTGTTTTTCGTCGGCAGCTTTCAGTGCAAACTTTAATTGCATTCAATTTGTTTTTGGTTTTGTTTTTTTTTTTGATAACCTTGTGCGCGAAAAAAAAGGCTAAAGTAAATGCTAAATGTTGGCCAATTTCTGTTCAGGTATGGCATGCAATTTTGTTTAGTTTCGGTTCAGAGTTTAATAGCAAACTGGATGAAGTTTCATTCATGGGAAAATGTTTCGGGGAAACTCTATAAAAGTCGAGCTTAAAGACTCTTTTAGTGCGACACGTGTCAACCAGCAGTTGATGGCAAAAGTCGAAACTCAATCAAGTTGATCGCATTCGCACTGACAGACCAGACCAGACCAGACAGTTCTCCCTTCACTTTGTCGATCTGGCACTTGAGATTTGACAATATCATACACGACAGCCGACAGCCGTCAGCCGACAGCTGAAAGAGCGACAAAAACACCCACGAGATTCCAAGCCCCAGAAGCTGAGGAATAAGAATGGGGAAATGAAGCATCCAATTTGGTAGCGAATACAACAAAATAAATATACAAACCTTATTGTTGTGTAAGACGATACACAAATAAACATTTTGAAGAGGCTGGGCTCCTTTTTTGTGCGGCCTGATCTTTAAATCGGATAAATCCAAAACGGATTTGGAATTGAAATTGGCATTCGCACATTCAAATGCGCATATGTACATATGTACATACAAATGTATGTACGTTGCGGTGGTTCTTCTGGCTTTTCACTTTCGAAAAAAATATTAATTAAAATATGATTTGAGGAAGGAAGATGATCTACAAATGATGATCTGCTTCCTAGTGCATATAAATTAAGAAAACATCCAATCTAAATGACAGATCATCCTGTTCTGCCTATTGCCAAGAGCTTAAATGTGGCCAATGATCGAAGATTGTTCCGGAAAGCTGCAAATAAAGCCCCACTTGACACTTTTATTTAAATCTTTAAAGCAGTTTAAAGATCCCATCCCATCCCTAATTGGATCCCATTCATGATCCCATCTCCATATGGCACATGCCACACACCCGATACCCGTTAATTTCCCATGCAAATCTATGGCGCAAGGTGTCCGCCAAGAATGTATTCCCATTCGATTAGCATGAAGGAGGTGGGCGGGGGGCTCAGCCATAGTAGATATGTATGAGTATATTTATGGGGGAGCGATAATAAAAAAATAGAAAAAAATGCTTCCACGTGCCATCGATGAGTCGTTCTGCCTCTCCTTCATTAATGCGCGAAATGTGTTAACTAATTAATAATAGAAATTAAGAATTTTGCTTCGAAGGAAAAGCAAAAACAATGCTTAACAAAATTGATATTAATTAGAAGTTCATTGTGTTGAGAGGAGGGGATCCGTGGTTATAGCTTAAACTTTTTTATGGACCATCGGAGCAGCCAAATTGCCGCCAAGCATGACTCAAAATTGGTCGGCGAATTGCTCTTTGATCATAATCCCAGCCAGAAAAAAGTTTTTTTTCTGCCACAGATCGTGCGGTGTGGTGACCTGACCCAGGCCTGGGATCGCTTTGGATTGGATTTCGATCCCATCTTGCACTGATTTATTAGAATTTTCAATGAGTCGTCTTCCCCCCCACCCCCCATAGCATGCCCGCCCATCATCTCTGCTTGTGCAATACCGGCACCCACACCCACACCCCACACCCATACCCATAAACCCTTTCAACTCGCTTTCAAACAAAGTTCAGAGCATGCAATTCTCAGACTTGACTTCTTGGCTGTTAACTAAAAATTCGTTTTCGTAAGCCACTTTTGGCCATGTGAATGCTGAATGCTGAATGGCGGTGGCGAACAACAGGCGATGTAGCGACGTGTGACGGCGGCAGCCTACACTGAGGGCAAAATCGGAAGGAAGAAATCATTCAGCCAACGTTTAAATTTAAAATTGAATTAAAAAAGGAGAATTCTCCCTCTTGAAATCAGCCAGCGAGACGACTATTGAGTGCTCAAGGATCTAGCGGAATATCCTGTGGGCACTCTTCTAGCATGAACGCGATCTGTATCGATCTTTGGCGCCTTTTTTCCGTATTTTCTCTCACTGCAAAAGCCGCAAAAAGCAGGGATTTTTGTTTTGTTGTCTACATAGTTGGCCCGCACTTGAGGTTGAGTTATTACACGGGTTTCTGTCGCCATCTCACCTGCGCCTCCACACCCCAAATGTCCCCTACAGCTTCGTGGACCCCCCCCCCCCCCCCCCCCCCCACCCACTCGGTTGTTGTTTCTTTTATGTGTGTCGCCGCCGTCACACTCTGCCCCTCCGCTGCTCTGCCTCCTCCCTCGCTCATTTGTTTGCTTTTCTGTTATGAAACGGAAATTGTGTCAAGGTCAAATTTGCATGAACACGCTAAGCAGCAACTGATGGGCAGCAAGGGGGGAGGGCAGACAGTGGGGCAGCTCTCAGCTGTTCTGTGAGAGCGAGAGGGAGAAAGAGAGAGATTTGCAAATAATTTAACCTCACTTTAGTGCTAGTTTTTTTTCTCCACATATATATGTATGTACATGCGTACATACATACATATGTATGTAAGATATTCCAATCAGAGAAACTGTCAAAGTAAATGGAAATTAATGGACAAGTGGGTGAAAACTAAGCAAATGTACATGTAATATTTGCCCCCTCTAAAAGTCGGACTCCGATCGAGTCAGGCATTTCCCATGTCAAGCCTAATGACATGTCGTTTTTTTTTTCTGTTGACTTTTTGTTTTATATTTAACCAGACGAATGTGTGAATAATTATGCAAGTGCACTGTGGGCCCCAGGGGTGCGACTGGGGCGGGGGTACTTGAAGAGGGGCCGGAAAGCCCAACCATTAATTAGCTAATAAAAAGTAAATGAGTAAATTCAAACAGCTAACGAATCGATGTAAGAGCCAAGATAAAGAGAGTTGTAAAGAGGCATTAAAAACCCGAAATTAAATTTAAAAAAAAAAACAATTGAAAACTAGTTACTGAGATGGAGAAAAGGATGGAGAAAAGAATCCATTTGATTAAATTCTTTAAGCTGTACTCATAAGAATCTACTAGTTTCCCTCTCTAATCTCTCTAAAACTTCCCTTCCTCGTTGTTCAAGTTGCCTTTTAAATGTTGCCCCATTCAAAAGTGCACATCCTGGAGAGATCTCTTCATAAGAAATTATGCAATTCTTAAGTATCAAGCATTCTCCACGACAAGAAATTCCTCTATACGAGACTTGTTCAAGTGAAATCATTCTCTAATTATTCGAGATTTACTGCATATCTATGCAACGATGATGATGCATCATCTTCATTCTCTTCATCGTTTCGATGGCTCTTCTGCCTTTCACACACACAAACACACACACACACACAACATTCCCGGATGATGAACAGAACACGGTATAAGGAACAACAAATGATGAAACAAATGATACTCTTGTATTATTAATTATCTCTGATTACACTAGTCAACACGACAATTCTGCTTTTTCTGAATGATTTCGAGACTTTAAATTTTTTTAAAAATTATGGTATTTTGAAAAAGTTCAATTTTGTCGAGTAGTGTTATCCAACAACGGCCCCTTCCTTCTCCCCATACCCTACCTTTTTTTTATGAAAGGCCTGTGTATATGCTATTCTCGACCTCCCACGATCGTATCTCCAGCTGGACAAACAAATTGTTTGTTTTCGTCTCGGTTTATCATTAATTTTACCAAATAAACCAAAAGGAAGTTGGTGCTGAAATTGATTCATGGTTAGGAATTCATATAACAATCATTATATGGGGGGTTAAAAGGTATGGAACGGGTAGAGGTGAGGCATTCAATAGAAATGTAACGCTACTGTCAGAGATACCTTTCTGATTAAAGTTGAAGTAAACTTGAGTATAGTATCAATGTGGTATTGTTTGCCTTTTTGATAGCTACTATTCCATCTAGAACGTTCCTTAAGCAGACAGACAAACAGAGACTTCCAGTCTTCCACTTTTGGCTAATAAATTTTGTTGTCGCCCGCACTCTAAATACGAAAAAATTATTCATAATTCAGACTGAAATCCGAAAGCTAAACAACCAAATGGCCAATTAATAGATCACTATCGGAGAGCGGGTGAACGGTGGCAAACAGCTGCTGCATAGCGCTGGACGCTGGATGGAATGGCAAGCGAATGTTTGGCTCCTATAAAAATTCGCTCATGGCAACAAGAAATGGAAGTAGAATGTGTGAATTGCTGGGTTAGTTACTTAAGAACCAAAGTATAACCGATTACAAGTAAATACAAGTTTCAAAAATTTTATATTGATTGAAAAGGTTCTTTAGCATACCAATAAAATAATAAATACAGCTTTTAGCCAGCACTTTCTTGGATGTAAAACAGTTAAAAAAAACTCATATTTTAAAAAATCTAACAAGATCTTCCTGTTAAGCATATAACAGCTTCTGTTCTGTTATATTCCTTTCTCAAACAGTTATACCCATAAATTGGTATACCACCGAAAAACTCGCGCTAATAGCATCGATAAATCGCTCAATCCAGATATGCAAATGGAAAAAATTCAGGCACCAGGTAGGCAAACAAATTGTGCGATAGCCAAAAGCTAATTGGAAATACCTGCAGGCAATGGGAGCCCAAAAAAGTGAAGGCAACAACTGCCACAAACAGAAAAAAAGTCACAGAAAGAACTGCAACAAGCAGCAGCAACGACGTGGGCGACAACAAGTAGGCCCCAGTAGGTCTTAGGTCCGGGAACGCAGCCGGATACACATATTTATACCATATATTGACAGGCCACACTTAGAACCCTGGAACCACTGAGACTGAGACTGACTGCCTGAATGGCTGATGAAATGCCAAACGGAATGGCCATAAGCCCCAGAGAGAGAGAGAGAGAGACTATGACATTAATCTCCGCTGCAGACAGGCACATCTTTTGAGGCAGGCCAATATATTTGCATGGTATATCCCCGTCATGCAGCGAATGGCAGGGCCCGACACACACTCCTCCACTCCATCTGCACTGTACAGTTCATTGGCGTCGTGTGACAAGCCCACCAAGCAGCAGCAGCAGTAGAGGCAGCACAAGTACCAGCAGAAGGGGGCAGAGCAGACCAGACCAGACCAAGACATTGACACACAGAGACGGAGCACAAGTCTGGTTTCGGGCCTCCATCACACACCTTCGGCACACACCCAATGCCAGAGAATGGAAGGCTAGCTGAAGAGACAGACCAGAAGATACCCATACCCTGGCAGATCGATTGTACTTAAATGAAAAGCAGCGAAAAACTTTGCAAATATGGACGAAAATAGCGGAAAGAAAGAGTTCAAAACTATTTATTTTTTCTGTTGCAACTAATTGCTGAAATACGGAATACCCTGAAATCAAAGGGTGCCCACCACACTCTCTCTTCTACTTATCTTTTGGCCACGCCACCAACCATTTACTGTTAACTATAGCTCTGCTGCTGCGCTGCTGCAGCTTGACCTTCGAAATGGTATGCTTTGCCAGACAGAAAGCTGCCAGCTATGAGGAGAAAAAACTTTCCAGGGAATGAAATTTCGAAGCAAGTTTGTTTGTCTAAATCTTTTGTTTGATTCAAAGTCGAAGTCTAGACGAATTTTTGGAGGCGAGACAATGCGATGGGAATGGGAATTGAGATGAGATGAGAGATGGGGAAGAAGGCGTGACCCAGCATGACGCTGGCCTTTACAATAGAGTCATCAGCCCTGATCGGTGCCCCGTGCCCGTGCCCCACTCAACCCCTTCTGAGACTTTCCACCGTTATCTTAATGGGCGCAATAACCAGACAGAAAATTTGCTAAAAATAACAAATTGGGCCGCAATTACCGGCAAAAAATTCCAAAGATGTTAAAAAAGAAATAACCCACGCGACCAGCAAACAATCAAGCAGCAGCAGCAGCAGAGCAAACGCCCCAGAGGCGGAGAGTAATTTGTGGATGTGGGAGATGTGGGAAACACTCGAAATCACCAAAAGTTTAAGGCGACTGTCGAAATAATAATACACAAAAAATAAACTCAACAAAACAGAACAGAAGAGAACCCCAAGAACCCGGCACCCGGATTCATTATTTGTGGCTCTTATTTGTGCTGGTTTTTTTGTTTTTTTGTTTGTTTCTTAACAGATATGTATGTACATATGTCCATATGTGTGTGTGTGTATTTAATATTTATTGATTTCGCTGCTGGAGACAGCCGCAGACGGGCGGACATTCATCACATGCGTCATTTAACAGTTCAATTGATTTGAATATTCCTCTTCTCGTACGAACTTTATTTATAGACTTCTGACTTTTTATAACGAAATACTATCTATAGATCTGAAGCAAATTACGCCACGCCCTCAAGTGCCGAGTCCCTAGTTCGTAGGAAGATTTATCAATCAAAAACCGCTGACTAAGTCTTTCTCCTCTGCTCTACAGCTCTACAACATGACTCATATTCTTTAATGTAGGAAATTTATGGGATTACTTAATAGCCTAATGTCTCTGCTTTTGGCTTTCTCTTTCCCTTTTGATCTTTCTCCTTCTCTTTCTTTAACCGGTCTTTATTGGGTCTTCTAATTGGTTCGCAAAACCAAAGCGGATATTCGTATAAGCCGAGAGCATTTTGTACTTTCCAATTTATAACAAACAAAGTTCCACATTTCAAAAAAAAAATCCGGTTCTACTTCAAGTTCTGGCAAGTCCAGCAGTAATACAATTTGTTACAATTATTCCCGACAATTAGCGCACAGAGAACGAGCTCCCCCCACAATGCGAATTATTTTTTGCACAATTTGTATTGTGCCGCAATGACAGTAATTTATGATATTAATTGGTAATTAATTAATTAAAGCATAAGATCGCATGATATATGTACCACCCAACCACATTGTACATATATAAAATGATTTTGATTTGATGATGTTTCTTATCCCCAAAGTCATCTTTCTTTGGCCTCCACTACCACCCCATTTAGCGTTGTGGAAACCATTCATTAATTAGGGTTTTCAAACTTTGTTCCACTCCCACAAACTTTTTCTTTGTTTGTGTTTTGTCTCTACGGTTTGTTAAACACTGAGTTTTGAGATACGTTTTATCTTTGTTAATGACCTACGCGAATTAACAACTAAATGGGGTTACAGATGTCTAACTTTTAACTGGAGATGGTCTTTTAAATATTAAGAAAAACTCTACAAAATATAAATTTTTTTATATTTATAGAAAGATATTGCATTCATGATCTTAGCTTATTTTGATAGATTTAAGTTTGATAACAAAAATATTTAAATAAATAAATGCCAACGGGATGTTGCTTAAAGGTAATACTTGAGGAATTTATATAGAACCTTTCCGTGGAGGCACGCAACTGAAAAGATATGCAAAAATCGTACATAATAATTAGTTAAGAGCCAGAAGTTTTCCCAAAATTATTGACGTGTCACGCTTTCATCACTATCCAAAAACAGAGAAAAACTATTAAAGCCTGGCGCGTGGCTAAATAAAACATTCGAACAACCTCAAAGGCAAGACAACAAATTAGTGGAAAAGCATTAAAAAATTACTTAGCACTTTACTATGATAAGATATCCATCTAGCAATTTATGATCCACTGATCGAAACGAGTTCACCAAATCGAAAGAGATCAATGACCCAGAGAAGAACTATTGAGTATCCAGAGAACCAGACCACACTCGTTGGAGATATGGAAAACAATCGAATTCAAAAAATATCCAACGATTATCCATGTCAAAGTCCAGTTTATGCTTTGGGGGCCGGCGGGAAATAGATAATCAATTAGCTTGAAAATCGAATGAATAAATGTTGAATAATTACCTTAATCTTAATCGACTGCCGATTGCTCCTTCTCCTGCCCATTTTTTTTCGGCTTCGCGATTGATAAATTTCGTTTATCGCTTTCACTAACAAATTGTTATTAACATATTGGAAATATTTCAAATTGTGGAGGTTTTTGTGGTTTTTTTTGTTTAGTATAAACGTTGTATGTTTTATACACATTATATATATATTTATTTCTCTGCTTTTGTTGGTTGGTTGGTTGGTTGGTTGTTGTGTGTGTTGTTGAAGATGGAAAATGTTACAGAAGCAGAAGCAGGAGAAGCAATATAAGATGTTTTGTAGCAGAAGGAAATGTAGAAAGTGAAAGATTTACACATTTCAAGTGTGAAATCATGAGAATATTACAAACTAATTGAATTTGCATTTGGAAAAGTCCATCTCAGGATGCTGTTGCCGGAATCTGCAAATATAAATAAACACCAGAATAAATAGAAAAATTCGAAAAAACAGGAAAAATGAAACCAATTTGTGTACACACTTTTCCATTATGTCCTGCTTTTTGCGATCTTCGCTGGTGGGCAGGCCCATCTCCTTCTGACGCTGATCGAACATCATCTTCTCGACCATGCTGCGCGTCTCCCCATCCAAATCGGAGAGTTTCGATGGCTCTGGATTAATCTTGCGCGTGGATATTTCGGGATCACTGGTGACCAGACGGTTCCACCAGTTCATCTTGTTGATTTTCTCCAGGGTAATGAGCACCGTCTTTTTGTCCTGCAGCACCCACACGGACTCCTCCTGCTTCACCTCGCCACTGAGCTCGCCATCGATGATGGGCTCCTGGCCCTTGAGGCCCACTTTGAGGGTCTTCTTGCCAATGCTGACCACCAGATCGCGGGCACGCAGAGCGAATGTCACATTGAAGGGGATCTTGAGCTGTAATTCAAAAGAGATTGGAGATTGGGAAGGGGGGTTGTTTAATGATGCGGCTCAAAGTGGAGTAGTATACATTCAGATCTGATCTTTGTGTAACCCTGCTTCGAGTGTTGTTGTTGTTGTGTGGATGTTGAGATGGAGATTAATGATCAGAGATCGGATCTGTGTGCACAGATATTCTTTGCTTTGGTCAGTACTCAACCTTGGATGGGCTATAAATGCTCTATAAATAACTCGAATTGAATCGACTCAACTGCAAGCAGAGGCAGAGGCAGAGGCACGTCTCTGGCTGTATCGCAGCTGCAAGATCTGTTTTGTGCCCTTCACCAGATCTGAGTCTGGGGCCAGAGGCCTGCTCTCTGGTCCCTTTGTTTCAAGGACTGTAACTGGAACGGGAATCTAGTTTATCAGCCAGATACGTCCAAGGACGTACAGCGGTTCTTACGATCAGGATCCGGTTGCAGAAGGAATGCTGTTCGACGGGTTGCATGGCTATGCCTGCAGATGGATTTATGTATGCCGCTACTGGCCAAGTTCAAAGCAATTACACTGGCGTCTAGAATTATGTGCCACCGCTGGCCATTAATTATAACTTCCCCACCCCCACCTTTGGGGCATACATACATATATTAACACCTTTCCCATTAGCCCCGCTCGCAGCACAATTAAAGAGCCCAGAGCCATTATTCGACAACCACTGTGCAATCAATTAGCGATTCTCATGTCGCAGAAACAATGTGTACAATGTGTGTGTGTGTGTGTGTGTGGTGGGGGGGGCTAAGGTAAACCTTTAATTTAAATCTCACGATGCGGCATTCAACCAAGGACGCTTACGCTACATCTCCGTCGCCATCTGTCTTTGTGGGCAGTGGAGCCAAGGCAGCACCAGCACCAGCACAGCCCCGGCCACAGCACGAGGCCCGTGTCAAGACAGAAGCTCCACCGACTCCACCGAATGTGGGTTGCATCTTCATCACAAATCATATATACAAAAAAATGTGTCAAAAGCTGAAACTGAAGCGGATGTCAATTGGAAACTTTGAAATTGTACACGGATGTGAGGCAGAACAAACGACCAAGAACCACCATCTGGGCAGCCGTGGACGTGAGGGAAATGACACATGCACAGAGCAGCTGGCAACAGTATCAGACATCATTTTGAAGTATTTGCCAGAAAATTGGGGCAGAAATGAATATAAATGAAACGATCGCTAACACAAATCAGAAATCAAATCCTTCTAGAACGTTTCTATTTTGTTTATTTGTTCATTTATTTGAAAGAGTAATTAAATTTATTCACATCTCGATGGTATGGCATGGCATGGCTTTCTATTCTGCATAGCTGAAGGTTATGCAAATGCCAATTCCGAACAATTGTATGCTCGAAACTAGGAAATTTACACAAATCACCAGACAAGAGGGAGACACTGGCCTGACACACACAAATACACACACCGACATACACACCTACATAATGGCGACCATTTAATTCACAAAGAAAAAAACCACTCACACAGGCATACAGCCAAATGCTGTGGATCTGTGAACATGATGCGGCTAAAATAAACCGAAAACAGAGGTAAGAATAGAGTTGAAGAGCCACTGGCGGCAGTCCCCACCGAATCTCCGAATCTCCGAATCTCCGTCAAAGTCAGAGTTCGTTTTGAGTTCAGAAAAGGTGTCGTTCGTGCATCAATTTATGAATAATACCCAAATATTATATTGATGACTGTCAATGCTGTGGGGACACTGTCAATGCTGTGACGACAACACATGAGACATGGCACATGGCACATGGCACATGGCACACTTATCGCTGGGTGAGAGCAAAAGGGAGAGACGACACGAAAACACGAAAACCATGGAGCAGACGAAATGTCTGACAGTTTTCAATTTTATGCAAATTCTCTCGCACACTAAACCACTCCCCCTTCCTCCCTCCATCACTCCCTCGCTCGCTCTCTCTTGCTAATCAATCATTTCAGCGGCAGAAGCGATCTGCACTATGTAATTCGGTCTCTCTGGGTCTATCTGGCTGTCCCTTTTTAGCACACACATTTAGCAGTCCTCCTCTCTCCAGTGTGTCTCTTAAGTGAAAGAGATCTGTCGGCTTGGACTGCTCTGCTGCCGTTTTAACTGTTTTAACTTATTTTAACTTCTTCTGCCATGCCATTGATTAATTCTATAAAATTTGCAAACACATTTCATTTTTTCTTTAAATAGTTTATATCTATATAGTCGAGCCGAGTGTATAATTTATGCTAAAAGATGCGGTGCCGTGCCAGGCACCACCGAAAAAAACGATCTCCAACAAAAGTAGCGTTGGACACACCATCAAAAACCAATAGCAGCAACAGCAACAGCAAAAACAACAACAAAACAAAACAGAAAGCCATTTAAGAAAAAAACAAGAAACGAATTGGCATTGGGGGGGGGGGGGGGGGGGGGGGTGTCTGACGGTTGAAATACTCTTTTGCATATCTATGTAGCTATGATTCCTATGATATAGTCATACGATTCGTATACAATTCCTTGATACATATTTATACCTGACGAAACATTTCCCATAAGCGCCCATCCATCAAAAATCAATCTACATATGTACATATATACCACTTTCATACGTGGTATCATATTTCTGCCTGTAGGAAGAACAAGGGCCTGTCTGTCTCCATCGTTTTCTGCTTTGCAAGCATTCTAATGAACAAAACCCAAATACCCCTTGCAAGGGTGCTTCAATAGAGTCAAGTATGCAGAGTGCCCATGCCCGAGGAGGAGTGTGTGTATGTACATATTTCTGTGTATGTACATATGTCGATTAGAGTGCTTTGTATTCGATAATGTTATCAGACAAAACAGCTGAGGCTCATACTCAGACTGAGAAGTGAAGCCGCGGCGGTAGAAGGCCAGGGCATACCTCATTAAAAGCGGCTTAAGCTTGAGCTTACTTGTGGGCCAGAAGTGGAGTAGATAGTGAACCCCAGATAAAGGCAGAGAGACACACACACACACACAGCGTAGCAAATTATTATTTGTTTGCTCAAATGTCTAATTGGAACGTTCTCCTACACACACATGAAAACTAGTTCCAATTGGGAATGCCACAAACTTTGATCCGCTCCTGTACCTACCGTACCATACCCAAGCCCGCAATGAGAGAGAGATCTCTCTTTAGAGTGTGTACAATAGAATCCGGATGGACATTTGCATGGTTCAGGCATCTATCTAGCATCTATCTGGTAGCTGTATGGATCGGATTACAAAACAAAATAATATTCATCCGGTTAACCTGGCCAATTTTTTGTTTGGGCGGGATATTCCCACACAAAGATAATCTTTGTCTTAAATTCGGTGCGAAATGATATCTAGAACCAAAAGTCTACATATTCCAGAGCTACATAAATTATAGAAAAGAAATCTCGACAGATAAAAAATACTCTTTGCATCTAAAGATCGACACAATTTATAGATCTGCCCAGATTTGATTCATAAATCAACAAAGATGGAAGATTGCCAGTCAGAAGAATTCTAGATAGTCCTGTCATCCCATATATTATGCATTTCTGGGTGTTCTCTGTGATCCCATCTCCCCCTTATTAATAGATCTTTCTGGAAACTTCCCTAACTTATACAAAACTGTCAAGATCTCTAATCAGGAAACCCAAAACAGACCAAAAAGCGAAAACGGATCTCTAAAGCGTTTTATTTACCCAGGGTTCTTTGTCAGGTTCGACTTTTAGGTGTGGGGGCTGGCTTTGTTTAGGGCTTACCTTTCTGTTTGAACCCCACCAAAGTTGACTCTTTTTTGTTTGATTGGTTTGTGTGTGTGTGATTTATAGGAGAAACCCACTAAAGCGTTTTATAAGCTAAACAGGTGTGAAACGGACAATTAAAATATCACTTTTCGTGTATATGTATAACCTGCACTTAGAGGCTACATACATACATACATACATACATACATACAGATATAACCGATGCCACGTACGTAACACGCTCTCTGAGGTATCAATAAGACATTTTGAATTTTTCAGCCACTCTTTAAGTCAGGAATGAGTCAGTCAATGAAGGAGCTACACCAAAGCCCCTGAAGGCAGAAGAATCACAGAATCACAGAATCCGCCAAATTGTTTGCATAGTTAAAAGCTATAGATTTCTATACGAATAATTATACTAAACATTTAATAGTGGCAATCAACAGAGACCCGACCCCCGAGGGTTCAACAAAAAGCCATAAGCGTGTCATACGTCAACGGCAGCCATCCATGGCCCCAAGGGATTTCCCCGGTTTGAGCAATTCCCCCCCATATCTCATATCCCATCCCCCATTCCATCAATATTTATAGATATTTCTCTAATCCCAATTGTTGTCACCCAAAATGGAACAGAAATCGAATCGAATCGAATATAGAATCGAATCGCGTCGCGTCGTAAGATGCGATCCGTTCGAGCGTCACTTGGTTGATTGTTATTTTGCATGCTTAATTATATGCATAAAAAGATCTTTGTTTATTTGTGTTTGGATCTTTTTTGGTTGGTTGGTTGGTTGGTTGGTTGGGTTTTTTTCCTGCTGCGATGTGAACGTTGTTGATTCTATTCAGGGGGAATGGAATGGTTCTAAATGGTTATGCGATCTATAGCAAGTGTTTTTGTCTGGGTCTCATCAGCCTCTCGCTTTTGAGTGCCGCCCGTCCCTCAATCTTCGGTTCAACTGATCTCCATCTCCATGAGGTTCTCCCGTAAACGCTTCACGTCTATACAATCTCGTTTACTGGAGAGTACATTGGCCGCTCTGTTGGTCTGTTCATCGGTTGGTAACCACCTGGTAACTGGCCGTGTCAGGTAATCTTTGTACACGCGTCTGATTAAGAGACAGACGGCAGCACTTCACTTATACTCTCGCACCGCAAAAACCGAAAGCCCAACCAAAAATCAAGCGTTTGGGAACAGGCAGGCGGCAGGCCACTCACTTGTCTCACTTAAAAGGTGATGACAAGATGCTCGACAGAGAAAAAACCAAGCACCAAACACCAAACACAACACAAAACACACACAATTTCGAAAAGAGTCAGCAGAATCTGTGTTGCCTTTCGATAAGCTCCCCCAACAACAGATGACAGATGCGGGGGGGTGGTCTCGGATGTCGGGAACTGGACAAAAGTATTGTGTATTGGGTTATATTGGGGATCTTTGGGGATGTATTTATTTGTTTAAGCAATTCTTCCAAGGGATTATTAGTTTAATGATATTAGAAAAGTACACAATGTGTGAAGAGTTTTACGGGGTTACCCAACCCAGCTATGATATGAAACATATGATAAGGTACTACAGCAAATGGGTGGATTGTATCGGTAAAGGTTTGCCCTTAATTAAGTTAACATTAAATTAGAATTATGTTGGGTTTGCCCACAATCAAAATTGGATTTCGGCACGGATCTAGAAAACGCCTACACACAACCAAAAAAAAACCCAAGAAGAGCCCTTCAAAGAAGAACAAAGTAAAGGAGAATACTTAAACACACAACATGGATTGCAGGTTAATGAGTATCAGCAAAAAAAAAAAAAGGGGCAGAGGCAGATACATAGAAATGAAAGTAGGCAAAGAACAATCTGATGAGCAGATAAAATGTTTAAACATCAAAGACGAAACCCCGAAATGAATCGAGAGGAAAGAGCTTCCAATCGACAAGAAATGTACGGTATAGGATTGATAAATATAGCCATAGCCCACCACAGAACGACGACGATATGTTATGACATGCAAAATCCGGCAAGAAAGTCGCCAGATACGGAGCCAGAGAGCTTTGCGCAACGCCAACAGAGGCAGCGACAGCGACAGCGGAAGAAACGCCAAAAGCTTTGATTCGCTTCGTTGTTGCGAGACGGCTCAGCCTGCAAAGTCAGACTTCATTTCAATTCTAAAAGCCGTTAAGATCGGTTCTATTCGCGGTACGCGAAGAAGGCGCGTATAAGAGGCAGAAGATTCCAAAAACGAGATCGTGACTGAGATAAGGAGAAGCAAACAGCTAATCGGTTTCCCCAAACAGCAGCTGCTGTCGAATGTCAGCTGAGTGTTTCGCGAGCCTCTCTTCATCGTAAATTATGCATTAAAAAATATCATAAAAGATATATTTAATTAAAGACCAGACCCCCCCACACACTCACACCGCATCGCATCGCACCGCACCGCACTGCGAGAGACAGACTGACAATCAGAGCAAGACTCTACTTTAAGATACCTGAGATTGTGATACTATATACTAAATAAATACTGTGTGCGGTTGTGTGATAAATTGTTGTTATAATAAAGAAAATAACCAGCGAAAAGAGCATAAATACAATACAAAGCAACAAAAATTAAAGAGTAAGTAAAGTAAAGCATTAAACAAAAACGCAACACAAAGGACATTTTGTGTGAACACAAATCACAACAATCAGAATCACAAAAAAAAACTGGCAAATCAAGTTGAATAAATAAATTGTGGTGATAAGACTTCCGCATGCCTAAATAATATTTACAATAAATAAAACGCAAGAAGCAGCACGGACACAAAAATTTATGGAACTTTTGTTTTTTGTAAGCCCACAAAAGCACACACCAAAATTAAGCGCGTCAAATAAAAGACGGACGCAAGAAATAAACTTGAATTGCAACTCTTGTGTGTGTAGGCAAATTGATTTTGAAGAACTTTTACGCTTCACAGAGTTAGAATTAATTGCAACAATTAAAGCAGAAACCATTTAAAGAGAAAGGCTGGATCAAAGGCAAAACAAACACGAAACTGTCCGTCATGTCATCCCAAAAAAACAGCAAAAATAACTAGCAGAATTAATAATAAATAAATATAAAATCAGGCTTTAAAACGAACAAGAGGTCCATAAATTTCAAACAAGTTGGTGGCAAATGCAAATAAAAAAGACAACGAAGACAACTTGAAAGTTCAGTTTTTGTTGTTGTTGTATTCGTCTTCTTTTATGTAAAGCTATGAGACGACCAAGCGGTGAAGGCCAAACAGAGGAGGGGAGGAAGAGAGCGTGCATGCGTTTAGGGAAGACTTAAAGGTGTAACAAAGAAAACAATAAAAGTTCTAGCGGTAAATGCAGGGGAATATACAGGCAAAAGGTAAAGTAGTGCCGATGTCTTGAGGAGAGAGTAAGATGCGAGAGACAAGGAACAAGCAAGATGAGCTTTCCTCTCAGTGACACTCCACTTCTTTCATTCACTCCTACTGAAGCCCCTGCCATTCATTAATCGCTCTTCCACTAAGCTCTCTCTGTTCTGTCCTATTCATTCACTCCCATTTCAAGCGCACACAAATACTAATCACAGTCTATATTCCTCTCCTTCTCTTACAGATGCAGGATTATTGGCACATTCCACGCGCCTCGCTGGCCTCCTCCAGCAGCTCGGCCATCAGTTCGGCCAGCTCCTCAAAGTCATCAAACAAATCGAATTTCAATCACCCCACACTGGCGCAGCGCAGCCACCAACAGCAGCACAACAGCAGCAGCGGGAACACTACAAGTGCGACAAGTGCTGCCGTGACCGCCGCGGCTGCGGCAGCAGTGCTGGCAGCAGCCAAACGGGGATCGCGCAGCTCTCAGGGCTCCAGTGATAGCAACAACAGCACGCGGGTGAGTAAGAGGTTGCCCCCACGCAGGCGGATACACGAGCCGTGTGACTCACGTTTAAACATTCTCTTCTACATATAGAGCGCTGCTTCCGGCTCACTGCTGCTGACGGCAGCGAATCTGGAGCGCTTCGCGGAGATCCACAAGAAGCAGGAGCGCCACGATAAGATGGTGATGAACAGCACATCGCCCTCCTCTTCATCGGCCAACTACAATGCGAATCTGGCTTTGGCCAGCAAAGGAACCAGTCCTGGAAAGGATGCGGTGATTGCCATCGATGGCCATGATGGAGCAGAAGCAGATCCAAATTTGCACTATATCAAAACCAAAGACCTCGACACCGTGTCCATTGCCAGCTCCATGCATTTTACGATGGTCAACGGCGACAACGGACCCCCAAAGAAGCCCAAGCGTGGACTCTGCGATCGCGGACGACAGGTCACAGTGCTGATTGTCAGCATGAGCACCATCTTTATGCTGCTCATAATGGGCATGGTCTATGCGCTAGAGAGTGAGTTCTGTCCTAGGATTTAGAGCTAAACTTGATGTTAATATATCTATTTTCCTTTTGCAGTGCGTGCCCGAGTTATGCCTAAGAGCTAATGGCGGGATCTATCTATCTAACCGAGTATCCATATTATCCACTGGCTAGTAAATTAGTTTATTATTTATTGTATTGTATTCTGCTATGTTTTGAGCCAACCCAATTATTATTGTTATTGTGTCGTCTTTGAGCTAGTTGTGTAAGCTATTTATTAAACAGTTGTTTGGTGAGTCAGTTGAAGCTCAGAAAATCGTATCAGAAAATGTTTTGCCCCTGTCGCACACACACACACACACACACACACACATATGTACATACGATGCTAGTATTAAGACATATAAATATGCAAACAAATGGAAGCATGGATGTATTTTCTGGTTATCAATTAAGTTATTTATCCCTGTGATATGTTTAATAAAGTGAATTTTCTAATTGTAAATATCGTTGGCCCTTTGACACACCTGCCGCCACAGGTCAATGGCTGGAAAACCGAAAGGCAGCCCATAGCAACGCCTTAAACCCTGACAACACCCCTCACTGGGTCAACAACAACAACAGCGAAACAATGCACAGGGTATAACTTCTCTCGGACTCACCTCAACCTCCTGCAGGGTCTGTGTCCACACGTACTTGTCCAGAGTGCAGCCGTTGCCGGCATTGGGCTGCAGCTTGCCCACCTCCGCCTTCTCCGAGTCATCGTCTACTTTTTCTATGGGCTTGGATAAGTCGTCGAGATTTGAAGTGACAGCACCGCCACCAGCTTTGTCCAGCAGCTGCTGACGTTTTCTAGAGCACGAAATATAATGCACGATGTTAACGGGAATCTGAATTAGAAAGCCAGGAAGCCATTTGCCTACTTGTCCTCTTCCTCTTTTATAATGGCCGCTGCTTCCTCATCGGAAATATCACAAATTTTGTTATCGTCGATTTCCTTTTGGCGTTCCTCGCGTTCTTTTTCTTCCTTCATGCTTGAAGTCGCCTCGCGGGCCTGGCGGGCCTTCAGTTTTTCAGCGTGCTCGTCCATGGCCAGTGCAGACTCCCTGCGGAAAATGTCCAGAAGGAGTTTCTCCCATTCCGACTGCTTGGCGCCGGTGAAGAAGTCGGTCTTGCGACGGAAGAAACTGGCCATTGTGTGAAGGAGCTGTAACGTATAGCAAATATTGGTCAAAACAATGAATAAAGCAAGTCACAGGGATTTTTCCATGGAGCACGATGTGCCGATGGGGAGACAGTTTCTTACTTCGGGCACGCCGCCGCGATGCTTCTCTGCCACGGCCAGTAAAATGGAATCAAACTTTCCCTCTTCGGCAGACATTGTGCAAGCTATATTCTTTACTTTTGTAACAAGTTAAATTCGTCCAATTTCTGGATTTTTCGACTAAAAATTCCGTATTTGCAGCTGCCGGCACATGTGATCCAGTGTGACCTTTCTCAATAATATATACCAGTGTGACCACGGATTTCTCAATACTAGGATTTTTTTTCTTCTAAAAATATCGACAAAAATATCTTATCAAAAATAAAAAATATCACCCATATCGATATAATATCAATCGACAATCGATATACGTTTTTGAAACGTATTCCATTTTCTCCGCGCGGAGATATGACGCCAAACTCTGGTGGAGATACGTAAATAAATATGTCGTTTTTTAAACGATGGCAAATTTACACAAACATCCGGCACTAATCATACTTTAAGCCTAGTACTCAGTTCAGCCTAGTACTCAGATCCAAAAACTGTTTGCTGGCAAACTCATGTCATATAATTCGCTAGCGGCCATGTGGTGGGACCAGAGGTGTGCACTGCATTCCGTACGGTTACACTGCTTAGACAGATGCTTGGTTTTGTTAAAAGTTAATGAAATGCACTTCTTCGGCTGGGGTCGCTCTTCCCCAGGCATATCCTGGGCTCCCCAATATTTTATTGGCAAGGTAGTTTGTCTGACTATCAGCAGCAGCAGATAGCGACACCGCCCGTGCCGACCACCGTGAAGACAACATGTTTAAAAACCATATATGATTTATATTCATGAAAATTAATAAAAATAATATATTATAATATCCATATAATTGTCCTTCATATAACGCTGCATTAATTAGATTATATTTGTCTTCATTATTTCAATATTTCATTTGGTTTTTTGTCTCATATTGCAATGGTTGCCTCGAGTTTGCTAGCAACTTATATGCAATTTAAATAACTTTACAGGGGGGTAGAAAGATACCAGCAATTCCAGCAAATACTATCGGATACTTTTCTAGTATATACCGACCCTTTTTTTTTCTTGAACTGAGTACTGCCTTCCGCACAGAGCCTAGAAAACAGTTTTCTTATCGGTTTCATATCAACCCTGATTCTGTTCGCGAGGTTTTTTTCGGAACTGAGTACTAGGCTGACTGAGTACTAGCACTAACCATACAGTATATAGATGTGCCAGTTCATACAACGAATGTGTTACAGAAAAATTTGCAGGTCCAGGTCCCCCGCTCTCATTGACTGTGCTCTCGGGGACCTGAGAGAGTAAGACTATGCTCTCAGGGGACCGGAGAGAGTAAGAGAGAGCACGGCCATGGTGCAATGCCAGTCGTTTGTCAAACGGCATCGAAAGAGGTTGTGTAGCGCACGATTTTTTGTATGTCTTCTTCTTCTTCACAAATAAAATTCTTTCTATTACTATAAATATTTTTTAAAATTTTTTGTATTTTCTTATACATTTTTCAGAATTATGAATTAAATGTCAGTATTTGATTTTCATTATTTCGATTTATTATTATTTATATTTATTTATTAGAGAAAAAATGTTCTCGCCTGCCAGCGGGGAGAAGTAAAACACTTTTCTGTCTCTTCTTCCTCACAAATAAAATTCTTTCTATTACTATAAATATTTTTTTAAATTTTTTTATTTTTTAAACATTTTCTGAATTACGAATTAAATGTCAGTATTTGTTTTTCATTATTTCGATTTATTATTATCATTTTCATTTATTTATTAGCGAAAAAATGTTCCGCCTATCGCGGAGAAGAAACACTTGCTATCTCTTTCTAGCGCGTGCTTGTCTCTGGTGGCGAGATATGGGAAATATGGCTGGAGCATTTTTCGGGTTGGGGTTCGGCATGTATGTGTGTGTACACAGACACGACAAGATTTTTCATGTCCAGGTCGGTTTGATTTTTGAATTTTTGAGTTCCACGTGTACACAATGTGCCACGTGCTCACATTCAGCAAACTGTTATTGCCGTCGTTTAAGTTGCTACCGAGTGACTCCGTATTTGAGACCGGCAGATGTGGAAATAAAATATTACAATACAGATGTTTGTTGTATTTTTGACATGCACACGCACTACTATCATCTTCATGTTTCATTATATGATCATAGATGTTTATGTATATATGTTTCAGAAATATATAAAATATAATGCATAAGTGTGTAATTGTATATTACTATGCATTAGCTACGATGATATAAGTGTATGTATGACATAGCACTAGTGTTACGAAATGTGTATAAGGTCATTAGATGCTATATATAATTTATATATGTCTATTTATGTAAATATACCTTAATTATGTACATGTGTATAATATGGTATATACATATGTACATAAAGTCATGTATGTAAATATACCTAATTATGTACATATATATAGCCAATATGTATATATATAGACATGCATTTTACCTACACATATATATATGTATACCCTTATGATCATATTTTTACACATACGCTTATGTCATCGAGCTGAATGACGTTGTCATCGATGTGTCGTCGCTTACACATCGATGACCCGTACTGCAGGTTACGTTTGTATATTCATAGATCATATATACATATATATATACGTAGGTATGCATGTATATAAAATTATTTTAGTTAAAATCACTTTTTTACCAATATATTTATATACCAATTTCCTGAAACGTATATATATACATAAAAACATCTATAAATGTAAATATATGGATCGTAAAAACCAAAACATGTCTAAAATAGGGATATGTATACGTAAATAAATGTGCTATTTCAAGTAAATAAAACAAATATCAGCATTTATTTTTATATTTTATTTATTTCCCACGCCCAACCCCACCCACTCTGCCCATTCCTCAAATATGATGCGGAAGGTCAGCTCGGTCGCTGGCTGCAAAAAACAAATTTCAGTTCAAGCGGCCAAAAATTGTAGAACCCACACACAAGCACAGTATGTGTGAATACGTGGCACACACACATTTATGGACGACATGTTAAACTGGAACTATACGTAATAATCAATTCAAAAATCAAAACCGACCTCGGTTTCGAAGCGTAAACATTGGAAAATCTTGTCGTGTCTGTGTACACACACACATACATGCCGAATTCCCCCCCCCCAACCCGAAAAATGCTCCATAAATATTTTCAACCCTAATATCTCGCCACCAGAGACAAGCACGCGCTAGAAAGAGACAGCAAGTGTTTTACTTCTCCGCTGATAGGCGAGAACATTTTTTCGCTAATAAATAAATGAAAATGAATAATAATAAATCGAAATAATGAAAAACAAATACTGACATTTAATTCGTAATCGCAGAAAAATGTTTAAAAATAAAAAAAAATTTAAAAAAAATATTTATAGTAATAGAAAGAATTTTATTTGTGAGGAAAGAAGACAGAAAAGTGTTTTACTTTCCCGCTGGCAGGCGAGAACATTTTTTCTCTAATAAATAAATATAAATAATAATAAATCGAAATAATGAAAATCAAATACTGACATTTAATTCATAATTCTGAAAAATGTATAAGAAAATACAAAAAAATTTTAAAAAATATTTATAGTAATAGAAAGAATTTTATTTGTGAAGAAGAAGAAGACATACAAAAAATCGTGCGCTACACAACCTCCTTCGATGCCGTTTGACAAACGACTGGCATTGCACCATGGCCGTGCTCTCTCTTACTCTCTCCGGTCCCCTGAGAGCATAGTCTTACTCTCTCAGGTCCCCGAGAGCACAGTCAATGAGAGCGGGGGACCTGGACCTGCAAATTTTTCTGTAACACATTCGTTGTATGAACTGGCACATCTATATACTGTATGGTTAGTGGTACTAGCTTTAAGAGAGATAAAAACGATCTATCAATCGATTATTCCTATCGTACTGACTATCGTACTATCCATGAATATCGGCAAACTGCTCCTTCCTATTTTCGGCGGGAGTCTCTACATTCTACATCAGCAATCGTGCCTCTAGAAATCAGGGATAATTTGCTCACCATGCCGGAAACAGAAAAGGATGGTGTAACGGTCGAAGTGGACAAGTGAGTAACGCAACACCCCCACCCATATGTATGCCACAATTCTCGAATGGCTAATTCTCTTGACTACCATTGACAGAATGGGAAAGTTCATCTTTCCCGTGTCCTACCACACCTTTGAAAAATACGTGAACTTGGAGAAGATACGCAAGCAAACAAGCTCGTCCGATGCCACACAGGAACAACATTGGTTGCGGAGATTCTACAATGACTTCTACATGTTGCCGGATAAGCGAAAGTCCACCAATATATTCAAGATACCTGATGATCTGATGTCAAAGTTGTTGGAATGTGGCCATCCTGTTGACGAAGCAACAGTCAAGAGGTTAGCTGAGCATAACAAAAAGAGTGATCCTGAACCAGTCATGAGGTTAGCTGAGCATAACAAAAATATTGATCCTGAACCAAGCACGTGAGTCCACGCTATATAGAAATACGAGTGTGTCCGCCCCACTTAACGCTTCAACGATCTGTACTTTTGACAGCGACTCTGCGATTGCCAGCTTTGAAGAGTTCTCGGAATATATGGAGAACCTCTACAATATTGTGTGGCAACTGAAGCTCCACGACCCCGAGTATGTTGCCATGGGCTTTGAGGATTGCGCATATGCCTATTACCAGGCATTTTATTTAAAGCCAGAGATTCGGGAGCGATACAAGTACACCCTGAAACCGTGTACGTCGGACATAAGCGATCGCCTACTTGCTCTACCCAGTTGCAAGGAGGCTGAGATGCTGAGGCGAACTTTACGAGAATGGGTTGAACCATCGGCAGATCTGGAGCGATCCCGAAGCCCCGAATTGGTCACAGAAACACAGACTGTTTCCCCTGATCGTTTTGAATGTTTCAAAAAGTACATCTCGAATCTGGATGAAATCAGCGATCAAATGCTTAGCTGCGACGAGTATAAGCATCTATCTAAAAAGGCGTGTGCCGGGGAGTACTTCAAGCAGTTCTACAGCTCGCCAAAAATACGCGACCGATTCAAGTACAAAGAAAAGCCATTTCCTAAAATGGTACGCGATGAATTGCGGCGTCGACTGAACTTGCCTGATATCATTGACGAGAGTCCTAGCGAGCCCAAGGAAGTGGATAGCTCCGGTCAACCAAGTCCAAAGAGCACAGAGCAAAGCCCATCGTTAACTTTTCGATTTGAAAACTACGAATATCCCATAGCACCGGCATGTTTTTTTCAATACATTAACTACGATGAAATGGTTGAGCAGCTGAGGAAAACAGAACCAATAAGGAAGGATGAAGATTTGAAAACATTTTTCTACAAAAATTTCTACAGAAAAGAAAACTTCCGGAAATCGTACAGTTATAGCTTTAACGATGCGCCCCCCGAGCTGATGGAGAGGCTTCTCCAATATGCCAAGCGGGTGGGCAAACCAAAAAAAAAAAAAGGGTAAATTGAAATATGAATGCATTTCACATGTCTTTTAAATTGGTTTGTACATTGCAGGTCATCGAAAAAAGCTAAAAATGGCAGCGAGCAGATACCAGCTCCAATAGAGACAGAGACCACCCCGTAAGTATTTCTGTTTTCCGAGTTTTTGTAGTTTTCGACCGTTTAATTACGTTCCTATTTTTGTTTTAAATGGGCCTTCGTTTGAGTATTATTGTTTACAGATTAAAAATAGCCTTTTTTTCTCGTTCAGGACATTGAAAAAGGCAGCACAGGAAAACGCCAATGAAAACAGGGAAACCTTTCCAGATATCAGCAATGCCGTGCCGTGCGAGCCGTGTGTGGAGCCCGCAGTGCAGTCTGAAAACATCCCGCCTACGAATTTAATGTGAGTATATTGGCGTATACCTACTGCTAGATTATAATTGGAATTTTTGCACATTACCCTGATTTTCACATCCAGCCAGCCGACTTCGTTGAGCTCGTCCGCGAACCAATATGATGTCACTATCCTTTGGAAAGAGTAAGACTCACCATCACTCTTTGTGGTACACCTTTTTTGTGTGTGGTTAATAACTCTTATGTTCCATTGCAGTGGCTCCCGCTTCCAGTTTCCCGTGTCCTTTCATCTGTTCTGTCGTTGCATAAACTACGATGAAATCCTCGGGACCTTGCTGAGACGACAGATCACAGACAAGTCGCGGCTAGCGGCCCTGATTGCCAAACCGCAAGACCATGCTTGCAAACAAATCTTCATTTTCTTTTATAACTCATTCTACGTATACACTTATATTCGGAAACGATACAAATACCGATTCGAGTGTAGGGGGGACAATAGGCTCATGAAAAAGCTGTCCGAACATGCAAAACCCTTGAATGAAAGTGCAAAGCTTAAAATGGAAAGTCCGCCAATGCCCAAAAGACGACCACCCCCAGCACACAACGAGTCAGGCAGCCGAAATCAAGATCTCCTAAATAGCCTGGATTGTATTGAGTACTGGTATCCTGTTACATATTCCAACTTCGTGGAATGCATCAATTACGCTGAGCTAAAGGTTCATGTGGTTAACGAAAATAGCAAAAACGAGGAGGAGAGGGCCGAGATCATGCAGGACGAGAATAAGTGTAAACGACTGATCCATCGCTACTACCACTCGTTCTACACATCCCACAAATTCCGACAATTATTTAAATATAATTTCGATAGAGCAACGCCAGAGCTTCGTGCCAATTGTCTGGAGTATAGAGAAATAGTTACCGAATCGAAGAGTACGAGTCCGCCACACGCTGAACCACCTACTTCGGAGGCAGAGACAGTGGATCTCACAGAGTCACCGCCTGCAGTTATACAGACAGAGGTGGAAGCTCAGCCTGAACCAGTTATAAAAGTTATACAAGAGCAACGAGTAGAGACTCTGCCTGCAGTTGAACCTGAACCTGTGTCTGTGCCAGTGCCTGTGGCAATGCCTCAGCTGGATATAATGCAAACGGATGCGGCGGCTGCCAACGATAGTCCTCTTTCATCCTCCCGGCTGGACGCCCTATTGGATCATCCAAACGTGACGCTGCGCAAGGTAAATGTGGCAATGCCTCAGCTGCATCTGATGCAAAAGGATGCGGCGGCTGCCAACGATACTCCTCTTGCATCCTCCCAGCTGGACGCAACTTTCTTAAATTTGTTGTTCTTTTTTCCTAATAAAAATTGTTTTCCATTAACGTTAAACGAAACACAATTTGCTTGTATCTTTTCAGAAACGGTAACGTCCAAGATGGCAGTTTAAAATAAAATGTTGACTTTTTGCAATTAAAATTATGGCTTTTTAGTATGGGGAAAATTTAATTGACAACCGTTCATTGTTGTCTCCTCGTCGGAGGATATATCGATCATGCTCTCCACCCGCGAGAGGGACATAGCGTAGACAAAGTGTTCCGTGGAACCCTCGTGGGCCATAGCATGCGGGGCCATCATCATGGATCCGTTCTGGGGCGGTGGTGGCGGAGTGTCCATGCTGCAGTACTTCATGTTGGCTGCGACCGTTTGAGGGCGGGGGTGGAGGTGGCGGTGTGGGATTGCCCAGGAGTCGAATGCTGCCATTCAGGCGGCTCAGGCTTAGATTATTCGCATTCTGGACCTGATTGGCCAGAGTCTGGAAGAGACCGAGTAGTGCCCCGGCCGATGATCAGGCATCCCACGCTCCTGTTGCTGGCGTTGCTGCAGCTGGGAGGCGTGACAGTGGGCGGCAGCGGTATTCCGGCAGCGGCCGCAGCCGCCTTCAGCGTGGACAGTGGGAACATCTGCTGTGCCAGTCCACCCACACCCACGCCCATGCCAAGGGGCAGATGAGTGGCCAGAGAGGCCAGGGCATTGACGTTGAAGTTGGCTTTGCTGACGGTGGCGGGCAAGGGCAGGGGCAGGACAACGGCGCTATTGGAATTCGTGGTGGCAGGTGGCGTCAGAGCACTGAGGGGAGCCACTGCGGCACAGTTACGGCTGCCATTGCTGTTGCTGTTATGGATCTGGGGACCCATTCCGATGTTGCTGCCAGGGGAGATCAGATTCGGTGGAGTAGCCACGCCCAGGCTGGGCGTTAGTGTGGGTGCTCCTGTGCTTGTCATGGCCGTCGTGTAGGTGTTCACCGTGTTCGTGCTCAGAGCCGAGCAGCTGGCCGATGCAGTGGCTATTGTAATTTTCAGCTCGTCCTCGCCTCCGTTGCTGGTCGCTTTGGCCAAAACTTGGTAGCCGAAGTCGCCTTCGGTGTCGTCCTCATCGTTTGACTTCCCATTGCCGTTGGCGGAGTTTCTGCAATCAATAAGAGATCCCATCAGCGAGGTTTAATTAAATGGTGAGGTCATATCATTCGTCCACTCACCTGCCAGGTCCCTGGAAGGGCTTCAGGAATTCCATGTGATCGGCATGGGCCCAACACTGGTATTTCTTGGTTTATAGTTAATGGTAATACTCGGCGAAAAAATGTCACCGCAAAATGTTATTATCGGTTTCATGCAAATACCACCCTGACATTGCTCGAAATAGCTCTTATCTGATCTGAGTACTGGTCTCACGTTTACATGCTTCTCTTCTTTACAAAAATACAATTTTAAGCAGAAATAAAATAAATTATAGACAAAATATAAAAAAACGTGGATAATGTGCCAATTGTTTGTGGTTTTGTTGTTGTATCCCAATGTAAATTTGGTGCGTTTTTTATTTTTGTGTTAGATTTCATTCTCTATTTTGGGGAAAGACACAAAAATGCATTAAGAATATTTAACATAATAAAAATTATTGTAAAAACATCAATAAAATTATTTAATTCAACTACATACATTTTAATCATTCAACTAGCTAATTAACTGAGATACCATCATTGAAAAAAATTAAATTCTGTATTTATTGTTGAAAACGCTGCACTTCCTACTGGAGTTCAATTCAGTTCCCCCCGCATATATATTCGAGTACATATGTTTGTACATATATGTATGTTTGCATATGTATTCCCGTTCACACAAAATTTTCTGAATTTTTGTCATTTTATTTTTGTTGGATTTAGTTTGTTTTTGTTCTTTTTTTGTTGTTACTTAATTTAACATACAGTAGTTCTGTTTTCCGTTTCGTTTGTTTTGTTTTATGCGTATGTAATTGTAAAACATAATAACTATATATGTATATACTATATATAATATATTCAGATATATGCTGGTATGCCGACCAAAACTATGATCTGTGTAAATGTTGATTTTGCTTTTCTGCCTGCATTTTGAATAATGACAACATTATTTGAACTTACACACAAAAAAGTTTGAATTTGAGAATTGCTTTTGTTGCTTAATTTTGCTGAATTGTTGAAATGTAATGTAAATTTATTTTTGATTTTCGTAACTCGCTTCCGCTTCCATTAGCAAGCATTTGCTTGGGGATTTTATTTTACAAGATTTGCTGGCTAATTGAATACAAATTTATCTATTTTGTGTTTTTGTGTGTGTGGTGTGTGTTAGGGTGGAAAGGGTAAAAGGAGGTAGGGCCAATGCGGTTCGATCCGCCTGCCGTTTGGTCCGATAGCAGATGGCAGTGGCAACACATTGGCCCCACATCTTGCACACATCCTGTATGTAGATACTATTGAATCGTGTTTCTAAATGGATGAACGAGCGCGAGCACATCTACTTAAAACATGTTTAGTTCTCGTAATCCTCTGAAATCCGATTTCACGCTCTGTTCTTTGCTTGAATTTGTTATTACTCTCGCGTTTATCTAGTTAACTATTTGAAGATCGGTTAGCCTACGCTTTATGTACAATTTGTTGGGGTTGGTTTTATACATAATGTTATTTAAAATTACAGCATGTGGTTTAAACAACTAAAACTAATTCAATATATGCTTTGAATGGTTTCTTCTGAAGTGTGTGTTCCTTGCTGAAGCTGAACTTCTTTCCTGATGGTTTTAGAAACCATCCGCAATCGGCAAATCTCTTCTCGGATTCGCATTCCTTCTTCCACTTCCGTCCTCTTTTTTTCAGCTGCACATCATTTCACTTAACGCCTAGGAATTATGCTTTTGTTTTCGTTTAACAAACTAATCTAGTAATTAAATATTTATAATTATGTTTATATCGTTTAGATAAGGCCGTCAATGCAATTAATGCAAACATTATGTTACAATTACAATTCAAACGCGCCGCCTACTGTGCGTTCTCTACTCTACTCTAATCTTTTTCTTTCTCTTCCTTTTTTCCTTTCTTCGTTTATGTTTAGCTTTTGTTTCTGCGTTTTTGGATTGGTTTGGTTTAAGTTTTACAGACAATTTATTGGGGAGAATAAACGAGCTTTAAACTAGACTTAAATTCAAGAGCGAATAGAAATTAGATTTAGGGTTTACGGTTTTAAAAGTAAAATTTAAATAGGCTCCTAACTAAAAACAAGAAACGGAGACGACGAATCAAATCGGTTAAAACTGAGGCTACATTATATTGCAATTGGAGAATGGGGGAAATCTAAAGCAGGAAACATTACCAGAGTCCAAGGGGCAGGACAGGCGGTATGGTGGGGCTTGGTGACGGTGCAATGAAGCTGCAACTGGAACAGGAGTAAAAGACAATGTAAATGACGAACAGCAGCGATCACTTGAGGTATGTTTTGAACAGCGTGGAACTGCGACAAAACTCCCGCTCCTGCTCCATGTAGAAGAGCATGTCGCGCAGATTGACGCGCTTGATGCGCGGTCGTAACGTGGTTGGTGCCGAGCCCGAGCTGCTCAACAGTCCGCCGCCGCTGGAACCCTAAAGGGGAAAGCATTTCGTCAAGCATTTCCTCAATTGCAAGTCTAAGTCGTTTCAAGTCATACCACTCCCGCACTGGCCGCATCGCTATCCAGCTTGAGTTTCTTGCGGGGTCCAATAGCCTGAAGCGCAGTCAGATTAGCGTCCCGCTGCCGCAGCTCCTCCATCTCGGCACGTTGCATCTCCTTGGCCTAAATAATCGAATGAAATGGAACTATAGCGAAGCTGTTAGAGAGAAACAGGGAGAGACGGATCGTACCCTCGCCTTCATCTTGGCCTGCTCGGGATCCTCTACACGAGACCTGGACTTGGCCGCCCGTAGCAGCATTTCGCGTTCGAGCTCCTCGTGTCGCTTCTGCTCGGCCTTATCGAGCTCCTCCAGAAACTTGATCTGGCCACGCACATCCTTGGCGGGCTCGTAGCGGGGGTCCAACTGCAAGGAGCAGAGTAAGGAATATCGTTAAAGGATATACAGGATC
Source organism: Drosophila subsilvestris (assembly GCA_035043285.1). Lineage (NCBI taxonomy): Eukaryota > Metazoa > Arthropoda > Insecta > Diptera > Drosophilidae > Drosophila > Drosophila subsilvestris. The sequence goes on along the minus strand of JAWNNB010001348.1, from coordinate 432,558 downwards.
AGCAGATGCACCATTTCGACCCACCTTGATGACATCAATGCGGTGCTCCGCTATCACAGCCAACTTCTCAACAATGTTCTTCAGTCTCTCCTGGCAGGCATGCGATATGAGGACGGCCACATCCTGCGATGGTTCGTCCAGCCCCGCCTCCGTCGTGATGGCCCGTATCCTCGCCTGCAGAGCAGGCATGTTAAGAAACACCTCGTCCTTGCAGGAGCGTATCTGGGTGCCGATGTTCTCCGTGCAGCCGAGTATCCGCTGCGACTCCTCCGCCAGGTTGACGCCGCCCATGGCGGCCACATCGTTGATATCATCGTCCCCATACATTGAAGAGGACATCGAGCTCTGTTGGAAAAACGAATTGGCCGCCGCTGCTGCCGCTCCGCTCGTACTGTTCGCCCTCGCATCGTCCTTGCCATCAAGAGCATCCCTCCTCTTTTTGCTCGCCGCCGCCTTGCTGATCGCTGGCGATGCCTTAACCAGCGTCTTGCCCGAGATGGGCGTCAGGGAGGCGTTCATTCGCTCCAGGTGCGACCCTGCCTTAATCTCCACCAGCTTCGGCTCAAAGTGGTTATTGTTGTTGTGGTGCAGCGAATTCTGCATTTGTTCACGGGCTCTCAGCGCCTCCGGCGGCAGATGGACCGTGGGCAGCGACGGCACCGGCAGCGACGTGACCGATGCCGAATTCAGCGTCGACAGCACTGACAGCGTGGGTGTGGGCGGAGGCCCACTGTTCGATATGGCTGCCAGCATCGGCGGGTGCAGGCTGGGCGTAATCGCCTTGATTTGCGTCTGGCCCACCTTGACGGCAGTGAGTTTGTTCGTGGGCGTGGTGTTCTGCGGCCGGGCCGTGGCCCGGATCTGCACAGTTCCCGATCGCTGCAATTGAGCCTGCTGCGGTCCACGGATTTGCACAATGTTCTGTAAAAATCCACGAAACCATATAGTAATCTATCGAAAGGCTGGACTGGACTTGGTTTAGCTTACCGCCTGTCCAGGCACTTGCAGCGAGGGTATCTGGGTGCGAATGCCACCCGTGCTGACGAGTCGTGGCGCCGTTGGCAGTCGTATGTTGGGTGGCTGCTTTGATATCGTCGTATGGCCGATGGTGGGCCGTGGCGTGCCCATAGCATTTGGTGTTATCATGCGCACCTGCGTCTGTCCAATGGTCGTTGTCTGGCTGGGGCCAATTGGACGGATTTGCGCTTGGATTTTCTAAAACAAAAATATAGTTCAATATAAAAGTAACGGAGGATCAGTGAAAGGGTTTACGGGCAGCTGCTGCGAGAGTCCGGCCAGACCGATGACATGTTGGGGCGGCGGTTTGATTCCCTCGATGACCAGCTCCTTGGTGTAGAGTGCCTGACGCAGCAGTGGTAGACTCTTCTTGAGAAACCCAATGAGACAGGGTTGTGGACTGGCGTTGAGCAAACGCTCCAGGCGATCACAAAACTCCTCGGGCTCCACGTTCGCATTGACCAGCTCTTGGATGAGGGTGCGCACATTTTTCTCCACCGGCTTCGGTTCCCGTGTCGATAATTCAATTAAATTTGCTAGAAACTTGCGACACTTTTCTTTGGTATTTCCCTGCTGAGCCGTCGTCGTTGTCGTTGTGCTCGTTGTCGCCGGCGCTCCCCCTGAGGAGCTCACATTGTTCACCTGATGCTGCTGATGATGTTGCTGGTGATGTGCTGGTATCGTTTGGATTTGCGTGATCTGCGGCAGGTGAGGCGCCTGCGAGTTCAACTGCGTCAGGTGCGGCGGCTGCGATGATGTCGTGTAGCCATGGGCATTACTGCTGGCCACCGAATTGACAATGATGTTGTTGGAGGCTGTGGTGTTGGTCATAGACTGCATGGGGTAAGAGATCAAGATCAATAGATTAGCAATGAAATAGATATTATTGCTCGGCAAACTCGGTAAATACACAGCTCAAAAATTAGTGCAAAATTAGGAGAGAGAAAAAAGCGTAAGATTAACCAACAAAATAATGATATAAATGTAAAGTAGAAAATTAATGATGATTATAGTATTTCTTATGGATGGGGCGGGCAGCATGTTCCTGGACTCCAAATGCGCGTGCAGGGGGGGCATGGGGTGGTTATGGCTTAGGGCTTGGAGGGGTGTGCACCATGAGATGAACGTTAGCAGTTATATCTTCCTTTCACAGCAGCCCAGCACATCACATCATTGATGAGCCCTACTACTTCTCTCAGCAAATGATTTGTTTTATAAATAGATATAGTTTCTGTCTTTTCTGATGACAGAGTCCTGAAACAGCAACAGGCCTTTGCCATAAAAAGGCAGCGCATAACTAAATCCAAATAAAGAGAGTATTTCAAATACACAGACAACAGATACAGATATATACGGATATACAACGATATGCAGCATGCATGCAAAACGTAGGCTAAGTAAAATACATCGATAATATATCACACGAGTCACGAATTGAGTAATCATGAATTGATTTGTCGAATAAGTCGAACTAAAACTGAACTGAAGCGTAAATAAGATCATAAGATTCAAATGCATAACAGACAAAAGGAGAACAGAGAGTAGAAGAGCAAAATATATTATATATATATATATATGGCATATATCCTGAGGAGTGAGATGTTTCTTCTTTTACGTTTTGCTTGATCTTTATAGTGACGGGCACATTGGCTGCAGCTGCTGCCGCTGCGGCAGCCGTGGCGGCGGCATGTTGCTGCTGCTGCTTATGTTGCTGCTGAGCCTTCAGTTGCTGCTGGAGCTTCTGCTGCTGCTGCTGTTGCTGCTGGTTAGTAGCGGGTTTGCTGTTGATGTTGTTGGTAGTATTGGTGGTGGTGTTGGTGGTGGTGGAGGCATTAATTATATGGTTATTGTTGCTATTGCTGGATGGGATTGTGGATGATGTACGGACAATCGTTTTGCGCAGTGCTATGCTAACGCTGGCAGTAGTGCTGGATGCTTGCTGTTGTTGCGACTGAAGTTGCTGTTGCTGTTGTTGCAGCTGCTGCTGTTGTTGCTGCTGTTGAGATGGTTGTTGCCCATGATATCTACTTACAGCTGCAGCCGGCACAGTTTGTAGTCGTATCTGTGTGGTTGTGGGATGGTTTGTGGTGCTTGTTGTATGGTGGCTGTTGGTGTTATTGCTGGCATTGGTCATGGTCTGTGTCACCGTCGGCGGGCCCGTCGTCGTGGCCGTGCCCACGCGCAACAGTTGGAATCCATTATCCGTTTTCACCAACAGCGCCGGGGTCTGTCCTGTATTAAGTGTGCTTAAAGTAATCTAAAAGATAGGATAGAGAACAGAGAGAGATTCGATTCGAATTTGGTTTTCATCGGTTGGACAAATGGCGTGTAGTGTGTGGTGTGTAGATGTGTGGGGTCCCCAGTTTATGGATTGGTGCACATGTTTGAGTGTTTTTGGGATGTGGGGACGTGTGGGTTAGTAAAAAAAGAACCCACCACAACAACATTAAACCACTCAGATGGCATGTAATGACATGGGTAAACTCACCGATGGACTCTGCGGCCTCACACCAGCCATGTGGGAGTTGATTACCACACGACTCAGCGGGTTGGCGGACACGTTCTTCTGCTGCTGCTGTGCCGGTGACTGGTGCCGCATGCCCACCACAACTCCTGCCGGCAGCATGGAGTTAAGCAGCGGCTGGCCCTGTAGACAGAATTTCATTAGTATTTCTTAGAGAATTTTCACGTGGATCGAACTAAAGTTCTACGACAGTGGGGCTGAAGCGTTTAGAGGAGGAGGATTCAAAGATATGTAGCCTCCAGCATGCAACCAGTTCACGGCTGATATGATTGGGTTCGCTCTCTCACGGATCACAGATCACAAAGGGGTAAATGAAATTTTGATGTGCAGACCAATTTGTTAGGGATTTTCGGACGTGTTTTTTTGTCTACAAGTTTTTCTACATAAAGCGAGCGTTCAAAGCAATAGTTCTACAAATATAATGAGTTCTTACTATAACGAAATAGGGATCGGATATAAGAGGAAAGGGGAACAGATTTCACTGTCTCTGATGGGATTGGAGGATGAAAGCCGTATGTAAAATCAATATGAATGTATCAACATAATATGTACGCCTAAATGTGTGTGCGAGTGTGTGTGTGTACTACATTTCGATTGGTTCCGATCGTAGAGGCAGGAATCGGGGGAAAGACTTGGATGGATGTGAAAATGGGAATATAGGGGGATATAGATAAACCGGATCGGACGACTCATTCGCCTAAAGCCTGTTTTCTGTTTGTTTGTTTAGCTTGATATGGATACCTGATTGACGGTCTTGGTCATTGTTACGATTCCTGATGGTGCACTTGATACTAGACCCGCCGGCAGGGTGACAGCATGGTGATTGGATTTAATAACTAGGGTTTGTGTTTGGGTGGCACCTACGGATTGCGTCTGCTGCTGCTGATGTGGCGACTGTTGGTGGTGCACCTGCGTCAGGCCCGGATGGTGGCCGCCAATCCCGGCCGTGATGGTCTTGATGGTTGTCGTGTTTGGAAGCTGGGCAGTCGAGATGATCGTTGGACCACCACTGCCGCCCGGATTGCCAGTTATATTGATGGTTCCATTGGGCAATTGATTGGTGAATGTGATGCGATTGCCGGCTGCTGTTTGGCTGTTCATCGTGGAGGTGGAGGTGAATCTGAAGGAGTGCAGTGTGTGTGTTTGTGCTGAAGGCGTGGAGTGGCGGAGGCGTTTGAAGACCCTTTGTCGAGTGTCCCTCTAGCAACGATGCTGCTTTCAGAAGACGTTCTGTTGCCGCCGGATTTCCCGATCAACTACTTTCGGACATCGTGTGGTTGTGCCTGCAGCAAAGGTCTATCACTCGAAACGAAGTCGCGGACACAGACTGTTGCATGCTGCGTGGCCCAAAAGCGAACTGCAAGGCAATATGGAAAGCACTTTAGTATTTATAAAAGGGCCCAACGATCGCATGATTTTGGGATAATTTACGCGTCTGCCGTTGCAGCTTGCTACCTGTGCCACCGTTACCTGGCGGTCATAAAACAAGCAGATGTCAAGATCCGACCAGTACCAGTACCAGCATTAGCACCAGCACCTGGTGCCCAGACTCGAGAGATCACGCCGGACACTGGGGATGCACACACACACACACAAAGACGCAAGAAACGCGCGCACACATACAGTAAATGCATTCACCTTGGCCAAAAGCCTTAGAAGCGGCCGCGGGTGCTCCACTGACAAGCGCTTATTCACGCGGCTGCTGCTGCGCTGGCGAGCTCTCCTTCTCTCACGGTCGTCCGTGTTATCTGGCTCCTCTGCCCTGGTGGGTGGTTGCCTGGAAAATTTATCAACAATTTTTCACACACCACACGCGCTCGGTCTGCCTTTGGCGTCGTGCACGGAATAATGTCGCTTTATTTTGATTATTTTGATGTACAAAAAATTTGGCAGCGACAGTAGTGCGACAACGCCGCCATTTTCACGAATGCGCGTGCAAAATAATCGTGTGGCTCGGCGTTGCCAGAAATTGGGCGGCCAACTGCTCAGTGTTGAACAAGAACAGAACACGTTGTCACGATGATTTGATTAGTCTGGCAGCGCTCAATTATCAAGATGGAAATTTAATTGGGAAATTGTAATTGTTTTATTAATTTCCTAATGTTCAACCTATAGTTAACGTCATAAGCGAATGGTCAGATGTGGTATACATTGATGCACTGAATCAGGGACATTACTGCAGGCCCAACAAAGTCAGCGATATAAACAAACATATGGGACTATAATGTAAACACCGCCTCCGTTGTCTCAACGAAACGAATTACTTGCACTACGAATATAAGTTTTTATGTGCGGATTGGGATGGGTTTTTATTATCTTCACTAGATGAGAGACCGCGATTTGACCATCGCTACCATCGTAGTATTAAGTGTTTGTGATCTGGATTAGTTAGACGGCGGGGAGGTGGTGCTTATGTTTGTGTGTGTGTACTAGAGCTGGGAATTTGTTTGGGAATCGATGTTTTTTTTTGCGAACCAGTTGAACAAAATTCCGTCACGTCATTAATTTACCACAATTTCTGGTTCTGGAGCAATAAAAGCAATCAATGGATCTCCATTAGCCATATGACATTAGACTTAGCCAATTTTGCTGTGTAGATAGCATGAGAGACAATATGCAACATTTTGTTCGTAGCCGTCTCTAGACACGTCTATTGACTTTCAGTCGAACTACTGAGACGCTACTTGATACAAAATGATGTTTTCCAGAAGAAGACAGACACCAAGACAGAAAAATTGTATCCGCAAAGTCAAATCTGGCGCAGCGCTGGACGAGCCAGCTTGACGCATATAGTTCTCTCGCTCTGACTGCAGGCATTTCCCATAAGGCCATCTCTATTTTTCTAGCTAGTCAGTTAGCAAAGTCTAATGTCATACGGCTATACACAAAAAATATGTGTTTTTATTCGATTTATCCGCAAGTCAAATCTGAAATACTGTAATATAATTACTTGCAATACTGTAAAACCAAATAATTATATTTTTCGATTTTTCCACAAAAAATCAGCCGATTTTTCGTTTCGATTACAAAATTTAGAAATTCTGAAAAAGGTTTTTTCACATTCCTTTTCTACTTTATTTTCCGTCTCACTCATACATTTATACGTGGACTGTTGGCTCTCTTCCCTTTTTCGTCATAGGCACCGAATTGTGTCGTCAATCAAAGCGGCCCCCATCCCCAGGATTGACGGATTATTGCACCACCTCAAATTAATAATAAAGTTATAGCTAAAAATTAAATTTTACTTGTATTTTATTTTCAACTATTTAGTATATTTATATTATTCATTTGCTATACATATAAAAATAATATAAATATAATATTATATATATAATATATAAATATATAAATAAATATATATATATATATATATATAAAATAGAAACATAAAAATATATAAATAATATTTGTAAGCAATTAATATTCCTTTTCTATTTTGTTCGAAACAAACGTACATTTCTGACATACAAATTACAAACAATATCTTAATTCTATAATATCCTTTCTCCTTGTTGCGCATTCTCTGCAAAGTTGCAGAACAATGCTGCTAATTCATTTCTCCATACGAATTAAATGTATCTAACGGGACATTTTTTGTAAACCACCCCAATTTTGTACAGAAAATTTCGAACGATTTGATTGGATGAAAGTTGAAAACGCGTAGCAACGCTACTTTTGTAACTAAAGTATATTTTTTGGGTACAAAACAAAATATGTATGTATTATTGTTGAATAGCCGTCGGGCGTAGATTTATATGGCCATATCTTCATTTCAAAGTCCGAATTTTTTGATAATATTTTTAAATTTCAACGATAATAATTTGTATCACTCGCCGTCTTACCCACTGTATTGAGAAAAACAAACATTTCTACCAGCGTGGCCGAGCACATAAAATGCCCTATCAACATTTTAGTTCCCTCAGCAACATCTTGAATTTAAATTCCCAAAAGAGCAGAATGTCCCAAAAACCAGCACAACCAATGAAAAATGATGGAAATCTTTGTACAGTTTCAGTATTTATTGGTAAAAGGGAATTATTTTCATTTCATACCAAGCCAATTAATTGAGGAGAAAATTGGTCCTAGATGATGCCGTTCTGTCTGGAGCATCTCAACAGCTACAAGCTGGAGAGATTCGGAGAATCCTGAGCGCCAATATGCGGAAATTATTTTTGATGATAAACGCATTCTGTCCAGAAATTATGACGGAATCGTTTACAGCTATAACCATCTTCACCTAGATGCTGAGCACAAGGGTGAGCTTGACAGACCCCAGGGACTGATCCTGGCTAGGAATTTATTATTTAATATTTTACTGCAACAATTTTACTATTATTTTACTATTATACAATAATAAATATTTTCTTTTTGTACCCAAAAAATACTAATCGACATAAAATCCGTTAAAAAAGTAACGGTTTGCTTTACGCGTTTTCAACTTTCAACCAATTAAATCGTTCGAAATTTGCTGTAAAAAATTGGGGTGGTTTTCGGGCGAAGTCAAAAAATGTTCCCGCGACCATGAAAAAACAAAATTGTCGAATATTTTTCTTCACAAGTCAGTTCCAAGTACCACAAAAATATCCATTGATAATTTTTTAAATCATATTAATAATATTCACACGATGAAGTAGATTCTTTGTTGCGACGTTCATACGTATGAAACGCAACAATGAATCTTCATTTCGTTCCCGTTAGATGCATGCTGGTCACACCACGGAAAAGAGGGGAACTCACCACGAATTACGATCTCTTCACCACGAAATTAGTTCTCTTCACCACGAAAAAGAGAGACAATTTTGAAAACCACCACGATTTGTGAGCGAAGAAGTTCGGTATTTTTTGTGCGCTAAATGAAGTTTGGCGGTAATTTTGAAAAGTTAATTTTAAAATAATATATGATGAAATTGTTTAAATTTACGGTATACCTTTAATATACAGACACGACAAGATGCGTTGATATTTCTCGATTTTGATATTCGGTTTAATATTACTAGCTAGTTTGCCCACTAAGCCATAAATAAATAATTTTCTCCGATTCATAAATTAATTTTGTATAAGATTGGCTAGTTTTCAGAACTCCTTTTCATTGGATTGTTTACATATAGGGTTCAAACACAAACGGTCAAAGCATGAAACGTAAGTGTGAACTCCGGTCACATTCCGTCGTTGTTGCTGGGACCATCGAATTTCTGCATGCGTATTGACGTTACTATACCCTATTTCCTACAATTATGGTGGAATTTGTTGTTCCAAGCTGCTGTGAAACATTCGTATAGAATTTTTCTTAGATTGACAAGTTATTTTACCTTTTCATTCAAATGATATGTTTTCTGTATGTAGTGTATTAAACCTGTCCCGATACCTATTATTGGTACGCAAAGGCTGCAAAATTTTGTAAGTAACTTTGAAAATGATACTGAGTAGTTTCTGCACTCATTGGAACCTGAGATTATAAACATTAGCTCAATTCGATAATATCCATTTTCCCAAAGTTGCAGAACAATGCTGCTAATTTATTCCCCCCCATGCTGCTGCAATTTTTCCCATACAAATGAAATGAATCTTATAGCCTTTTTACACTGGGACGCATCATTGGATTTTTCCGTTTAATGGAACATGCGACAAAGATGCCCATAAGAGCCCTGTGGACAGAAGAAGACAATGATGCGGCCGCATCTTAAAGTTAAATATATAATTGAATGTTCGGTGAATTTAATTTAAATTAATTTATTATAAGCTATGAGTATGTTTTACAAGTTACAAATTATTATCCGCCCGTGGTCCCTGCCAAGTAGATATCCATGGCCGTTTTATTTAAGTGCACCGTCGGGCGGCGTTTGGGTATAGGCTGGATGTGTGGCAGGCGCGTCCCATTCACCGCATTCAGGCTCAGGTTCGAATTAGGATCATCGTCATCGCTCACATATGAGCTTTGCGATGACTGCGGGACATGCTCTGCCGCTGGCGGTATATTCGAGCGCTTGCGTTTTTCCGCCGCCGCCGCGCTTGTTGTGGGCATGTCATCCTCGCCGGTAGTTACATGGACGGGTGCGGGAGTTGGTCGCTTAGATGCTGCGGCTGTGGCCAATGCCAATCTTTGTATTTCCGAATCGGGCGACGTGGAGCTGGGGTCCGATGAGGAGGTAACGTCCTCTCGCTGACTGGAACTCACGTCCGAGATGCTCTCGGCCTGCTGCTGCTTCCTCTTGCGATGCTCCAGCGCATTTCTCACCTTATACCTGTAGATTTTTCCCAACTCATCGTGGCAATCCTTGCAGAGTGGCACATCGGGCCGCAGTTCTGGGTTTATGGTGTGTGCAAAGTGGAACATATTTGGATCCCTGATCCTGGTGTTGGGCGTCTTGAGCAAATGGTTGCCGATGCCGCAGTATTGGCGCGCGGTTACGCTTCTTTCGGCTGCCATCTTCTATTCAAAATACTATAATTATTATTATGTTTTAAGGCTTTTTTCCTAAGACTTGCTATGCTGTTTGGTGTGTACCTTTTCCCGCAGATTTCGCCGCGTGTGGCGGGCGTCAAATCAAGTTAAATTAATTATTATGTTTTTTAGTTTTTTTTCTCGCCGAGTTAGACGCCGTTCCCAGCTGCTAAGTGTGACCTCGGATTTGTCGATCAAATATACCGCCTGATCCTCAGAAATATACTGAAATATACCTAATCACTATCAAAATATACCGTAAATATACCAACGAACACGACAAGATGCGTTGATATTCCTCGATTTTGATATTCGATTCAATATTACTAGCTAGTTGGCCCACTTAGCCCTAAACATATAATTTTATCCGATTCATCAATAAATTTTGTATAAGATTGACTGGTTTTCAGAACTCCTTTTTATTGGATTGTTTACATAATAGGGTTCAAACACAAACGGTCAAAGCATGAAACGTAAGTGTGAACTCCGGTCACATTCCGTCGTTGTTGCTGGGACTATCGAATTTCTGCATGCGTATTGACGTTACTATACCCTATTTCCTACAATTATGGTGGAATTTGTTGTTCCAAGCTGCTGTGAAACATTCGTATATAATTTTTCTTAGATTGACAAGTTATTTTACCTTTTCATGCAAATGATTTGTTTTCTGTATGTAGTGTATTAAACCTGTCCCGATACCTATTATTGGTACGCAAAGGCTGCAAAATTTTGTAAGTAACTTTGAAAATGATACTGAGTAGTTTCTGCACTCATTGGAACCTGAGATTATAAACATTAGCTCAATTCGAGAATATCCATTTTCCCAAAGTTGCAGAACAATGCTGCTAATTTATTCCCCCCCATGCTGCTGCAATTTTTCCCATACAAATGAAATGAATCTTATAGCCTTTTTACACTGGGACGCATCATTGGATTTTTCCGTTTAATGGAACATGCGACAAAGATGCCCATAAGAGCCCTGTGGACAGAAGAAGACAATGATGCGGCCGCATCTTAAAGTTAAATATATAATTGAATGTTCGGTGAATTTAATTTAAATTAATTTATTATAAGCTATGAGTATGTTTTACAAGTTACAAATTATTATCCGCCCGTGGTCCCTGCCAAGTAGATATCCATGGCCGTTTTATTTAAGTGCACCGTCGGGCGGCGTTTGGGTATAGGCTGGATGTGTGGCAGGCGCGTCCCATTCACCGCATTCAGGCTCAGGTTCGAATTAGGATCATCGTCATCGCTCACATATGAGCTTTGCGATGACTGCGGGACATGCTCTGCCGCTGGCGGTATATTCGAGCGCTTGCGTTTTTCCGCCGCCGCCGCGCTTGTTGTGGGCATGTCATCCTCGCCGGTAGTTACATGGACGGGTGCGGGAGTTGGTCGCTTAGATGCTGCGGCTGTGGCCAATGCCAATCTTTGTATTTCCGAATCGGGCGACGTGGAGCTGGGGTCCGATGAGGAGGTAACGTCCTCTCGCTGACTGGAACTCACGTCCGAGATGCTCTCGGCCTGCTGCTGCTTCCTCTTGCGATGCTCCAGCGCATTTCTCACCTTATACCTGTAGATTTTTCCCAACTCATCGTGGCAATCCTTGCAGAGTGGCACATCGGGCCGCAGTTCTGGGTTTATGGTGTGTGCAAAGTGGAACATATTTGGATCCCTGATCCTGGTGTTGGGCGTCTTGAGCAAATGGTTGCCGATGCCGCAGTATTGGCGCGCGGTTACGCTTCTTTCGGCTGCCATCTTCTATTCAAAATACTATAATTATTATTATGTTTTAAGGCTTTTTTCCTAAGACTTGCTATGCTGTTTGGTGTGTACCTTTTCCCGCAGATTTCGCCGCGTGTGGCGGGCGTCAAATCAAGTTAAATTAATTATTATGTTTTTTAGTTTTTTTTCTCGCCGAGTTAGACGCCGTTCCCAGCTGCTAAGTGTGACCTCGGATTTGTCGATCAAATATACCGCCTGATCCTCAGAAATATACTGAAATATACCTAATCACTATCAAAATATACCGTAAATATACCAACGAACACGACAAGATGCGTTGATATTCCTCGATTTTGATATTCGATTCAATATTACTAGCTAGTTGGCCCACTTAGCCCTAAACATATAATTTTATCCGATTCATCAATAAATTTTGTATAAGATTGACTGGTTTTCAGAACTCCTTTTTATTGGATTGTTTACATAATAGGGTTCAAACACAAACGGTCAAAGCATGAAACGTAAGTGTGAACTCCGGTCACATTCCGTCGTTGTTGCTGGGACCATCGAATTTCTGCATGCGTATTGACGTTACTATACCCTATTTCCTACAATTATGGTGGAATTTGTTGTTCCAAGCTGCTGTGAAACATTCGTATATAATTTTTCTTAGATTGACAAGTTATTTTACCTTTTCATGCAAATGATTTGTTTTCTGTATGTAGTGTATTAAACCTGTCCCGATACCTATTATTGGTACGCAAAGGCTGCAAAATTTTGTAAGTAACTTTGAAAATGATACTGAGTAGTTTCTGCACTCATTGGAACCTGAGATTATAAACATTAGCTCAATTCGAGAATATCCATTTTCCCAAAGTTGCAGAACAATGCTGCTAATTTATTCCCCCCCATGCTGCTGCAATTTTTCCCATACAAATGAAATGAATCTTATAGCCTTTTTACACTGGGACGCATCATTGGATTTTTCCGTTTAATGGAACATGCGACAAAGATGCCCATAAGAGCCCTGTGGACAGAAGAAGACAATGATGCGGCCGCATCTTAAAGTTAAATATATAATTGAATGTTCGGTGAATTTAATTTAAATTAATTTATTATAAGCTATGAGTATGTTTTACAAGTTACAAATTATTATCCGCCCGTGGTCCCTGCCAAGTAGATATCCATGGCCGTTTTATTTAAGTGCACCGTCGGGCGGCGTTTGGGTATAGGCTGGATGTGTGGCAGGCGCGTCCCATTCACCGCATTCAGGCTCAGGTTCGAATTAGGATCATCGTCATCGCTCACATATGAGCTTTGCGATGACTGCGGGACATGCTCTGCCGCTGGCGGTATATTCGAGCGCTTGCGTTTTTCCGCCGCCGCCGCGCTTGTTGTGGGCATGTCATCCTCGCCGGTAGTTACATGGACGGGTGCGGGAGTTGGTCGCTTAGATGCTGCGGCTGTGGCCAATGCCAATCTTTGTATTTCCGAATCGGGCGACGTGGAGCTGGGGTCCGATGAGGAGGTAACGTCCTCTCGCTGACTGGAACTCACGTCCGAGATGCTCTCGGCCTGCTGCTGCTTCCTCTTGCGATGCTCCAGCGCATTTCTCACCTTATACCTGTAGATTTTTCCCAACTCATCGTGGCAATCCTTGCAGAGTGGCACATCGGGCCGCAGTTCTGGGTTTATGGTGTGTGCAAAGTGGAACATATTTGGATCCCTGATCCTGGTGTTGGGCGTCTTGAGCAAATGGTTGCCGATGCCGCAGTATTGGCGCGCGGTTACGCTTCTTTCGGCTGCCATCTTCTATTCAAAATACTATAATTATTATTATGGTTTAAGGCTTTTTTAAATAAAGTTAAATTAATTATTACTTTGTGGCTTTTTCCCCCCGCCGAATTCGGCGTCGTTCACAGAGTGTGACCGCGATTTATCAATAAAATATACCGCCTGAACCTCAAAATATACCGAAATATACCTTGTCATTATCAAATTATGCCATAAATATACTGACGGGCACGACAAGATGCGTTGATATTTCTCGATTTTGATATTCGGTTTAATATTACTAGCTAGTTTGCCCACTAAGCCATAAATAAATAATTTTCTCCGATTCATAAATTAATTTTGTATAAGATTGGCTAGTTTTCAGAACTCCTTTTCATTGGATTGTTTACATAATAGGGTTCAAACACAAACGGTCAAAGCATGAAACGTAAGTGTGAACTCCGGTCACATTCCGTCGTTGTTGCTGGGACCATCGAATTTCTGCATGCGTATTGACGTTACTATACCCTATTTCCTACAATTATGGTGGAATTTGTTGTTCCAAGCTGCTGTGAAACATTCGTATAGAATTTTTCTTAGATTGACAAGTTATTTTACCTTTTCATGCAAATGATTTGTTTTCTGTATGTAGTAGTGTATTAAACCTGTCCCGATACCTATTATTGGTGCCATATGCTTCAAAATTTCGTTTATATCTTTAAAACAGAGACTGATTAGTTTCTGCATTAATTGGAGTCTGAAATTGCAAACAATATCTTAATTCTATAGTATCCATTTTTCTAAGGTATGCAGACTTGTTGCGTATTTCGTCCCAAAGTTGCAGAACAATGCTGCTAATTCTTTCAGCATGTTGCTAACGTATGAAACGTAGACTCATTGCTGCTAAGCATTGATAACTTTAATTTTTTTTCGTTTCGATTACAAATTTAGAAATTCAGAAAAAGGATTTTTCACATTCCTTTTCTACTTTATTTTCCGCTCTCACTCATACATTTATACGGTAGGATTTTCCCGTCCTATGGGATTATCGCCATGCGATTAATGTGTTTAAGAAGTACAGTCAAGATGATGATGTAATTCTAAACACAGCTTACCACACCGTCTTCAATGCCAATGATTGGGAACAGCAGTTCGCAATCATTGAGGCAGTAAATCCTCCCAAAAATCTAAGCGATGCTTATGCCAGGGAGTTGAATGCGATGAAGGCGGTGCTGGTAAAAAAATTTCAAGCCAATTCAAAAACGTTTTCATTTGAAAAATGCAAAAGCAACGCTTTGGAGTACCGCGCAAAATTGCTGCAAAATGATATGGTCAAAATGGTGCAGATATTAAATCTTGAGCATCCCGGAGCGTTGTTGGAACCACCTTCTTCCATCCCAATTTTTGCAAAAATCGTTGGAGTTCTGGCGGCCATACAAAATGAAGATTGAGCGACCCCAGAGGAAATATAGTGGATTAGGCCTATTGGGGAAACCACGTTAAAAAAAACGCACCAAAAACTCTACCTCTTGGGTGGTGCGGAAATGAGTTATCTTATAAAAATGAACCCTTAGAATCCACTAATATCCAAATATATAAAACACTCACTTAATTCTACTTCTGCAAGAGCAGGAGCATCAACAAATACTTCCTCATTTATTTCTGGACTCGTGATCTGCGGCACTTATCCGTTGAACGAGATTCTTCAGCATCTTCGTCCTTTAAAATCCGGATTATGCTCTGCTCCACGGCAGCTCGTCTCTCGGGGCATGTTTCATAACGCGCTGTGTAGGCGTTCAGATTGTGTGGCACGCTGGTAACTACGTTAATATGTTGTTTTCTGAAAGAAGGAAAGATAATTACTTTTAATTTCCAGGCAACTCAAGTTACTTACCCCCAAGCTCGGCTTCCCTGGCCACCCGCAATCTTTTCAAATCTTCAGTGCTCTGTCGCTGGGCAGATAAGTCTTGTGGCAGATGTGATCCGCTGTCTCTGCCTCCGAAGTAGGTGGTTCAGCTTGTGGCGGACTCGTACTTTTCGATTCGGTAACTATTTCTGCATACTCCAGACACTTGGCACGAATAATTGTCGGAATTTCTGGGATGTGTAGAACGAGTGGTAGTAGCGATGGATCAGTTCAGATGGATCGTTTACTCTCGGCCCTTCGCTCCTCGTTTTTGCTATTTTTTTGGTTAACCACATGAACCTTTAGCTCAGCGTAATTGATGCATTCCACGAAGGTGGAATATGTAACAGGATACCTGTACTCAATACAATCCAGGCTAGTTAGGAGATCGTGATTTCGAGACTATCGTCTGGAAGGTCATTTCCGGATTGCTCTCGGGAAGCTGCATGAACGTCAGCAGGCGCATCTTCTTCATGTTCTGTTCGTGGTTAAGTCCCTGAGAGTTGACAAACTCCTTGTGATCCTCATAGAACTGAACGTACGATGGCAATTTTTCCGAGACAAAAATGGAAAGCAAATCGTGGATGAGATCGCCCTCCAGGAAGCGACAGGCTTCAGCGACAGCAACGGATCCAGCAGGAATGTATTGGGATCGGCCAGGGCGGTGACAATGCACTTCATGGCATCCTCGCGTGCCACACAGGCATTGTTCGCCGTATATGTGCCCAGCAGCTCAATCATTACCTTGGAAGACAGCTCCAGGTTGGTATCCTTGGTCACATCATGCAGCAGGCGATACAACTTCTGCATGCATTTGTTCAGAGGATGGCGGGCAATTGGCGAACTGAGTTTTAAGCTGATCCACGCCGGTGAAGACCTCCAAAACTTGCTCGCACTGCTTGGCCACCTGCACCAGATGGTAGTAGACATGGTAGCGCAAGGGTGAGGCCGTATCCAGATTGTTGAACAGACGCCACAGTCATCTTTTCACAGTAGGCCAACACAATGTTCTCTCCGCGGTCCAGGGGTATCTGCAAATAAAAAGCAATTAAAACCCAGACATCTAGAATGCTATGATTCCCACTCACCGTAATCATTATGGACACAATGCTATTGAGGATGCCATCGATCTGAGAGGGCCTCCAACTTCTTGAAATACTTGCGCAGCTCTTGCACCTATTTTGTTGAATTCATTGAAATATTAGTTTCAGTTCAGTTTTGTTTTGCACACATTCGCGACAACATAACCTCAAATTCGGTTTAGTCTGTCAAAAACGGCACACACATCTGCAACTCCAACTTTACCTGCTCGTCCAAGGAGAGGTCAATAGCGAAGTCATAGTTTGGTTATAGTAAATGTGTTCCAATTTATTGAATTAAATCTCGTTTAAAATAACACGCACACAATTCGGTGCCTATGACGAAAAAGGGAAGAGAGCCAACAGTCCAACGTATAAATGTATGAGTGAGAGCGGAAAATAAAGTAGAAAAGGAATGTGAAAAATCCTTTTTCTGAATTTCTAAATTTTGTAATAGCTTCAGCTGTCTGGCAGCCCCATTAGCTCATTTGATCTTTCGCGGGAATTTCGAATTATTGGTAAGATATATTGATATTTTATGACTTATGTTTATTATTATACCTATAAATATTTTTGATTTCTTTGTTGACGTCACTGCTGCTTTGAAGGAGATTACATTAATTATGCAAATAAAAAACTTGGTGAAACAGAACTTCTCTCGAAAACTCGTTGTTTGTTTTTGCCCGCATTGTATTTGTTTCGACGGTTATCAGTTATGTTAACTAGGCAGAGACTCGGCCAAAAACGAGTTAGGTCAATGAAAATTAATCAAAATGTTCCAGCTAATGCCACGATCGCACTTGGCGACGAAGCGTGGCGCGTTGTCAGGCTGTCGGTTCAACCTGTTGGTGTGGTGTGGTTGTTGGTTGTCTGAAGTTGAATTAATTTTCGAATATTTCGCATTCGCATGTGTATTTTATTTTTGTTTTATTATCTAAATCCTATTTATAGTGTATAGTATAGTGCTTACGATTAATAATGCATGAGTATTCTGCCATTATGCCAAGCTAGCCGTACTACATAAAACAATAACGCGTATTTACAAGTCTTAAAAGTGCCATAGCCCACAGCTCTTTGGAGCCCATTAGTTTTTGTTCCAATTTAGATACACGTCGAAGGCGGACTTTGGCGCTCGTGATGCTATTTGAGTTGTTGGACTATCAGGTCGCTTCGTTGTCGTTCGATTCTGACCAAATCCGTAAGAGAAAACTGTCTTGGCTGCCACTTTGGCTTTGTTCTCCTGATATTTGGCGTAGTAAGGACTGCTGGTGCTGGTGTTGCTCTGGCTTTGACGTGAAGGTTCCGCTGTTGTGGGTTTTTTGTTCTGCAGAACAGGAGCGGGAGTATTTTCAAACTTGGCCTTGAATTTCTGGAAGAAAGGATGACTAAATGGATCTGCCGTGGTGGAATTCTTGGGTACTGTTGTTGTCGATGTGAATAGGTACGGCCTTGGGGTGGTGCTCGAGAGAGTTTTTGTTGTCGTATGACGATTGACGGTAGGTGTGGTTTTAGCTGAGTAACGAGTGGTTATTCTCGCTGCAGCAGGGCGTTGGGTGGGGTTCGTTACGGCTTCATAGCGAGTTTTAGATCTCGTTGGTAGTGTTGTACGAGTTGTAGTTGTACTTGAACGAGTGGTGGGTCCTGCGCGATTTGGTATTCTGGTTGTATACTGTGTTGTGGTTGAGGCAGACAGGTGAGTGCTGGGAAGAGGGGTGCGGGATGTTGTCGTTGTGGAACGAGTCAATGGTTTTGAAACAGTTGTATAACGCGTTGTAGGTCTCGCTGTTGTTGATGGGCGGGGGTGGTAGGCACAGTTCGAAGAGTTGTGGCTGGGCGTGCTGTTGACGTGGAAGGAGTGGTAGGTTTTGTTACAGCTACGTAACGTGTAATAGGTCTTGTTGTTGTTTTCGGATTGGTAGTGGTGCTAATTGCCGCTGAGCGAGTTGTTAAAGGTGGACGTGTGGTGGGTTTCGTTGTTGTAGCTCTCGTTGCCGACGGTGGGCGTGTCGTTGTTTTAGCGGAAGTTTTCCATGCCCAACTTGTCGGTCTCACAGTTGCTTTGGCAGTGCTCTTAGTAGTTGTTTTTATTGTTGTTGTTGTTATTGGGCGCTTTGTTGTTGTTGTTGTACCTGAAGATGTGGCCGTAAATTTGATCACTTCATTGCGGAAGCTGTCGCTACTGATATATGGTCTGATTACATGTTGTGGAGACTTCATTGAGACTGAGGGCTTGACTGAGGGCTTGACTGAGGGCTTGACTGAGGGAACGGGTACTCGAGCAGGCACGATTGGCCTTGCCAGTGCCTGAAGGTGGAGGAATGGGTTTTTCTCATAGGCGAGATTCTCATTGGGTTTTACCTGCACAGAACTCTGCAAATAAGTGTTAGACGGACGGGGTGAGCCAATATCCTTAAGGAAGGGATTGTGGTCATAGTTGGGCTTTGTCGATGGCAAACTGCCTGAGACTGTGGATGGAGAAGGCCTCTCTTTTGGAGTGCTGAATAAGGCAAGCTGCTGACCAGTTCCCAGGGGGGTCTTCACTGCCAGTAGGTTCTGTAGAAACGGGTTACCCGCATATCCATGACTGGCAGCGATCTTCTGCTGAGTCTTGTCCACAATCACCTGCTGTGGCTGTGGCTTCATCTGCGCCCGTTCTGCATACGGACTTGGCTTCTTCGCCTCCTTTATTTCATTGCCATCGAAACAGTCACTCAACATGGCCAAGCTCTGGTGCCGGCAGTGGCCGCTGTAGACAGTCCAGGCATTGAAGCCATCTCCCGACAGCCGCGTGTGTTCCTCGTGAATCGTCCTAATACACTTCACATCATCGGAGATGTCAGAGTCCAGCAGTCGATCGCATTCAATTTGACAGGCCTTGCCTCCTCCTCCCTCTCCGTGAGTGCACCAGTAGAGATCGCTGATCTGGAACAGACCATGATCCGCACTCCCATCCGCATTGAGGCGGCCCACCGCAGCCGTGTTGAAGGAGGACTCATGCTCGGCGATGCACACCCAGGTGGCTATATCCTGCATGGAAAATTTGTGTGAGTAATACAACTCTTGGGCTAATTCGCAGCGTTTGAAAACTTTACCCGTACCCGTACCCCTCCGGGATGTGGATGTGGAGGTGGCTACCGCTATGCTTTGTGTCGACTGTGTGGAGTGTACTGGTGCTGGTGCTGTGCTGTGTAGATACTGATACTGCTGCTGATAGTGTGCTGTGTGTGTTTGTTGTTTGTGGCTAAAGAATGGATTGGCTAGGCTCAGGCTCGCCTTTCCGCTGAACTCAATGACATTGGGGTGGGGCTGAGCTACACGCTGAGGCGCAGCGTGAGGTGGCCTCAGGAAGGGATTGTCTTGATAGCTCACGCCCACTCGCTGGTAGGTGAGCACGGGAGGAGCTGGCTTATAGTATTGATTGGCCACAGGAGTAGTGATCTGCGCTGGCCGAATTGATATGCATAGCTGACCTTGGGCTTGATGGGAGATCCGGATCCCCTCCCAATGGCATTTGGATGCTTGGCGATCACCTGTGGCTTGGCAAAGCAGGCCGCAACCTGCTCGTAATGCTGATCCAGACAGTTCCTCTTGTAGACAGTCCACGCATTGAAGCCATCGCCGGAGATCTGGGTGTGCTCCCGATGGATCCTTCGTATGCACTGCACATCATCCGATATGCTGGAGTCCAGGAACTGGTTGCACGTGGCTTGGCAGCCCTTTCCCGCCCGCTGTTCCTTGGTGCACCAGAAAAGATCGCTGATCTGGAACAGTCCGTGATCCGCACTGCCATCCGCATTCAGGCGACCCACCGCTGCCGTGTTGAAGGACGACTCGTGCTGGGCAATGCACACCCAAGTGGGTATCTGGGGCATGGGCAGCTTGTGCTGGTAGTACAGCTCCTGGGCCAGCTCGCAGCGATTGTAGATCTTTCCTTGGACGCGCTGGACGGGAGCCACCGCCAACTGTGTGTGTCCCTGGTAGTGGTTCAACTTCACCTGCTGCGGGTGCTGGTAGGAGGCAGCCACCGAGAGAGCTGTTCCGCTGACTCCCACACCACATCCTGCCACATAGGAGGCAGCATCCTGGCGACAGTACGCGTTGTAGGCCTGCCACGCGGAGAATCCATCGCCCGAGATCCTCTGATGTTCCGCATAGATCTTCCGCACGCACATGACATCGTCCGCGATGTCATCGTCCAGCAGGCGAGCGCAGCTCAAGCCACAGCCCGCACCCTGTCCGGGCGGGGAGCACCAGTAGACGTCGCTGATTTGGAAGATGCCATGGGAGCCGCCTCCGGGTCCAGTGCCGCCGCCGAAGGCCGCCGTGTTTAGGTCACTCGAGTGCTGGGCAATGCACACCAGGGTCGCCACCTGTACAGACGGTAGTCCGAACCGATGCTGCAGAAGCTTGGCCAGCTCGCAGCGATCGAAGATCTTGCCCGACACCCGCCCCAAGGGGCAGAAAATGAGCAGGAGGAGGGGGATTAGGAGGGGCGCAAGCGACTGCTTCGACATCTCGCGATGATCTGACAAACGATCTGGATCGAGTCTCACTCTTATATAGAACACCACGCGGCAGAATCTAGAGCGTAACAGAGGAGAGCAGATCCTTACTTCATTTAAATTTTAAATTTCCTTTCACACGCGAATCGTTGTTAAAACAACGTGAAATGCTCCCGTTTCGGCTTCGGCTTCGGCTTCGGCTTTGTTTTTGTTTTTGTATGGGTAAAGCGTTTTTTTCAGCTTGATGCTGCTGCTGCGTGCGTTTGCGCGTTTCGTTGACGACTGAACCAGCGAGCGGTCGCATCTTCAGCCTAAAGTCAATTTGAATATGACGACGGCGACGTCTCTGACGACGACAGCGACAAACTGGTTGTCTGGCTGTCTGTCTATTGCATAATTACTATGACCAGAGCTTAAAAGGTTCTCCGACAGAAAGAACCCCCCAAAAGATTGGAAATGGCAACAGCAACAGCATGAATAAAATACGAACATTCAACCATCAAAAATAAAGTTAGAAAGTTCTGCAGTCGGTCAGCCAGCCAGCCAGCCATTAGCTGGTCATTTGGCTAATGAAATTAATTTCAAATATTTATCGGCAGAATGCCCGCCGATCCACCTGAGCAGTCGCAAGCGTTTTTCACGCGTTTTTAATCGCCTCGTAAGTTTCAATCAATCCATTGACAGTCGAGATTCGCAGCTGTCAATCAATCAGCATTGCCAAAACCCCACCCAGTCCCAGTCCCAGCTCGGATCTCGTCTCTGTCTCTGTCTCGGGTGTCTCAATCTCAATCGCATTGTAAGGCAAATAAAATACCTTGGACAGTATTGTTTATACTACAAGTTTGGGGGGAAATATTTTTGTTTGCATCTCGGAATTGGTCAATCGGTTCGGGACTTTTTGTTTAGCTGCCTTTTTTTTTTTAACCAATTTGTGCAACATAAACTGGGTTTTAATTGGCGTCTTTGCAAATTGTGGGGCCAAAAACTGTTGCTGATTGATTAATACTTTGAATACATGGATTCCCTCATTAGTTTAGTTGATCTTGAACTTGAGTCACTGCTGAGAGGGGAGAGGCGGTTAGATCAAGGCTTTCAGTATGCAAAGTCTGCAAAGTATGCAAAGTGCTTTTTGTGGTCAACAACAAATTTTCGGTCCTTGGAAGAATACTCTAATGAAATATCCAAGCTAAATATTCCAGATATTTGAGAAGAAGAATTGAAAGGAAATATGTAGCAATATCATCTTCACAATTTAATTGAACATTTTTAGTTTATGGTAGGTTTTTAGTAGGCTAAATCACAATACAATAGAATCACATTTAACAAATAAATTATATACAAATTCGTAAACAAAGGGTAGCACAACAAAGATATATACATATCTTTACAAGAATTTAATAACAAGTACATCTACCAGTACATCTCCCTTACGAAGACATAATCTTTACTTCAGAGGAGCCTCCTCGCCACGTCCTTTCTGGTAGAGATAGTAGAGCAGGCTGATGAGGGCCACGCCTGCGCCCCCGCAGAGAGCCGCCCAGTGGACGATGTTGAGCGTTTTGAGAGTGTTGATTAGTTTCTTCTTGAAGAAGGCCACCATTTCCCCATTGAGTTGGATGCCCTGCAGGAATACACAGGAATACAGGAGAGATAATCTATCGAAGGTTTCTTGGGGCTCTGTTGCTGTGGCACTTACCTCTTCCACCCAAATGGCCGGCATGAGTACTGTGGTGAGGTTCTCGGTAATGCCTATTCGGTTGATGCTCTTGAGGAACATGTTGAACTGAACGCGCTTGCCGCCCCGCAAGGGCGTGCCCGTCAGCTAATGGAATACCAATAAATTGAGCATCTTTTACGAGCATGGCATTCCCCCTACGAGAATCAACTTACCGACTGCACATCGACAAAGGTCTGGTGCTTTTTGGCATCTGGCTTGAGGCCACGAATCATTTTTCTGTACTCGTTCGAGGCACCCAGCATATGCGGCAGCGTCAGTATAACAGGGGCATCTATACAGAAATAAATATTAAATATATACGAATATAAGAGGAATATCTTCATTTGCATAACCAACTCCTTGGAATGTATTCCATTTCAATTTTAATTATTCTGTTTACATTGTTGCCCAATATTTTCACTGTTTTAAAAACAAAACAAAACAAACAAACAAAAAGAGTATTGACTGGCCTTTACGGCGGCGACAATCTACTTACATTTAATTCAATTAAATTAATTGAAAATATTTCACAGAATATATCTAGAGAGTTGCGGAAGCTGCAGCTGAGGCACCCGTCTCACGTTTTGCCAGAAAAAAATGTATATGTATATTCATTTATTTACTCAAGCACTTGGGGCTTGGGATTGGGATGGCTCTGGTGCCAAACCTGAACCAATTTGCAAGAATTTCCTCATCAGATATCAAACTATGGATTCCAAATGCTCATTACTGAAACTGTTAACTCACGTTTCAACAATTATACAAAAAAATATGAACTCGAGGAGCAGAGGAGGAATCACCAGAAGAATCTCAAATTGGAAACGTGCGCGAATGTGTTTACCCAAACAAAAAACACCACAAAAAATATGATCAAGAAAGGAAGACCATGATCGAAAGTCGCAGCTCTAGATACCCTTCAAGATACAATGCTCCTACGAAAACTGAGACTATATTGCATGGCAGCAACGTCTCTCTTCAATCATAATACCCTCACTTCCATGGGCATATAAATCCGAATTGAATGCTTCGATTTGTCGAGCGTACGTTCACTCGGACACGACACTCGAGAACATTATGAAGATATGGGGCTCATTACGATTTGTTCAAGTATGTACCCCACCTACCCCTCCTCCTAGATGAATAACGTCCGACTCTAAGACAACACTTTTGATTTCAAATGCGCAATGCCTCCACCGCGGTGGAGAACTGGATTCCAAATGTGAAGATCAACTTTTTTTGTACTCCTCGCAAACTCGAGTGTTAATTAAGAAATTAAACAATCGAAGAACCAAGCCAGCCCACACAGAATCTTCATCTCCATCTTCATCTCCATCTTTATCTGAATCTAAATCAAAGTCCTAACCAAAATCGCTTGCAATTTGTCAGTTTGGGGGTTGAGCGCGCGTGTATGGAAATCTTCCATTCCATTCAGTGGTTCGCAGATTTTTATTTCTGTGTTTTTGTATTTTAAGGTTTATTGGCGCATAATTTAAATTTGATTAGCTGCGAGTGTTGATGCCTTTGGTTTGCACTTCTTGTCAGAGAATTAGCATAGAAGTCTCATTAAACACTAGCTAGAATTGGATTCCTCCTAAAATATAAATCGCTCGATTATTGTACATTCGTTGGACAGTCTTTCCCTCATTATTTAGTGTTTCTCGCCAAAGAGATTACTCGGGTAATCTGCTCTTACCACCACCAGCCATCATCAGCCACTCGATGACAGATGGGCTCTTGGAGCGCCTTGGGGGAGTTCTTTCCTCTGCCGGAATGGCCGGTTAATCACCATAAGACAACACACAATACAACGGCCATAAAGAGACTCATTTGCATAACAAAACAACAAAAACTAAAAAAAAATTAATAGCAGCAAAAATTGTCAAATATTATTTCAAATATTTCCGGTTTCCCGTGCATACTACTCGTAGTACGTATTTGATCAAATTAAACGAAAAATGATAATGAAGATCCGAACAAGTTCATAGTTGGGCCAGCCACTTGGCTGGCTGTCTGTCGGCATTGCTCCAATTAATGTGGATAATGTGTGATTATATATGTATGTCGCGTCCGAATGAATGAAACATTTAATCGTTAGCATTTGAGTAATAAAAAAAAACAAAACAAAACAAACTGTCAAATGCTTAAACTATCGACATAAATAAAATGCTAGTTAAATTAAATCAGACTTATTTTATCGGCAAGTAGAAGCTACAGAAGATGCCATGACGGAGGGGCTAAGAAAATAAACGAAGATGGTAATACTCTAACCGATCAATGGAGGGTCAATAGAGGGTCACACTCTAAATAGACATATCGAATCAAAATCGGTTATCAAATACCATCTCCAAGCTGATGGAATCTTTCTGGCACTTCACTCACACCAAAACATAACCAGAAGAGCACCACAGAAGTCTTTGATCTAGATAATTTATGGGCATCTACTCGCATTTGGAATTAAAATTCAGTTTAGACTGTGAAATAACACGAGGAACTAAAGATACGCGAAAGATAACAGATAGCTGAATCGTAAACACAAGTAATTTGGAAATTATTTGCATTAAATAGGAATCGGAATATCGGAGATTTCAATTAGATGTAATCTTTAAATGCTGAATTTAGGTTTACGATTGAGGAAACTATAGAGCAGAATATCTGATCTACTGCCATTCACAATGTAATCTCAGCCTTCACCATAATCTATATATTTTATTCATGGACTGGCTTCCCCCTCCCCCCTCACTCAGCGACTGTCACTCACCCAAACAGGTTGTCAGATCCAAGGCGCCCGCGTAGAGGCAACCGTTCTTCCGCTTGATCACATTCGCCAGCTTGTCGACGCAGAAGCACTCGTTGTCGTGCTCCGGTCCGATATCGTTGATGAAGTTCTCGCCAATGGAGTAGCGGTATCCGGGAATGCCCTCGTACTGGATGTCCGTCTGGTAGAAGAGCTGCACGGACCGACAGATGTCCGCACTGAAGATGTACATGGAGTCGCCGCGCTGTCGGAACGGGGGATAGGAGGAGGCATCGGTGCCATTTATCTGGTTGCAGACGGAGGTCTCTCCCTCGGTGCTGGCATTGAGCCAGACCTGCAGATTGTGCGAATCATCGAGCTTTTGGATCTCCAGCACCTTCATGGCATCGCCCTTGCCCGTGTGCACCTCATAGACATCGTGACCAGAGCCGTTCTTCTACGGGGGAAATATAGAAAGTTTATCAAAAAAATGGTTTGGTTTCCTCCTCCTGATACTCTGATACTCACATGACCGAAGAAGGAGAAGGCGAGGCTGCCGTCGCTCTGCTCTCGTATTGTCTTGGAGCCGCTCTCCTTGATCTGGTTGCAGATGGCCTTGGCAATGCCCTGGGGATTGATGCAGAATCGCACTCCATCGAAGAGATACTCCCTCGCGGAGGTGTGCACGAACATTGACCGAGGATCATTGAAAACCGCCTTGAGATTGGCATTTAAGTGTACCAGGAGCAGAGCCAGTCCCGGATCGTTTTCAGAGATTTGCAAAACGGACTGAAAGAGAGTTTGAATTCCGAAGGAATTAACTGATGAAGTAATGGCTGAGGCACTGAGGCACGTCATGGCAAGGCAAGGCAAGGCAGGTTAACGTAAGGTAAAGTAAGGTAAAGTTAGGCAGGCAGGCAGGCATCAAGCATTAGCGAGTAGGCGGGCTGCTGTTAGCTATAAATATGGTATGTAGTATTGTATATTTATGGTAGTAAAGCACAAGCAACCATTTGTTATTATTAATTATGCTGTGTTCATATGTGTGAAAATTGAAGTTTCCTCGCCAATCATTCGGTTTTTAGCTGCCGTTTTTGTTCCCTTGATTCTCATCGCATGTCAAATCAACTCGGCAATTTATCAAAATATTTACATAGACGAGGGATTTCATACATACATATATCAATACGGCACAGATCGATCCACCACAAGGTGAATGCCAATCAAAATTTTGCTGTTCTATCTGTATGTCCATCTGTCTGTCTGTCTGTCTGATGTGGATGATCTTGAGTTTGGAAGTCTGAAGTTTGAGTCAATGTTAAGGTTGCAAAGCTTTCGGAGGAGGTGGCTGGAGGAGGTTGGAGGATGTTGTTCAACTTACTTTCACATCTTCAATAATGCTGATCAAGATGCCGTGAACCCAGCTAAAGGGGGCTATAAAATTGCAGTTCATTAGATGGTTCATTCATTCTTATTTACATTCCTCACCTAAAAACTGTTGAAATGGGGGGGGGGGGGGGGGCGGGTTTAGGGACGTATTTGTTTCACTCGGCATAAGTATACCTCCATTTCGTTATAGAATATTTACGTCTACCAAAATTTCCCCTAACTAAAGTTGTGTCTTTAAGTCTCATTTAAAACCCCAAAAAAACTTCATTCGATCCTGACCTAACCCACACACAGAACTCTTGGGCTACCACAATCATTGAAATAAATCAGCGATAAAAAAAATCATCAACTTAATTACTTCTAGAAGCTGTCGCTCGGCAAACAATTCCCCCATATCCGATATCCGTGACGCACGTCTGGGGTAAAATCATAATTAATAAAACAAAAACAAAAGCAAACAATAAAAGATATAATAAAAGCAGAACAAAGACAAACACAGTTAATAGATTGTATCTCGCTTATTTGCGCCATCAAAGTCCCAGAAGCAAAGCCGTTACCCATTAACGTAAATCAGAGACCAAGGCATGTCAGTAAGTAAATGTGAGTAAATCTTTGCACAGACCACACACACACTTTTGGGTTCAGTAATGGTCTGAACGGAATCAATCAACTCAACTCCCGATATATACCGATATGTGTAGACCATCACCAGTTGGCAGGGGTTTCTGCTACTCTCTCTTGATAAAATTAGTAGTGAATAAAATTACTTTACGTTTCCCTCGAATACGTTCCATCAGACGTTTCAGGATTCGCACGCCGGGCGTGCGATTCAGGCGGGAGTTCAGCCGATTGGCGAACCCCTGAAAGATATCTGTGATTTCTCTTTCAAACACTTGTAAAAATGCCTGCAAATTGATTATCAAAATTGGTTTAACATCATTTCATGTCATTTACATATCTATGATTTGGTTCGACTACGTTCTAGTCTCCATTTCTCTGTACCCTGTTACTTACATTCATATGCATATTGAGGGCCACAATGCGATCGTCTTGGGTGTATGGCGCTGAGGCATCCGCATCGAAGTCGAAATGGACATTCTGCACGTAGGTAATCTTGGAGCCATCGCGTGAGAAATGCTTCACCTTCTTGTGGCGGAACTGTCTGTGGGGTTGAAAGATTGATTTGTATTAGATATCCGATATCCCTGTCTGTGGATTTACTCTTACTTGTAGACATAGGGTCCAATTTCCTCGACTATGGGTATGGCACCGTGTTGTATCATATCGGGATTTGTCACATTGAATATGTAGACCTTAAAGTTCAAAGGTTGCGGCAGATTCACAAAGCGTTTGTATTGTTCCGAGCCATCGGCTAAAATGACACTCTATTCAGAAATGGGATAGAAAAACGAGGAAAATGTTCAGATTTACTTTAAAGTCGCTTCTCAGAATATTCGTAATTAATTTTCTGTTAATTTATATGACATTTAATTCACTTTTTTCCTCTATCTCTAAGCTTAATTATACTTAAATTTATTAAACAACATTTTAATGTTGTTTATCACGCGTCGGAACCTCTTATTATGACATCTAATGACGCAGTAGTGGCCATAAAAATTAAATCAAAATCATCAACTTCAGTCTCCAACCGAAGCGGAGTCCAAACCTGTTTTCAGCACATGATAATCTATATCTTTTTGGGGCAATGCAATTGTTATTGTGTTTTGTTATTGTTTTTTTTTTTATTCTTAATTATCGATGAAAGCTGAGAGAGAGAGAGAGAGAGAGGAGAGCAATGACCAATGGAAGTATTTGATTTAATTTCGCATTTCACTTAATGAAAACAAATCGGTTTTGAAAATATATTTCTTATGCTCAGAAAAAAGGTTTTGTTGACCTTAAATTTTTTTAATTTTTACAACTCGGTAGCCAAGAAATATTTACAATTGGCAAAACATAAAATGAAGGTAACAGAAAAACAAGCTCAAACATGACCAGCAATATAATTTTATGCGCCGTCTGTCCCTCGCACTGGATACAATTGAAGAATGGTCGAAGAAATATGTACATATGTACATACATGTATCTATACTCGAACTCGTATGTACATCCATATGGTGGGTATGACTAAAGCAGATTTCAAGGTTAATTCACAAACATATAAATATATGAAGCAAAGATCATACAAAACGTTTGATTAACCTCAAGAGCTGCCTGCTGTCCGCTGCCGAAGATAGACACAGACCCCGGCGGACCACTGACAATGGCCCGAAATTCATTCAGAAAATCATACAAATAATTGTTGCGAAATGGAGCAGTTTTGGCATGGCGACAAATCAAAGAAAAACGTGGCTAAAATTTAAATTTCGTCGAGTCTAAGAATGTGCTGGGTCAAAGAGGCGTATGCATAATTTTGTTTAGAGCCGAAAAGAGGCCTTTAAAGAGAGCTGCTGCGATTGTTTGGCATTGCTTTCGGGCCAAATTGCACAACACCATTTGTTGACCATCGAATCCCCACTTCAGTTGCTTTGAATTTCAATTTCGATTTCGATTCATGACTCGTTTGTTTGTTTTTTGTTTTTTGTCTTTGGCGATTGCATTTGAATTACAAATAGAAATGGTTAATGGTTGATGGCTTTTGGTGTACTGGGTTACGGGAGCCGTAAGCCATAAGCCATAAGCCAGCCATTCCATTGCAAGGCACACTGTCCCACCTTCAAGTTGACGGCCCCCATTTTCGGCTTTGTGCTTTGTGCCCATCAAAGTGCTGGCCATTCTAGACCGCATCTGAGACTCGAAAAAAACACGCGGAAGTTCATTGCTAACAATGGCGATGGTGGCCCATAAAACAATTTTCGGGCCTAACCCTGTCCCTGTGCCTTGGGTGACATGACGGCCGCATGAAAACCCAAAGCCAAAACAGAAACCACAACAAAAAGGGCAATTAACTTTGCGCAGCTCCAACAATTAAAATAAAGAGCGAACAGTGAAAAAGATTAAAGTTTCTGTTTGCATTCTAATTGCAATAAAAATAAAAGACAAAAGTTTAACTTTTTGCTCAAAGTCAACTCCAAGTACTTGTACTGCTAGTACTGCCAGTTGGTTGGGGGTTTCGTCTTGCCTTGCCTTCCCTTGACAATGTTCGGCGAAGATTTCACGCTTGATCTAGCCAGCCGAAAGCCGCCAACTGCCAGCCGCAGAGCGCGTGTCCAGAGATGGGTGCGTGAGTGGAGTCATAGTTGATAGAATCTTCTCTCGCGATACGATCGCTTCTCAAGAGTCACGTCACAGGTAGAAGGGCTCTTCAGAAAATCTTGTCACGTATTCCCCGTGTTCGGTTCGTGACGCACAAATGAAGGGCAACTTGTCACACCCTGTCACACGAGAGATATGTACCATACATATATGTAGAAATCTTATCTATCTAAATTATATAGAGCTCTTATCTCACGATACTTCCACTGAATGAGAAAACACTCGAAAATCGCCAATGAAACGCATTTCAAAACGCTCGAAATGGTCATAAATAAAATATTTTGAAGGACAAGAACAAAGTGTTTTGGCTCAAATGGCACGGCTAATGCAATAATGGTTATAAAATGCATTTAACTAACGAAATGTATTCATTGCCCTGCTGAGTAGCCTTGCCTTGCATTTCAATTGCATTTGGCATTCTGCTAAAGCGTGACCCTTGGGCATCCACGAATCGATTCTGGGCTCGCTTCGGGCTGGCCAAAGGAAATATTTCCATGTAATTATTTCATGTACATACATGGGGGATATGGGATTGAATTGCACTTGTTTTGGGCAGCAGATTGGTTAGGGAATGGGGGTGGGGGACTGCTGGGGACTGACAGCTGCTGCTGTGTTATTCATTGACCGATGTCATTACGGATAAGCAGATTAATGTTTGGTTGTCGTGACTGTCGCCTGGTTCTGTCGTAACTATTCGATTTTGTAATCAGCTATAATTATAATGGGTGTAGTGGATCAACAATTGACCACAGGAATCAGAGCTATGGATTGTAGACATTCCAATTCTCTGTCATTGCTATGGCAATGTATGGAAACCCGTTTCCTCCTAGTATAGCCATTTAATTATAACGTAAGCTTTAAGTCTGAATTCCATTATTCTGTTCCCTGAACCGTTTTGAGTCATCAAGAGCCTGACAAGCTACTTTCCACATACAGTATGATTATCCACTTGTTCTATGCACACTTCGTGGCTTAGTGGCTTCAATATTTACTCTTTAAAGTCAACAAAAGTTCCCCTTGTTTGCTGTCCAGCGAGAGAATTTGCTAATATTTAAGGTAAAGAAACTTTGTCTGGTTTCTAGTGAAAGATGAGGTAAGCAAAAGCAAATATAGGATAGATACCCACAGCCTTGATGTAGGTTGGACTCACCTGTTCTACCTTTTTGTGGACCATATTGGGAAACAGAGACCATCCGCAGTAGCCACCCAGGACCGCCACGCATACACCCAGGGCGCTGACGATCAGAGACCAGTGGAGCATTTTCGGTGTCGTTGATTGGAGCATCTGCAGAGATCAGATCAGCAACCCATGGGTCGCTCAGATTCTCTTCAATAAAAATAATAAAAACCACTCTCTATAGATCTATCTCTTTGAGTCTTTGACTCTTCTCGAGTGTGTCTGCTCTCTCAAAAGCCGGCTGTATAAAATGGAACTTTTGTTTTTGATTGAGGAGAGCTTTGGCCTGACCTACGTCAAGGGAGAGCACAGCAGAGCCGCTTGTTGTTGGAGTTGTTAGAGTTGTTGGAATGTTGTTGGTGTTGAGGTTGAGGTGTTGCTGTCGATGTTGTTTTTGTTGTGTGCCGAAACAAAGCGCACTATTTATAAGATACTCGTTTCTGGTTTTTTTTTGTTTTTTTGTTATATATAATTTTGAAATAAACAAGTTGCCGAATGCGAAGCGACGCTGTCGCTGGTTTTCTGCCGTCTTTTACTATATCTTATTATGTCTCTCGTATGTATGTACGAGTATATTTAAATTATGAAAACGAGTTTGCCTGTTGTGCAGTGAAAGCTTTTTCTGCCATCAGCTGATATAATTAAAATATTTTTGTTAATTTTTTCGCCTGCTGCTGCTGCCGCTGGCTAATTGGGTCGCATCACAAAACTCACAAAAGCGCACAAGAAATACTTTGGATGGTACGAATAGTATAGTACGTATGCTCGGTCCTCCGCACTGAGACATCGGCGAGCAAGTGACAACTTTTTGTTAATTGTGGTACATTTTTATTGGATTCTCGACGACACACACCGGACCAGACACACACACGTACCGTACTGTATTGATGGTATGGTATGAGGGGGGAATGGGAATCTACCGTTTTGGCTTGGATCTAGATGGCTAGATGGGGGTCCGGCCTCTGTTACTGAGGGGGGGGGGGGGGGTTGCGAGGTTGGGTATTTGGGTATTTGGCTCGCGATACCATCAGCTGCACATTTGAAATAATGCCAGCACGCGACTAGTGGGTGAATCGGGTGGTGAATGGGGGAAAAACTTCCGGAATGAAAGCGAAATGAATCAACAAAAAGCACACAAATTTTCACTGTACATTCTAATTGAGTTGTTGGCGCGCGAGTACGAGTACTAGTACGAGTAGGTGGGAAATTTCTTTAGAGACGAGTGGAGACGAGAGATCTTTTCTTTGGCCCAACGCATCGCTCGGAACCACCGCAAACGACTGGCAAAGTTCAGGCCAAGCTCCGGGGCAGCAGCCACAGCATAGCGATGACAATGCTTTGACTTATGGCTTTCAGCAGGTTATAGGTTTTATTTTGGCACAAAGCCCTGCGATCACGCAAAGAGAGACGACAGAGAGAGGGAGCGAGCAGGTGTCGAGTAAGAGCGCGCACGCGCAACGTTGCTGAGAGCTTTCTTAGGGCTTTTCAAAGTTAGTTGCTCGACTTTTTTTTTTTTTTTTACTTTTGTAATATTTTAACACATTATTTTATTCAACTAAATTATGGATGGGCGGCTCATTAGCAAATTAGTGCAAGTTTTTTACATATATTTCTCCCTCCCTCCTTTGCAGGGAAGAGGTTATGGGTATGGGTATGATGATTTGGAGTGAAGAGAGATGGAATGGAAAAATGGACAAGAATATTAGGTAGAGCTGGAAGTGGTAGGATATAGTGAAAAACTGTCGCACATACATATGTACACATGTAAATATATACATATGTAACTGGAGAGATCGGGAATGCCGCAGAGCGTAGGTAGCGTAGCTGTACGTGTACGCATTGCAAACAGATTGGTGTGTCTTATCAAATATCGAAAGGGGTCTAATGATGCACTTAATCCAATTGAATGGATTTGGCCAAGGATACGGACTCGGTTATTAGTGGTGGCAATTTGTCATGAGTTTTCATTTGATATATGGGCAAGATATGTGTACAAACTCATCCTGAAGGTCATTAGCAATTAAGGTTTTTTATTCCAACCAAAATGTCAATGTCGAGGGACAAAGAGTTCTGATACTACTACCATCCATCTCGGAACACATCCGTATATTTTTCCCCCCTATGAATTGTAACTAGCTGTTTTCCAATTTCCTTTAGGTGTCTGGATTCGGCATTCTGGATCTGATTAAAGTTTGCCTGAATTCCTACGACAAGCTTACAAAGAGAATCTCCATTTCATTGTCTTTGTTAAATAACCATCTCAGTTTTACCTTTCAATCATTTTTCCCCAGCGTAAGCTCAGCCCTTTGATCTCAAAGCTCTTCCAAACTCAAGCTTGCTCTTCCCCCTGGGTCTATGTCTCTACCTAAAACTCTCTTATGTGAACTCTCTTGTGAAGCTCGCGTGGGTGCACTGTGCCGCAGTTGTTGCTGCTGCTGCTGCTGCTGGTATCCGTATCTTTTTTTTTTTGGCCAAACGCATTAACAGGTTTTTCGGTTTTCGGTTTTCTGTGCGTGCCATGAAATTTATATGTAAAAACTTGTAAGCCGAAGCGAAGCGATTGAATGGAGCTGCGGGTGAAGCTTTTGTTGAACTTGACACGATTGTTGTCTGCCCCGTTGCCCATTGAATTGTTGTTGTTGTTGTTGTGGTTCACTTTGCTGCTGCTCTGATGTTTTTGTTGTTGTTGCTGTTAATATAAATTGCTTTTCGTTTCGGCTAAGGCGGGATGTTGTTTAGTTTGTGGCTGTTGCTGTTGCTGGAATCTCGATGGTTGTGCAAAAAAGTAAAGCTTTAAATATTAAATAAATGCAAATAAATATAAAAAAATGTTAACTGCGGGATAGAAAAGGGGGAGAAAAAAAGAGAAGAGACGAAGACTGAAGATAGTGAAAAAAAACGACATAGAGAACGTGGCAACAATTGTATTGGCCTGAGGTGGCGTATGAGTAATTTGATGTAATACAAAATATATTTTAAGAGTCCACAAAGCACATGGAAAGTATCTGCTAAAGAGAACAGCCAAGTGTAACCTATTTGAAGCAAAAACTGTTGGAAAGGAAAGGTACGAGTATTCCTGCAAAGCATCTTAAATCGATGTCCAAAGATTTCATGATTATAAATTCTGTAGCAGTCATATAAATTGTACATATATTCTAAGTAATATATAGACATCTGTGTACGAGTGTGTGTTTGCATCTATGCATTCTTAATTTGTAATACATTATCCAACAGAACGAGTCTAGGATAAAGTCCATTGCCAATTCTTAAGTATTTCTCATGCCCCCTGCCACTCGACACCCATTTCAAGTTCTTTGCAACATTTCTCTTAATTATTTTGTAGTGCGATCCACGCTTAGCATAGTTTCTCAAGAGGAGTCTCCCCAGTGCTCACTCCTCTCCTCTCCTCTCCACTTCGCTCTTATCGGTCCGCCTCTGGAGTATTCGTTTCCCATTTGCGTGCTGCATGTGGATATAGTAATTTAAATATTTATTGCATTTTTTCATGTATGCAACTGCAACACTTGGGGCACAAACACATGGAGCTGGAGCGCAGAGGGCTTGCCTTTGTCTGACCTCAAAATTAAATTCAAATCTCGGGCAAAAGGCAGAACTTGGCAGGAGGCAAAAGGCTCTGGGCTCTGTACTTCTTTTTCCTTGGTAAATTGTGTGTGTGTCTGTTGCAATGCATATGTATGTATATATGTACATATATGTACATGTGTATATCCGCATTCAATGGAATCGAATTTAAAAAGAAACTTCACACGACATAAGTCGGGGGCAAAAGGAACAATCAGCAGAAACACGAACTGATGGTCTGACAGCTCCTCCTCCTCCTTTTCCATTTCCTTTGCCTTTTCCATTGATGGCGTGCTTGGGCAATGGCAATTTATAGATAATTTGATACGGGACATCAGTCAGAGAGACAGACAGACAGACAGACAGACAGCTAGTGCCTCAATGTGGCACAAGGACATGGACATGGATGGCGTGGGCCGAATAATCGCTGATTCGAATGCATTTCTAACGAATTTTCATTAGCCAATTAATTGAAACTGAATATATGAAGAACTGAACTGAAATTAAATGAAATATGCGTATGCGAAATATGAATGCGTAATGTCTTCGCACGTCCCACATGTGGCAGCAACAACGGAAGGGGTGGCGTTTTGGCGTTTTGCTTTCCCACAATTGTGGCAATTAAATGGATGAGGCGAGGAGCAGCAAGGCATAACTCAAATAAGGCCAACAGAAGAAGGTTGTGCTGCCTCTGGCCTTTGCTTTGGTTCTGGCTCTCTCTCTCTCTCTCTGCAGTTTTCCGCTTTTCTGTTTTCCGTATTCCCTCTGCCATTCTGTGGTGTTTTGTTGGGCCAACAACGAGCCGTAGGCAGTCCCAACAGTCACAACATGGCTGGAAGAGAGAGGCTCCTCCGAGTAGAATTCAGCCACTCGACCGCTTATCGTCAACTGTCATCGTCAGCCAGCTCTTCTGGCACCCTGGCACACCATTCTCAGTCGTCTGTCATTCTTCGACCCTCTATAAAAAGCCCCCCACTTCAAGGTGCATTGGACATCAGTTTGCATTGTTGCAGCAAAATGTGAGCGACCGATTGATGAGCATTTGACGTTCATGCCCCTGCTCTCTGGTGTTTCTGTGTGTGTGTCTCTGTGTGTGTGTCTCTGTGTGTGTGCCTCTGTGTGCTCCTGGCTGAAACTGTGTCAAATAAGTGCTAAAAGATTTATGCCCTGCCCTGTCTCCGGCTCCCGCCCTGTCTCCCTGTCTATTGCTCTCAATAAGTGGCACAAACGACAGGAGCTCACCGCAGGCTCAAGTGCTTCTAGCAGCCAGACAGGGCAGAAAAGACTTGCACACATACAACTGGATATCTGTCTATATGTCCTACTGTATTACTCGTACGAAAGTCGAGTGTCTCTCTACTGCAGTTTTTACGGCTTTGGTTTCCTGCTTTACTGCTGCTTGCCGCTTGATGCCCTCTGGAACCTTGGGTAATTTGAGCTTGGATTCGGTTTTTCCATTTCCATTTCATCATTTGGAGCTCTGAACTCATTCTGTGGAGGCTATATCTAGGCTCTGGGATTATCTAGTGCCTAGAGGTACGTACAATAGAGTGCTGGGCAAATGGGCAAATATATGTACATATGCCCAACAAATTGTGTTGCAGGCACAGACACAGACTCAATGCAACTTCATTAAAGGATGTAAAGGAAGAGCCCGAGAGGGTGCATATCTCTTAATTATCCTATAGATATAACATACCAACTCTTTTTTAAGTCCAAGATTGTATTTAAATAGTCTTCAATCAGCTCCGACTTCCAACCAATTCTTACTTTATATGTATATATATATATATATATATATATATATATATCTATATCTATATAGCAGCAATCAATTTCTCATCGTTATATTCCCATGAAGTCGCTAAACGAGCCAAAACTCAATTGATTTGGCTAACGATTTCCAAACACGCAGCCTTCGCACAGCTCACAGTAACGCCGCCGCCACCCATCCACATCCAATGAATTATTGCGCATTAATATTTTTCCTCCAAACCTACTCACAGATGCACACAGCCACGCCACACACAGACTCCCTCTCGTATACATATGTATGCATTGGCCCACCCACAGTGCTGCAGGCAGGCTGTGGCAGGGCCGCAGTACAGCAACAATGTTGTGTCCTTCGCCGTTGACGCTGCAGTTGCAAGCCAGGGACACGCTTTAAAAAAAAACCAGAAACAGAGAAAAAGCTGCAGACACGCTGGAGGCCAAAACGGAGGCAAACGCCAACTAATGACAATAAGGCGCGAAAAGGGAAAACCCTACAATGAGCACGAATTCCCCTACCTACCCACTTCTCTGGCACTGTGCCACCCCCTCGCAATATCACGCATACGTCGCTTTGTACACAGCGAATTCAAAACATAAACCCAAATCCAGTCGTTGCAGCGGCCATAGGAAAAAGGAGGAGGAGGAGGTTCGTCGACTGCATCGGGTTTTCCTGAGCGCGTGACCAAAACACAGCCGAGAGACAAAGTGAGAGAGAGAGAGAGAGAACCCGCTCGGAAGCGAGAGCGAGAGACTCGCTGGGTGTACGAAGGAGTTTCCACATCATCATCATCAACATAAATGCGACGTCGGGCCTGGCCTGGCCTGGCCTGGTGGCAAGTGCATTTTCCGCCTGCCTTCAGTTCTGTTTCTGTTTCGAGTCCGTGCAGTCGGAGCCCTGTCGAGCCGGAGAGCCGAGTGCAGTTTTGCCTTAGATAAAACAAAATAGAAGAATATTTAGAAGAATAAATAGCAACAAATAATACTCGTAGCATAGCCTCCAAGAGTATCACCGTCTGCATCCGTGTCCGTGTCCGTGTGTGCATTTCCAGGGGGGAGATTAGTCCCCACTGACAGGGGCAGTGCCAGTCCCAGTGGCCCCATCGACATCGCCATTGCTGCAGCATAGATACCTACATTTGGGTGGGTGGGAGCGCAGACTGGGAGCGAGAGCGAGAGCTGGAAAAGTGAAAACGTGAAAAAGCATTGCCAAAGAACGTACCCAGTCGCAGTATAAGGTGAACGAAACCATGTCGACGCTTCCCTTTCTGCTGAGTGTCGCCGATGAGCTGGACAACATCCACACGCAGTCGTACTTGGACGACTTTGGCCTGGGATTCCATCCGCATCGCCAGTACTATCGCTCCCCGACCATCCAGCTCTCACTGCCTGCCAGTGCGGACTGGACAGGACGCGGCGGCGGCGGCTGGGACCAGGGCCGGCATAGTCGCTACAGGAGCTACAAGTTCTACGACGAGTCGCAGAACAACCTCGAGGAGGAGGAGGAGCAGCAGCCCGAGGAGGAGGCGTACTACGAGCATCACGAGCGCCAGGAATTGCCAGAGAGCTTACTGCTCCATCCAGAGACCTCCGCTTCCGCCTTGG
Organism: Drosophila subsilvestris; assembly: GCA_035043285.1. Classification (NCBI taxonomy): domain Eukaryota; kingdom Metazoa; phylum Arthropoda; class Insecta; order Diptera; family Drosophilidae; genus Drosophila; species Drosophila subsilvestris. The sequence goes on along the minus strand of JAWNNB010001348.1, from coordinate 394,358 downwards.
CCAGCAAGAGACAGCAACAGCAACTGCAACAGCCGCCAGTCAGTCAGTGTCAGTCAGTGTCAGCAACTGCCAGGAAGGGCCTGGGCATGGTCATCTCCAAGTCCCACGATGTGGGAGTGGGCGGCCTGGGGCTCAACCTGAAGGCCGGCGAGGAGGAGGACGACGAGAACATCGACCGCACCGTTCGTATGTACAACCTGTCCAAGAAATGCTGCAAGAACTACTACCGTCACGCCCTGGAGACCGGGCCAGGGGCCAGCGGCCAGCGTATCAAGTGCAGCAACTTGCGCTCGGAGAGCCAGCAGTCGAGCTCCAGCTCAGAGGAGAGCCTCCGGAAGATGCCCTCGCCCATTGAGTTTCTCACGTGCTTTCTGGTGAAGAAGTCCCGGACCCCCAAGTGCGGACACTCTGGACACTCGGCTTGCTCCGGCCAGCAGCTGAAGAAATCATAGAACACGGGGCTGCTGCCCGCTCCCCCGCTCTCGGCCAGAACCTCGACTCTGACATCATCGACCAGTATGACCATGGGAACGGGTACAGGCACTGGCAGCGGCATCGGCATCGGTAGCGGCAGCGGCACGGGAACGCATACAGGCACAGGCACAGCCACGACGACGACAAAGCGGCGTAGCCAGTGCTTTTGAATGTGGGCCGGAGTCGGTGTCGTGTGTGGCCAGGCCTGGAGCTGGCTGCAGCGCTGCGGGGAGCTACCCAGCTCGGAGCCCACATCGCTGCCAGTCAGGCGTCTGGGCAGGATTGGCTACTAGGGACGACTAGGCGCACAACCAACCAACCGACTCGAGGCTTGAAGCTTAACGGGAATCTAAAGCGCCACACAGAGTTTTGGTTTTTATATTGAGGGGAGGCTACTGGGGCTTGCACGGGGCAAAGTAGAATTGATATACATATGCATTAGCCGAAGCTCTTGCCCAAAAGTGCTCAAAAACCAGTCTTAGTCCTCCAATAAAATCGCAAGCAAATACAGGCCAAAACAAACAAAAGCAAATCGAAACTTGAAGCAAATATCAACACACACACACACATATATACATACATATATTAAATATTAAATGTAGGAGTAAGCGAAAGAAGGAAGAAAAACTATAACAAAAAAATATAAAAATCAACACCGATAAATTTTTGCAAAACCAAGACACACCACACAATTTTGAAAGCCAGATTTATACGAGTAGCAGGGACAAACGAAACGAAACAAACAATTTGTTAAGCAAACATTTTTATACGGATTTTTTTATACCAAGCAAAAGAGATATAACTTATATACGGATACTACAAATACAAATACAAAACAAAACAAAACACTGAACAATGAGGGGCTCGGGCTCAGAGGGCAAGACAGACAATTGAGCTGAACGAGAATTGACTTGAAACCAATTTTGATTACAGATTACCGAAAACGAAAGGGGATTCTCGTTCTTCCTTTTGATTCCAATGAAACGTTTGTGTGCATTTGTTTATGTAGGTTTTAGTTCAGCTTCAAGTTTTGTACAATTTTATACGAGCTGTTTGTTGGCTTTTGATAGCAAAAATAAAATAAAAGCCGGTCTGCTCTCGCACACACACACACACACACACACACACACAAACAAACAGACACAATGCCAATACCAATGCAGAGGGCAGTGTTTCATTTTCACACTCACACACACACAAACACAAACACACTGGAGGAAAGTTAGTTTTTCTCTCAATATTTTCCAGTGAAATGAAAATGAAACACACATAAAAAAATGTTGCAGCAAAGCTTGGGAAACTTTCCCACAATGTCAGAGAGTGTTTGGGGCCTAAAGCTAGTGGGATAGGGAGGGGTAGGGATAGGGATCGGGGGGGCCAGATACTATGAAAAGTGAAACATGTTTTCAATTTCCTCTTTTTGTGAGGGGATGGATGGGAGGGGAGTGGAGAGTAGGTGGACTGTAAACAAGTCAATGGCAAACTACGACTAAGGACAGAGAAGACCTTGGTCCCAATTTCAAATTAGTGAAAAGAAAAATAAACCAAAAAGGGAAGTTGGAAGTTTTTCGAGAGAAATGTTTTGAGGGGGGGGGGGGAACTTTGTTAGAGCTTGAAGCTAGGGTGGTGATGCAAAAGCTGCAGTACAGATATCAGATATACATATAAGATACATATATACATTCATACATACATATATACACATATATATATATTTATAGTTTTGTAGTCAGATATTCTTCTCAACAAGAAACAAATATTTGCGTTTTCTAAATGTATTCTAAATGTTGCAAGAATTAGAATACTCGTTGGAAGTACATTTTCCAATGTACGAGTACGAGTACGAGTACGAGTACTAGTATTTACAACTAATCAGAACGAACAGAAATCGGAACATTTTATAGATATAATATGTATACATATATCAGTGCTCGGCACGGCCCATCTATTGTGCTTAGGAAAAGGCGCTGCTGCTGAACTGCTGCTGCCACACAAACTAACTGCAAAAAAACATATGCGTGTGTGTGTGTGCCGACCACTGATGTACATATGTATATTAGCGATCCAATGTTTGCACTATTCAGAGTTTAGAACCAAACACATCATACATATGTACATACTATATGTACGAGTATCTATGTATATCGCCAGACATAAACTTAAAGTTTACACCACTCTCATAGCTTTACCACAGAACACAGAACAACTTCATATCTCTCAGATAAACGTAGTACTTAAGAGCTCCCCAACAAAACAGAAAACCGAAAACAGAAAACCGAAAAACAAAAGCCGAAAAGTATTCGACAAACAAATGTTAATGGAAATTACTTAGCTGTAGCGTTTTGCCAGTGGCTCTTGAAACACACACTTTTATCTACATACATAGATGCAAATGAATTTGAACATGGTTAGGCCAACCTCCTGGCATCAATCATACTGGCAACCCTCTAACCGGAAATGCTAATCCCAAAGTACTTTAGATATTTCCGTTCCATGGCATACGTACATACATACATATGTACATATAGTACATATAGTACCTCTCGCAACATATGCAGCATATATGTACATACGTACGTACACGTACTCTTACTTTATCGACGAGAAGAAATCACTCACTTGACGCATATCATTCCAATACAATAGATTTCAGCTAAATCGTATTCAACTTGAGATTCAATAAATAAAGTATCTACAAAATGGAAAATGAAAAGAGTCTAGCATTGGTGGGAGGGGGGGGCGAATCTGACACTTGAATAAATGTCCCAATTTCAGCCTTGTACAAGAGGCTAACCTTCAGAGCATTGTACGTTACGACGAGTATCTTCCATATGGTCACAATCACAACCAAGGAAACTCCTCCTTTCTGCTGCACTTCAGCCTTGGCAGACAGACACAGAGACAGACTGAGGACTGAGGGACACACAAGGATATTACGCGTCCTTCACACATAACTTTGTCGCTGGCATTAATTTTAGTGTCTTGGCTGACACTCGGAGCTGTCCAAAGGCATTTCAATATTTTCAAGTTCAAGGAAAAATGTGCTTGTCGTCAAACGCTGAACTGCTGACCTTTGTCTCTGTTTGTGTGTGTGTGTGTGTGTGTGGGTGACTCATAAGCGAAACACGAAGCGGAGTGCGGAATGTGCCAGCAAGGAATGTCCTTAAGCGGTGTGCATCTTGTCCATGGATGTGTCGTCAGAGTTTTTACACTCTCGGAATTTCAAATTAACTGCAGTCAAAGCAGAAGATGGAGAAAGTAGGAAACAGCGGGAGTCCTGCTTTAGCCCTGTGTACTTTCCATTTCTGTGTGTTGGCCAGCACTTTGTCTACTATAGGGTTCAATAGCACAAAACAAAATAAAAATAGACTAATAGGCCGGGCCACCCATGTCCCATGCCCCATGCCCCAAGCCACTCGTACAAATATAGCTCTCATTCGTATGCAAACAAGTGCAGCGTCAGAGCGTCAGAAAGCCTTTTGGGGGGCGTGTCTATGGGGCCAGCGTTGTGGACTGGCTTCAGGTCTCTTGTTTATTTCTCTGCTGGAAGTTGCCCTGCGGATAAGATGGGTAACTCGAATGGAATGAGTGGGTCTAGCGGCATGCAATGCGGATGCATCTTTGACGAATATATACATAGGTGAAGGAAGTGGGTAATTTATTTGAAAGGGTTGGAAGTTATGTGGGAACGTATAGCTGTATCGCAATGTCTTCCAATCTGTTGCTTCACCTGCTTACTTTCTCTCTCTCTCTTTCCCTCTCTCTCTCTGTCTCAGAAAGAGTATCTCAAATGTTACTTCGTCTCAGTTTCTGTCCCATTCTGTGGGACTCCTTTATGCGCTTTCATTGGGGCAACTTTGAGACTTTGTTGCTGCTGCTGCTGGCCTTACAACTATTATTGTGGCTGTCTTTTGGGGGCTCCTCCTCGTTGCCGTTACAGTTGCAGTGTTCACTTCGCATGGCCAATTATAGTTTTAAGTTGCCTGCTGTCGGGAACCTCTCCTCCTCTCCGTCGTCTTCTTCCCTGAACTCTCCGCCCTGACCTGTCTCGTGCCCCTATCCTCTTGTCCCGTCTTCGACTTGAACTTTTGCTTTCATTTTGCTGTTGGGGTTCCTTGTATTGCTGTGGAGCTGGCGCTGGCGTCGCATTGCAGTGGTAGCCTTGTGAGGACGCTTGCACCTGTCCCAAGAACCAGGATGGTTGCCCATTTGTGGCTCGTTTTAGTGTCTCGACTACCATTTATTCGCACACTCGACTGAACTCCGCACCAGCGCCCTTGCATGCACCACCCGGGTGACTTCATTGGCAAATCGTGACGCTCGTGGCCCTCTCTTCTTTTCCAACTTATTGATTTTCCTCGGCTAATTAGTTTGCTATTTTCTCCGCCATCCAAGTTCCACGTATACCTGATACGTATTACGCATACGTTGCGTTGGCACCATTTTCCCAGGGCATACTTTCAGGCTGCAAGCAATAATAGACGTACAATTCCCACCTCCCGTCCCCCGTTTTGTTTGGTTGCTGCCTAACGAATTTATATATTTCAGGTAAAACATTTGACCCATTAGAGCCAATGAGTGGGCCGGGGGGGCTTGGGGCTGGTCTGCGACAATTTCATCAGTTTTCTTTTTCTACAAAAGTATAAATTATGATTTATGGGGGGAGGGGAATGGAGGGAAAAACTGTTGCGCTAATCAGACAAATGGTCCAAGCTGTTTCTGAGATAAGTTCCTGCTGGCAGATTGCCATCCCGCATAGGATGACAAATTTTGTGGCAAGCCATAAACTACTCGTACAGCAGCCAGCAGCCAGCGGTGGGTAGAGGAGACGGCAAGGGGAGCAGAGAGACGAGAACAATGTCTGCTTTCGATTGAAATCCCTCGGGGCACGGCACGGGAGGGAGTAGGTGGCATTCATAAGCATAGGTGGGTGGTGGCGGGTTGCGGGTTGTGGGTGGGTGTGTGACTAGATCTGACATGCTAATGAAATCTACGATTATAGAAAGTCATCTGTTAGATAATGCCCCGCTCAGGTCTAAAGAAAGTTGAGCGCAACCCACACTCCTGCTCCTCCTCCTCCTTTCCGATTAAAAAAGATATTTAGATATGGCTACACCCTTGGGAATCCATGCGAGTGTGCAGTGTGCAGTTGATTTTCATTTGATTTTGCCATAAAATCAAACAAATTTGTCGATTGCTTTGTTTTGCCTCCTCTAATTACAAATGAATTGTTGTTGTGCAGCTGCGGCACTGCGATTGATTTCCAAACGAGATTTTCTCGCGTTTCCCGTGATCCCACCTCTCTCCCTCTTTCACCCATCACACTGTGCTACATGGGTTTGGTTTGGTACACTCTCTGCTATTTATAGCAGCCTTTCATTAGATCTATTTTTTTTTGTTTTTCGTTAGGTTTAGTCCTACAACATACATACATATGTACATATGTATGTAACATATGTATATATGTACATATGAACATATATAGATTATATTTTGTGATTATTTTTCCTAAGAAGCCCAAGAAGTTCCAGCTGGGCCCTAAATAGGTTTGCCAGGGCATATAAACATCTCTTCTATAATTTATATTCATTGATTTTTGTTTGATGGGTGGATGGAGGCGGAATAACATCTTGCCATTTTGCCACAGGAACATTATAATTTCCAAAGTGATGAGAGATGTGCCTATAATTTATGGTATCACTCTATCAACATGGATTGGGTGTGGGGGGGGGGGGGGGGCACTAGTGTGATTCTATTAATCTGTCTAGCACTGTTCGAAGCTCTGACTAAGCTTCATCAGATATTCGTACCCATTGAACTTGCTCGATAGCAAATGACTCTCTTACCCATACCAAGCGGGGAATGGCATCTAAATTGCTCCGAAGCTTGTTATAATTATTATCAAATACATACACGCAAAATCGAATCCAACAACAGCAAGGAATGGGAGATTTTCGAAAGCCGCAGCACTACATACCCTAGGAGATCTATTGATGCTCTAACCTAGGGGAACTATTCGACTTGAACTCGCTTAGATTAAAACAGACACACATGTACATATATACTCTACATGATCGTTACTAATATATTCTCGGCATGGCAAACAGTGGATACCCCTACCTGCCAGAGTATAATTAAAATTGCAATCAGGGTGGGCCAACGCCAACCCCAACCCCAATCCCAATCCCATTCCCAGTCCCAATCCCATCGATGATTTTGCTTTGTTATGGGCACGGGTTCTATGTATAGAGGGGGGTGGGAGGGACCGGGCCCAGAGGCAGGTCAGGCCCATAAATGTTATGTATGTAGATACCGCCGCGGTGATATTTGTTGTTGCCTCTCTTGTTGTAGTTGTCGCTTTGGCAAATCTACCCTTCCCTCCAGCAACATTGTACCATCGAAAATTGTACAAATTGCCTTTTTGTCATGACTACCGCAGCAGCCCTCTCACCCACTCCCACTCCCACACTGCCCCCTTGTGTATCTGTGTATCTGTATCTATGGATTGTGTATCTGTAATCCATGTATCTGTTAGCTTTGTCTGTCTGTCTGTCTGTTTATCTGTATCTGCTTGATTTATATCTTGTAGCGGCTTTAACTGTACAACAACAAAGTCGTAGCCAAATTTGGTAAAAAAGTGAAAAGAATTATGCGCTGTTCGGATTTCCGCTAAAGAAATGTCCCCCCATCAGCGTCTCTTCTCTCTCTTTCGTTTTGTTTTGTTTTAATTTTATTTAGATTTTTTTTTCAATTTAGCGTTAGATTCATTTGTATCTAAGCAAGCGGAAATGCTGCGTAATTAAGTTGAAAACGCTGAGCGATCTTTTTCGACTATTGGATTTTGGAATTTTTGTTTGCTTTTTGGCATGGTTTGCTTTAAAGGCGTTGCCGATATGGGAGAATGGGTTTTTTGGATGGGTACACCACAGACAGAGATAGAGGGTGAGAGAGAGAAAGAGGTAGAGGTAGATAGAAGCTAGGAAGGTCAGTTTTTGTGGAGGCGGAAGTAGAGATAATATGAGAGGAAAAGTTTTCGAAAGATGGGTAAGTAAAAGATGATTAAGTCCATTTTTGGAGGGATACAGAGTAGAGGAAACTTCATGAAACCCTTGCAGACTATTCCTCAAGTGCGAAGGTAATTAAATATTAAGTATCTTGGTACAGGCGATGTCCCCCTTCCCTTCAGGAAACCTTCTTTTCTCCATCTTTCCCTGCACTGCGGAAGTGGCTCAACATTGGCAAATAAAACCCACCCAACACGAACCACCCAATCGCGTCAAGGAAATGCCATTCAGATGCATGGCCATAGACCTTTTCGGCCCACAGAGCCACAGCCAGCCCCCTTTCAGAACAGAACAGAAATTAATTTCTCAAGATAAACAATCGAAAACATCCCCCCAGACCCCATACCCATACTCAATACTGCTGCTGCCTGGTTTCTACGTCACAACTGTCATTGGCTGTGGCTGTCGAGTCTGAGTCTGAGTCTCAGCCGATCGGAGCCGGGGCTGAGCCCACTTTCAAGCGCTGGGGCATAGAGCTATAAAAGCGGCAGCTTCTGTCGGTTGCAAGTTTAATTTGCTCAGAGCAAAAATCGCGAGTGGACGTATCAGAAGAGAACGCGTCGAAGTCGAACGAAAAAAGTGAAAAGTCGAAGTCGATCGCTGCGCTGCGCTGTTGCGTCCCGAGAGCTCTCGAGGAAGAAAACCCTTAAAAAAACACACACAATAAGAACAGAGGAGAGATGGCTCTGGTTCCGGCTACGAACAACACGGATTGGGATTATTGGGACTACCGTCGCCGCTTGTGGCGCGACTGGGACATCAACGACTGGGATCTGCCCTACTGGAAGCGCTCGCTGTCGCGGGTGGGCTCCGCGCCCGATCTCAGCAGGGTGATCGTGGGCAAAGACGGGTTCGAGGCCAACGTGGATGTGCACCAGTTCAAGCCGTACGAGATCACAGTGAAGACCACCGGGGACACGGTGGTGGTGGAGGCCAAGCACGAGAAGCGTCGCGACGGCGACACCTTTGTGGGCCGCCACATTGTCAAACGATTCGTGCTGCCGCGTGGCTACTACCCCAACGATGTCCGCTCTGAGCTGTCCTCCGATGGCATCCTCACCGTACGCTGTCCACCGTATCTGAGCAACGAGCGGACTGTCTACGTCCGTCAAGTGGGTCCCTCATATCTAAGCATCAAGAACTAACCCTGGGAAGAGGACTTATGTGTGTTTTGTTTTTAGTTTCTGTTGGAGCAAAGAAAAAAAAAAGTAAAAGAAATACAAATTATTGCACTCGACCCGAGCGAAATACAGAAATTTCATAGATTTATTGAAGATTTCTGGAGAATTTCCGAGTCGCTTAATTCTAAGTAAACCAAATCCAAAAGAACATTAATTGGACTCTTTTTGTAATTAACAAGGAAACATTTAATTTGTTTAGTTAAATAAAATAAAGGTTAATTTATTAATAATTAATTAAAAAACTTGGGGGACGGAACGGGGTTTGTGGTCCACCAGGGCCAGCGGATGTTCCCCGTAGCCGTACAAAGCCTGAAACAATGGCACGCTGCCGAGGAAAATGTCAACATAAATCCGACTCAAAGCCCAGACAAACCAACAGTCGCTGCGACGACTGTCCAGACAAAAGTATATACTATATACATACATACATAGAGGGAGACGTACGTGAACGTATATGTGCATACCACGCCCTTGAGCAATTTCCGCAAATGCCATCTAAGGTTAAGTAAAAATGTAAATTGATCCATAAACAACGACAGCAGCGACGAGAACCGCCTCGAGAGCATAAACCTACACAGAGAAAACGCACAGAAATCGCATGAATATACGGCTGGAAAAACTAATCTAGATCCGAGTATATATTATTTGACCATACAAAGTGTGGCAAATTCGCACGCCCACAAATGGTTTACACTAAGCGATTGTCAAGCGTTTTTAAACGCGCATGCGTTTGCAACGCGTTTTAAAACGCGGGAAATGAATAAAAAGCATGGAATTTAGAATGCAACTTTAAAGTTTAAACGAGTGGAATAGCCAGCGACTCAATTGAATTGTCTGTCAATCCACGAATCAATCCCATGGATCCTATGGGTCGGATCGGATCGGTCAATTATGTGCAGCCTTAAACCATTTTCAGTTGTTTGATCGCCAAAACAATTTGTCAATCAAAATGTAAGCTATAAAACACCAAGGTCCGAGGTCTGGCCGCGCAATTGAAACTACTATGGATAGAAGATCGAAGGGGATGAGGAGGGACAGCGACTGCTCTCCACCCATATGGGAACGAGATTCGTTCGAGCTGTGAGCTACTTAACTATATGGGCTCTATACGGGTCGTTTATTCCACAGAATAACATGTTTGTTTGGCTGGCCAAATAAGTCGAAGAGTGCTGCTGCTGCTGCGAGGGTAACACACCTACGCGGTGCGACTTTCGTATTGTATTTAATTTTGTTTAATTAAAAACAATTTACAATTGGCACCGAGCTCAGCTGAACAGCCCAGAACAGAACAAAACAGAGCAGAGCAGAGCAACACGAGGCGAGGCGGCGCATTTGATTCGAGATGATTGAGTGTTTTATTTATGTAATGGAATGTTAACTAATATTAATAATTTTCTGACAGCTGCTGAAGGATCATGGCGATCAAGTTCAATGCAAAAGCGAATAGCAGAAGCATCTGAAACAGAACAGAGCCATCAATTCTCGTGGGCTATGCTAATGATAATGATTCTTCCATGGGTAAAAATAGTTTCCTTCTCCCCAATGAGGGGCGACACTTGTGCGCTCTCGCACTAATTTGCTTTATGATAATCATGAAATATCAGCGACTATATATATATATATGTATATATCTATCTTTGGAGACAGGGAAATTCGGTGTGTTCCGTGTGCTTCCCTTCGAGAAAAGTTGGAATCTCTTTGGCTCCTCAGTCTTGCTTTGGCTCTGGTCGGAAACGGTGCGTTCTCTTCTCCCTAGGAAATCGGTTCTTGTCTCCTTCAATCAGTGGAAATACCTATATCCATATATTCGTATACATATATATATATACATATGTATATGTTGAACTTTATATCTACGATAAATATGGAATAATCCTAATGAACTGTAATTGTTCAAAAAGTGTAAAACTGTCATCTACTTGAGTTCCAGCAAATATTGTTCCTATTTATACGTGTGTGTTTGTGTTGAACATGAGCTATTTATAAAGCCTCCTAAATCTTAATGTTTTCGTTCCTCTATATATACATAGATATATCCAAGTCCCATAAATATGTTCTGAAAGAAAGAAAAACGTGAAATTTTATTAATGACTTCTTATTTATAAAAGAAAACCAAAGAAGCCCAGCCAAATCCCGCCCCGCCCTGTCCCGACGAGTGAGTGGAAAGGTGTGAAAGAGGCTACATAAGGATCGTGTTCGTGTCTAGGGCAGCAATATGTGGGCGTTCAAATATGTTTTATGTGCCCTGACATGCGTTGTATTTGCTGCAGGTAAGTGTGGGCGGAAAGTTATGAGGAAACTCACTGAGAAAGATAACTTTATGGGACAATATTTAGGGAGGAATTTCCGTATTAGAAAATATCCAATAATCCTCATTAGCGAAGGAATTCTTAGAAATTTTTTTTTGCCTTCCTTCGTATATTCGGAATTCTAGAAACTTTTATTAATGAAATTATCATAAAATGTTCACTTAAATTTTTACGACCCTTCCAAAATTTATCTACGTATATATGTATGTATATACATAAAACTGAACACAGAATTGTCATTAAGAGCACTTTATGGTAACAGCTAATGTACGATATATGTATATGTACGATTTAATGACACCTTTCCTTAAGAAGATTCTTGGAAAAGTGTTCTTAGAAAAAATGAGTCAGTGCCAGCACGTGGGGCCCCCCATTCGACTAACAAAATAGATCATATAATTACCGGCCGGCATTTAGATATGTGAGACACAGAAACTGATCGTAAATTAACCCCAAGAAAATTTAGAAAAAGAAATGGAAAAAAAATAGACGACAATGAAAAGACTTTTGGCAAAGATTCAGATGATTGTTTCGGTTCCGTTTTATGGCCCCTACCTATAAGCACTAACCATACAAACACTAACCATACTGTATGGTTAGTGATCTGAGAGTGTGTGTGAGCAGCTGTTTGATTTATTAACGTACACATGTACATATATGTATGTTTACGGCTTTACAGCGGCACTGCAGGACTGTGAGGTGGCGCCATTGGTGAGGCATGCCACGGCAAAGATAGCGTTGAATAATGACACAATCACTGCCATCTATAAATGCAAGGCGGGCTTCGATCTGAGAGAATCGGCAGAGCTGATCTGTAACTCGGAGACAGATAAATGGCAGGGAGAGCCACCCAGTTGCGTAAAGGGTATGTTTGATGTCTAATTTCTAAGGAAAATGCTTGACTTACAGCTTACTTACATCAGTCACAGAGCGCAAGAAGAGACTTCTGGCCATACCAGAAGAGCCTAAGGTGCCCCTGCCCATGGCCGCGATTCTGGACGTAAGCTGCATCGAGGCAAAGGTCATGGCTCCCGAGATCAGCCACGGCCTTGTTATCAAGTACGAGCGTCGCCGCAGGGGCGAGAAGATCTTCCTGGTGGCCTACTTTGCCTGCAACGAGAACTACGAGTTCGAGTCCGTGGAAAACTCAGCCATGTACTGCCACGAGAAGCAGTGGGTGGGCGAGCTGCCCACCTGCATTCCCCTGGTGGAGTATGTCGTGGATGATGAGGATGACCAAGACGAAGACTACGATGAGTACGAGACCGTCAGCAATGACGGTGGCAACGACAACGACAACGACAATTTTGATGAAGAGGAGACAAAGGTGACTGAGAGCGAGCCGCCGCCACCACCTCCGCCGCCAGTCGAAGTGGAAGTTGTGGAGGAGTCAACACTCCCAGCAGAACCGGTCAAGGAACCACCTGTGGAGCTTCCAGTGGAAGCCGCACCACAGCCAGAAGTGATCGATGAACCACAACCTGAGCCAGAAATTGTGGTGCGAGTCGATGAAGAGGAACCTGCTAAAATTCCCCTTGAACCTGAAGTCAAGGTCGAAGAAGTAACCGTAACCGAAGTCAATGTGGTAGTTGAACCCACCAAAGATCCATACACACCTCTTTTCCTGGACGAGAACTGCGGCGAAGATCGCGGGGGTTGCGAGCATATATGCAAGCGCCTCTTGTATCCGGACGAGAATGAGCCCGTTCTGAAGTGCAGCTGCCGTGAGGGCTATACCCTGGATCCCAGCGATTACGTCAGCTGTCTTGGTAGGTTATCCACATACTTGTATCTACATATATCGAAGTAATTTGAAACCCTCTTCGCCTAACCGCCGCCTCCGACAGATATCGATGAGTGCCAGGAGGCGAATGGAGGCTGCTCAGAGATCTGCATTAATCTGCGGGGAAGCTTTCAATGCGCCTGCCAAGAGGGCTACCAAATAGATGCCTCAACGGGAAAAACTTGCGTGGGTAAGTTCATAAATCCGATATGTACTACCTTTATACCCTTCCTTTACTAAGGTGCAAATGAATCGAATTTATTGCAGACATTGACGAGTGCTCCAATGTGGAATTATCTTCCGACTGTCAGAATGGCTGTGATAACTTGCCCGGATCATATCGCTGTGTGGTGCCATTGGTCACCCAAGAAGAGGCCGCCACTGCAGTGTCCGAGCCCACTGAGGAGGATAACGAGATTCCAGTGGAATCGGAACCCAACAGCCCTAAAGTGAAGTGCAATTCTGGGTTCCAGCTCTCGGCCGATGGCAGCCAGTGCCTGGACATTGACGAGTGCGACATCAAGGATGTCTGCCAGCAAAAGTGCCAGAACTCCATTGGCTCCTATCGCTGCCACTGCCATTCGGGCTACCATCTGCTGGAGGATCAGCAGAGCTGCGCCCTCGACGGATGCGAGGATCTGGACAATCCGAAACTGAATCGCACTCGATGTGCCCACGAGTGCCAAAACCAGCCCGATGGCCAGTACAAGTGCGTGTGCCCCCAGGGCTACGATCTGGCCGAGGACCAGCACAGCTGCTTGGTGGTCGAGTCGCCCTGTACCACGGAGCACGGCCACGACAGCTGTCGTCCGGGCAGCTGTGTGCCCAGCGAGGACAACAGCAGCTTCAGCTGCCTCTGTCCCCCCGGTTATACGAGCGAGGTCTTCAGTTGTCAGGACATCGACGAGTGTGCGGAGGAGAGCCACCTGTGCAGCCACAGTTGCCTCAACACGGAGGGTGGCTATCAGTGCCTGTGTCCTGTGGGCCTGACCCTCGTGGAGGAGTTCACGTGCGTGGCCGAGGACCTGTGCGAAGTGAACAACAATGGATGCGAGCAGATCTGCCTAACGGCTCGTGCCGGGGCCTGCTCCTGTCGCGACGGGTTCCGCCTCGGCGCGGACGGAAAGGGCTGTCAGGACGTGGACGAGTGTGAGGCAGAGAACGGTGGCTGCCAGCAGGTATGCCGCAATCTGCCAGGTTCGTATGGGTGCGAGTGCTCACCCGGCTATGAGCTGCTCCGGCTGGAGGGTCTGCGGGGCTACTGCTTTGATATTGACGAGTGCGCGAGGGAGACTCACAAATGCCATGAGGAAATGCTTTGCGAGAACCTCAATGGTTCCTACACCTGCCTCTGTCCAGCGGGCTATGCCCTAGGGCTGGACAATAACCTCACGACATACACATCCGAATCATCATCCACGTCATCGCATAACGAATCATCATCATCATCATCCATTGAACCCTCACCATGCTTGGACATTGACGAATGCTCGTTGGGCAACGCCAACTGCTCGCACTTCTGCTTGAATCTGCCCGGCAGATTCCAGTGCGCCTGTCCACTGGGGTATGCTCTCGCCGAGGACGGGCGCAAGTGCCAAGACATCGACGAGTGTCTCCAGAGCAATGGCCAGTGCGCGCAGCTTTGCCTCAATCAGCCAGGGGGATTTGCATGCGCCTGCCAGTCCGGGTTTGAGATCACTCCGGATGGCTTTGGGTGCTTGGACATCGACGAGTGCTCAAAGGAGTACGGAAACTGTAGCGACATCTGCATTAATCTTTTAGGTACCCATGCCTGCGCCTGCGAGCGGGGCTACGAGCTGTCCGCCGACGGAAGGAGTTGCCAGGACATAGACGAGTGTGCCGGACTTCTCTCCGGCGGCTGCACCCACGAGTGCATCAACAAGAAGGGCAGCTTCGAGTGCGGCTGCCCCTTGGGCTACATCCTCCAGGAGGACAATCGCAGCTGTCGCTCCGCCCTGGTTGGCTGTCCCCCAGGCAGTCGGAGGACCTCCACATCCGATGGCTGCGAACCGATCAAATGTGGCCTGGGCCTCCTGCTCGGCGCCGATGGCAGCTGTGTGGACGTCGACGAGTGCCAATTGAACAATGGCGGCTGCTCTCATCGTTGTGAGAATGGCCAGGGCTCCTTCCATTGTGCCTGCCCAGCCGGCTACAAGCTGGACGGCGATCTCAGGACGTGTCAGGATGTGGACGAGTGTTCGCTGGACAAGGAGAGCTGTCGGGCTGGCGGATGTGTGAATGAGCCTGGCGGTTTCCGGTGTGAGTGTGGCTTCGGTAGAAGACTCTCAATTGATGGCAGTACCTGCCTGGATGTGCCTCAACCACCAAGGGTTTCGCCTCTTCCTGAGGCACCAAAAGCAAATCCATTTCCCACGTTTACCGATCTGGGCCAGACGCCAAAGTATCCTTCCGCTGCTCCTGAAACACCCAGGTTTCCTTCTATTGGATCAGTTAACACAAGACCTCCGCAGATACCGCGGATTCCCTGGGTGACTCAGTCGCAGCCACAGCCACAGCCACGGGATGTCTGTCCCCGCTTCCAGGCGCCGGCGAACGGCAGGGCCCGCTGCAACAAGTATCGCCACAAGCGCACGCAATTCTACAACAGTCGCTGCAGGGTCACCTGCAATCCTGGCTTCACCCTCCACGGATCGGAGACCAGGAGTTGTGGATCCGCCGGTGTTTGGGAGGGTCGGGAGAACAAGTGTGTGCGTAAGTATCTAATGGGGAATGGATTGCATCCCACGATTCCAGCTCTATTAACTTAACTTCCTTTCAGCTCTTGTTCAGCGCCGTGTGCAGACCCAGTCGATATGTCCTGCCCTGAAACCGGCCCGCAATGGGGTCATCTCTCCAGCCAGCTGTACGCGAGGTCCATCTAGCTTTGGGACGATCTGCTACTTGCGGTGCAATGCTGGCTTTGTGCCCACTGGACCCTTGCTGGCCTCCTGCATGGCCCTGCAGGGTTGGTCCTTCGGATCCGATCTCAACTGTCAGCCGTTCGGCGGGAGCTTCTTCAACCATCAACTGCCCTTGATCCGATCACAGTCTCTGCAGAATGTACCCCCTGTACAACAGACAGCCAGACGAGCTCAGCCCTACATCAAGTGTCCCGAGAATGTGGTCATTTTGCTCCATCGCGGGGAGGTCAAGGCTCACGTGTCGCTGCAGAGGCCCGAGACCAATCTGGACTACCGAAATGTGGCAGCGTCTCCCGCCTGGGCCAAGCAGCTGGAGGGTCACCTTCGGGCTGGTGTTTACACGATTAACTTCCGTGCTCAGGACCCACAGACGAGGCAGAGTGCCGCCTGTCAAACGATCATCACCGTCAAGGCGGCGCCAACGACAGAGTCGAATCTGTTCACATTTTCCTCCGCTCCAGTCGGGAGTCATTCAGGGTTCTCCAGACCTGCTGCATTTCCCACATTTTCCCACTCTCGGCCTTCAGCCCCTGAACCGGCACCGTTTCCAACATTTTCGACACGGAGCACAGAACTCAATTCCGCTCCCTTTCCAACAAATTTCAGGTCCGCTCAATTTGCCAGACTATCTGCACTTCCTGAATCATCGGCCCCATCTGTTCACCACCCTGCCCACGTGTCCTTCCCAAGGATAGATTCTGTTCAAGCGTCAGAGAAACTCATCAGTGCCGCTCCTGAGCGCAGTGATGGCTTCCGGGTGGACCTGGGCTCAGATACATCCAACTATTGCCCACCCTCGATCGAGGTGCATCTGAAGGAGAATCAGAATCTGCGTTCGGTTGTCTGGGAGGAGCCCCGCTTCGAGGGCAAACTGTTAAAGATCTTCAAGTCCCATGTAAGTATTCGAATCGATACTCAAACTAACAAATAAAATACTGCTACGGTACAAATGATTTATTTTCAGTTCCCTGGTGCCCTGTTTAGACTGGGCGATCATGCCATCAAATACGAGGCAACCACCACTGATGGTGTGATCCTGAGCTGCAGTTTCCACATTCATGTCAAGGGTAAGAGAACGAACGAGCGAGCTCGTGTTTTCATCGTATAACTATCAATATCTTTCTCTCTCTTGCAGCTGCTAAGCAGACACCTCATCCTGCACAGCCAGAGATTGCCTATCCCGAATCCGAGTCGGCGCCCATCTCCAGCAGCAGTCTATTCGATGGCCACGAGTCCTATGTGGTCTGTCCCGACAAAGAGCCCGTTCGAGTGACGGCTCACCAATCCGTAAGTATGCCAAAGCCAACGCCAGAGCAGAGCCAGTAATAGGAGCGTAACAGCGAAGGTTTTCAATCGGTATCTGTATCTCATTCGAATGCATGTATCTGTTTGTATCTGTTTTGTAGGTCAGCCTGCCCGTGGGCTGCACTCTGAAGAACGTGCGCCCACAATCGAGTCCCCCCCAGACGAATGTGAAACGCGGCACCCTCACCTCGCTATGGCACAGATACAATACAAATTTCTAGAGCCCAGTACTTAAGGTGTTGACTATCTTCTCATCGCAATTGTGAAGTGTGGAAAGAATACTATTGGAGGCGCCATTTATGCAAATACTTTTGTATATCTTTTTCTAATGCTTAATTTAAATAAATACAAATTTTAAATGTAATAGTTTTGGGCGCTTTTTATACCCGTACTCAAAAAGAGTTAAGGCAGCAATGAACAGCAACAGCAGCAACAAATTTAGAGGGGACCAAAAATGATTTACACTGAGATATCAAAACATTTCATCATAATGTATGTACGAGAACATAAAATTAACAGTAGGAAAAACAGAAACAATCTTTATTTTCACTTACCATTTACATTTTTTTCCGCATTTCCATTCCGTACAATTTGCGCCCTTCTTTTTCATAGTTGTTCGTATTTGCATTTGCTGTCCTTTTCACACATACATATGTATGTATGTACACCCGCGCGACGTTGCTGCGAAACGAAACGAACGGGATCGAAGGGGAAATTTTAATAAGAGCGCACATTTTGGGTATATTTATTTAGGGGGGAGGTATTAGGACTGACGTTCGTCCACACACACCATACGAAAGAGAGCAAGATTTGGAATGCCTCACCTTATTTGGTGACACTTCAAATGTATGCATGCAGGTTAAGAAAAAAACACTACACTTAATTTTCATATATTTGCCCCATATTGCCTTCGCCGATCTGCCATTTAGCATCGCACAAACACACACACTCACTTTTCATATTTTTACTCCTTTAGCTGTTTTCTTTTCTGCGCGCATTACATATTGGAGGGGAAATATTTTGACACACGCACACACACACATTGCAAGACATTGCTTGACCAAACGAAAAAAAAACTGAGACCTCATGGCACGCTGGAATCGATAGGGTGCTCCGCTGATTTTTGCACATGAAAAAAATAGTTACTGCATTCAATCACTTTACATTTTCCACTTCGCTTCAAATATTGCCGCATTTTTCCCTCTCCGATTTGCCATTTTGCCTGGTGAACCGCCTTCGCAACTAATCACGCACTTTTTCTTACACTATTTGTTGCCCATTTGATTATTCACTTTACCACAACACTACACTACACTCCACATCATATTGCCGCCTTCTTCCCTCGCCGATCTGCCTTTTGTATGCCATTTTGCCTCGTGGTACGCCTCCGAAACTGGATAATGCACTTCTTTTTACACAAAACACTATTTTTCGCCCATTTTTAATGTTTAATCACTGCACCACAACACTACACTTTACTGCACAAATACGCGCCCGCGGACCGAAACGCGGAGTGGACTAAACACTCTGACCGCACCGAAAAAACAAATCAAAGTAATCGACGCGGAGCATCGTTCAAAGTTTTCTCGATCGGAAAAGGCTTGGATAATTGTAGATTATACCCGTGGCAATGTGGAAAGTGTAAAAGGTGTTAAATTTAGGAATTATTACAAACACCAATCAAATTCCTCTGTTTTTCTTTGCTGTGTTTTCTTTTTGGTTCTCTCTGGATTTCTAGTGACAGCGTTGAAACTGTGAGCGAGAGAGAGCAAAACAACGGTGAAACTGAATTCTCTCAACTTCTGCTCCGAGTGAATAGGAATGTCAAATGGAAATTCAATGGAATGAAGAAGCGGCAATGGGCAATGATTTTGATGGCATCCAGCAACGAAGAGCAATTTTTTAACTGTTATGCTCCCATTGTTCTGCGGCTTAAACTTTTCTCCAGTTGATCAGCATCATTTTGTGCAGATAAACCAACCAACAAAAATGGCCAATACTCACGTTCCTTCTCGTTATTCATATTATTGATGTTGAAATGCTTGCTGGGTTCTTGCAAACTCTTTGAGATGTTGCATCATTTTCTGATTGGGGTTTAATCTCCAGGGTGTGTGGCATTCCCCAACTGAAATTAACTCTCAACTTGTAATGTTAGTAAAATATAGTATATGCGATCCACAAACAAAGGTCTTATCTGATCCACATGCTATTCCAAATGGGTTCCACGAAACCAGAAGAGAGAGAGAGAGAGAGAGAGAGAGAGAGCTAGGCGATCCCCTTTGAATGTTACTCCTTTCTGAAATCTGGTGAGTGGACTAAGATGATTCTGATGATAGTATATTTGTGGAACAGCAAATATGGCGCGTGCCGAGCCCCCACCTCCACCTTCACTACAAAATAATTGCCCAGAAATGCCGCTAAACTCGTTTGGTTAGAACCTGTCATGTCACATTATACAACCATTTAAGATTATTCAGTTTTATTTTCATTCGTTTTGCGAAAACAAAAATTAGAAACTAGCCGAAATACGAGTAATAATCTGTTGTTAATCTGGACCGGACCCCCGCAGCCCCCAGCAGAGCAGCCAAATATAATTGGAAATACATACACATATTTATAGAGTAAAAAAAATATTCGAACAGACAGCATGACCCGTCTCACATGAGATGTTAGACGATGTTAGGCCTATCAGCCGCAGGAACTGATAACCCCATAGCCATAGCCAGTAGCCCATAGCCCATAGCCCATAGCCGCACAGTTAGTGCTGAGATTGGGACGCTTGTGGATGCTATTCCAAGATCGTTCACTCGTACGATTGATCGCATTATTATTGACTGGTTTCCACTCGGTTTTCGTTGTCGTTGTCGTTTTCGTTTCACTTCTCCACGAGATTAGCTATGGAACCCGTGGGGCTTGGGGCCTAGCAAAAAAGTCTATTTAAGCGCGTGATTAACTGAGAAATTAAATCAGTTTTAAATCGTGTGCTGAGCAGTGCGTTCTGTTGCTGTTCGTTCGGTTGTTGTTCCTCCATCATCTCGCAGTAAATACAAAAGAAAAAGAATCGTTTGAAAATGTACCAGCGTCAGGTCTCCTTTGATAAGGTTCGTTCCTGTACATCATAAATGTACATGACCATAGAAAGTAATCCGCAGAATAACAATAATAATAATAATAGCACTAAAAAGTTTATATTTTTGTGTACTGGATTTGAACTTTTTCTAACCTTGAAACGAACCACAAAATATAATAAATACTCGTATTGTTCCAGTAACAACAAAGTTTATACATACATATATGCAGCCAAGAAAGCGGATTTATAATCAGTTCGAGCTTCCATTAAATTGGGTTAAATCTACTGATTGCCAGACAAAGGAATATTTATTGAACTAAATATTGACTGTGTGTGTTTTTTGTTTCTCTGGAGTATTTTTTGCATCAAAACAAAAACAAGTAGCATTACAACAATATATCATAAATGGAATACATATTTTTGAGAAACAAGATCTAGGTATGTTGTGTTGTATCGTGTGGTATCAGAGCAACCTTCCCAGTGCCTCATCAAGTTCTAGGTGAAGCCCATGGCTATACGCTCTATATGGCATTGCGGTCAGACCTAAACCTTCGACATATGTACATCTAGAATACATATATGTAGATATACTTACTAACTAATTTCAATGATGCAACAGTCTGTGGCAGCATGTATGGCTTCGGTTGAATAACTTGCTTTTGTTTTCTGCCCTGGCTAACCTTTGAGATTCGATCCTCGCTCTAAGCAAATTGATTGTATCGGCTTTCAATAGTTGGGGATTAATCATGAGTGAAGTGGGTTTAGGGGATGAGAGGGTTCACCAGATTATTGCATCAGTCTGGGGGTCACATTCTGTGTCAATCAATGGGTGGGATTGTTTTTCCAACCGATAACGAACTAACGAAACTAATGAAAATTTCCCCCCATCCATCAGCCAACGAGGCCAATTGAGGATTCGGCTTATATTGCCGAGGGTGTGGATATTCAGGAGGCCAGGAATACCTGTCTACTGTTCTCGCCGAAGGACTCGTCGCTGTCCAGCGGTGCCCTGGCCAATATCTTGGCCATCTTCAAGAAGCACGACATCAATCTGGTGCACATTGAGTCCCGCTCCTCGCTGCGTGTCCCCGGCTATGAGTTCTTCGTGGAGTGCGACGGCCAGTCCGGGGCCCTGGGCAGGGCCATTGAGGATGTGAAGGAGCAGTGCAGCTATTTCAATATCATTTCGCGGGACTACAAGGACAATGCAACGGCTGTGCCTTGGTTCCCACGGCGTATACGCGACCTGGATCGGTTTGCCAATCAGATACTCAGCTATGGCGCCGAACTGGACTCCGATCATCCTGGATTCACCGACCCGGAGTACCGCAAGCGCCGCAAGTACTTTGCGGACATTGCCTACAACTACAAGCACGGCGAGACCCTGCCCCATGTGGAGTATTCCAAGGAAGAGATCGAGACCTGGGGCATTATTTTTCGCAATCTCTCCAAGCTCTACAAGACGCACGCCTGCCGGGAGTACAATCATGTCTTCCCCCTGCTGGTGGACAATTGTGGCTTCAGGGAGAACAATATCCCACAGCTGGAGGATGTTTCCAACTTTTTGAGGGGTAAGTTTTCATAGATACACACACAGTCATAACGGAAGTGTCTACAATGCTTTGCTCCATTTCTGCAGATTGCACTGGCTTCACCCTTCGTCCTGTGGCTGGTCTGCTCAGCTCCCGCGATTTTCTCGCCGGCTTGGCCTTTCGCGTATTCCACTCCACTCAGTATATTCGGCACCCCAGCAAGCCGATGTACACCCCCGAGCCCGATGTCTGCCACGAGCTGTTGGGGCATGTGCCCCTCTTTGCTGATCCTGCTTTTGCTCAGTTCAGTCAGGAGATTGGCTTGGCTTCCCTGGGAGCACCAGATGATTACATTGAGAAGCTCTCAACGGTAGGACATACTCTCCCCATGTCGCCATAATTCCTATTAAATCATCTTTTTCACCTGTTAGATCTTCTGGTTTACTGTGGAGTATGGTCTGTGCCGTCAGGAGGGTGAGCTGAAAGCCTTTGGCGCTGGTCTCCTGTCCTCCTACGGCGAGCTGGAGTACTGCTTGACGGAGAAGCCCATGCTGAAGGACTTTGAGCCAGAGGTAACTGGCGTTACCAAGTACCCGATCACACAGTTCCAGCCCCTGTACTATGTGGCCGACAGCTTTGAGAGTGCCAAAGAGAAGACTATGTAAGTCGAACCGCTCCCCTACAAAAAAGTTCTCATCCTTAATTGGTTTTGGTTTTTCTTGGTTAGTAAATTTGCCAACTCGATTCCACGCCCGTTTGGTGTCCGCTACAATGCCTATACGCAGAGTGTCGAAGTGCTGGACTCGAAGCACCAGATATCGAACCTCATGAACAACATCAACTCCGAGTTCCAAATTCTTCAGAATGCCATTGCCAAGCTACGTGTCTAAAGGCTCATTTCCACGTCTACTATTTTATATGCCATCTATCTCTCTCTCTCTCTTTCTCTATAGGTCTTTAGGAATGTTTTGTGTGTTTTCGATATGCTAAATACATAATTACGAAAATTGAATCTACTTTCTGTTGGTTTACTCGTATCATATTTATATATATTTGTTTGAATTTTGGATCTGTTACGCCGTCGCTGTCGTTTGATTTGATAAGCTTTTTCAGATTGCTCTCAGGGGGGAAACATCTACTAGTTACATATATACAAATTAGTTCTAGATCACCATAATCTTCGTCGTTATTTTATGTACAGGCTTATGCAAGTTCTGCCGACTTGTCCTATAGGTATGTACAGAGCTTAAACACAGAGTTACTAGAGTTAATAAGGTAGTTGTAGTTTAAGATAGTTTTAGCTGCATGTGGAGGAAGTTCAAAGCTGAAGATCGAAACATATTCGAATAAGCCTCACCAACAAGTCGATCTAGTCGATTCGTTGTAAAGCATTTTCTACAGCTGAGACATGAGGAAAACTTATCGGAATATGCTCACAGCAGAATAAATGTCAGTTGCAGTCTCAACCTGAGTTGTTATGTCTATCATCTATCATCTATAATTTATCATGGTAGCTTAAACAATAAATTGACTCCAGTAGGGAAGACCAGTCTTGGAAATGATATACAATTGGATTAGCATTGCTTACATAGTTATCTACAATAATTTAGGCGTACGTTTCCGGGTTTAAGGTTCGATTACATATCAGAGATCCCTGTGTGCGCCTCAATGGCACTTACTGGATAATTTGGTGGCTTATGCAAACGATGGGCTCTTCTTGCTAATTGCTAACAACATAAAACCAACTTATGGTCAAATATTTTGAGAATGTTTCTACGCGTACATACATACTTTTATACAAACACACACACACACACACACAAATTCCATCTCTTAGTCTGTTGAGATCTACAACTAGTCCCGAACGGAGTTCCAAGACAGAGTTCGTTAGAGAGACAGGCAGTTAATACACACAGATGCACAAGATATAGGGAGAGAAAACTTATTAGAGCCTTACGAACTAGGGTTCTACATGTGTTATTGACTGCTGCTACCATGGGCTGTGTTGGGCGCATCAAATAAATTCTGTGATTGCTCTTGCGACATTTGAAAGGGCAATATTTCCAGGTCGTTTGGCAATTGATTATGATTCTGACTATGATTCTGTAGGTGGGTGAGGAATGGATTCGTGTGGTAAAAGTTGCTCGATTGTTGCATCTGTTGTTGGTGCGGTTGGTGTTGTTGCTGTTGCTGTTGCTGCTGTTGCTGCAGGAGATGTTGCTGCTGCAGTTGCAGGTGGTTACTGCTGCGACCCAGCATCATCTTGTCTTCGCTCTGCGTCTCGGAGCCGTCATCGCTGATGCCCATGTGGAAGTTGACCGAAGGACTCGTGGCCATCTGCATATATGACAGCAAGGAGTCTTCGTTGTGATTTTGTGGGGCAGTCGAGCTGCTGTTGTTGTTGTGGCCGGTGTTGTTTTGAGTGCTGCCGTTGCCATTGTTAAAGCTCGGATGGTTGTTGTTGTGGCTGGGTGGATGGAGGGTGGATGGAGGCTCGAGCGATTGCAGCGGCGAGAGATTGAGAAAGGCATCAATGTCCTCGATGTCCTCGCGCGACAACATATCGTTTTGCTGCTGTTGCTGCTGCTGCTGGTGTTGCAGCTGCAATTGTTGCTGCTGGAGCATATGTTGCTGCTGCTGCAGTTGATTTTGGCTCTGATGCTGCTGCTGAAGATTGTGCTGCTGCTGACTGTGCAGGTTCTGCTGCTGCTGCATCATCATCTGCTGGTCCTGCTGGTTCAGCATCTGCTCCGAGTTCAAAGCGAATCCATACTGATTGAACTGCGGCTGCACTGCGTTCGTGCCCGCAAAGTTGAATCCGCGCTGAACGCTGCCGCCCGCCGCACTGGGAATCGCAGCTCCTGGTGCCATGTTTCCCTGGGCGAGTCCCATCTGCACCACCGGCTGGAAATACGTATAGCGGGCTAGGAGCAGCTGCTCCGACACAATCCTTAGCTCGTCCTGTTGCTGCACGATCAGCTTCTGCAGCTCATCGTGTTTGCGCTGGAGCTGATCCTGCAGCTGACTCTGCGTGGGCGTCATTACCACACTGCCGGGGAGGAGTTCCTGCTGCCCTTGGCCTTGACCCGACACCGCCAGCGGCGAGAGGACAGGGACAGGTGGCACCGGAAACGGCCCTATCACTGGCTGCATTGGTATGGCTGTCAGGTACTGGTGCGGCTCCAGGAAGGTAGGCGCCACCAGCTGGGGGCTGGCCAGTGGATAGACGGGCTGGGTAAATGCGTTGCCTGCCACGATCTGTGCCGGTCCGATGGGCAGCATGGGCACCAGCTTGGGCGGCCCCACGTTCAGTTGCAACTGCTGTTGGATTTGCTGTTGCTGTTGCTGGAGGTGTTGCAGATTTTGCTGCTGCTGCTGTTGCGCTTGCTGCTGCTGCTGTTGGTGATGGTTATTGTTATGGCTTTGACTGTGATCACGATGCTGGGACCGCTGTCGTTGACTTTGCTAATGGGACAGATTTCCAGTGTAAAAGAAAAATCACAGTAAAATCTCCACGCTCTACTCACCGAGCTTGCATGCGTCATCATGGAGTGCCTGCTGGCCCCCGACTGCCTGCTGGCCACCGAGTGTCTGCTTGTGACCGATTCCGTGGACATGGAAGTGGAATCCGAGTCATTGCCTCTGTTGTTGTTGTAGAAGTAACATTTCCGCTTGGCCTTTGGTGAGATGCCCGTGGAGCTAATGTTACCATAGCTCGAGGCGGGTCTGGCTATTTTTAGGGGATTTACTTGGCAGGAGCCCGAAGCTGTTGCCGCCACCGACGCCGACGACGACCACATGGGCGATGCGTCCACTGTGGGTGAGGTGGCAGCCGGTTCATTGCCGGTCAGATTCGCCAAGCTATTGTCCAGCAGCGTGCTCTCTAGATTCTCGTTTCCCAGCTCAAAGTCCCTCAGCGTTGTTGTAGCCGTCGCCGATTTGCTGCTGCTGGCCGTCGAGGCCAGGGCCTTGCTGCTGGCCTTCTGTCGCTCCTTCTGAGTGTGCTTGATGACCTCCGCATAGCTTACAACATTGTGGGTGCACACAACATAGTCCGGCTTCGTGTTGAACTGATGATAGCTCACAAAGTAGTCCGTTTGCAGCCAAATCCATTGCTGGCCCTTGGTAAGGAAGCGGTAATAACAGGACTTTCCCTCGCCCGTTTGTCGCACTACAGGGTAGGGTAAACCATTTAGTAAAAGTACTTATTCGTTAGCTTCAAGCCTAGAAATAGTCCCATTAGCAGTTATTGTCCCTTAAATGCTGTTTTGAATGTGTTTTGTTTTTATTAGGCCGCGTCCAGCTCGTGCTTGCATTTGGGTGTTGCCAGATCGTTTCGAACGCATTCGAAACAGCTGATCGAAGAAATTAACGCGTGCAGATTTTACAACACGTTGGCATTTTCGAAGCACGCGCAAATAAAATGATAAATTTACAAAACATTTAAAACTCACACTCTTCGTGGCACGCCACAATGCTGTCCAGGTCGTCAACGTGGTAGTAGTCGTATCCGGAGGTGCCCAGCACCTCGAAGGGCATGTAGCCAATGATTGGTGGCGCGCGGTGATCGAGAAACAGGAACTTCCACTCCATACTGTGCTTCGAAGTGAACTCGTTGCTCGTTGGGTCGATTATGCTCATCTCGCGTATTAGCTGCGGGTTCTGGATGCGGCCTGTGCCTACAAACACCAGCTTCTTGTCCACCTCCACGCTGGGGTTCTTCTGAAAGATGCGCGGCAGACCGGGTGCCGACTGGCTGCCGCTCGGACTCGCGGAACGGGAGCCTGCCGAGGTGTTGGGATCGTTGCCTGTGCGTGGAGGGGTGGGTAAGTGAATAAATGATCATTATTAGTAGATGCAGACACTTGCGGCTGCACGTCTACCTACGAAAGTAACCAACAAATTTAACCAGTTCGTAGGAGTTGGAGTCCACCTTCTCGACCCCGCCGCGTTTTAGATGCGTGTAAAAGGTGATCTCATTGCTGGCACCGATGTCCGTCTGCCGCGGCTTAATCACAGGCGGGGGCGTCACGAAGACGTTCATGAGGGCCTCGTGGTCTATTTCGTAGGCCAGATCGTAGATGTTCATGCTGTACAGATCTTGCTGGAAGGACTCATTTCGGTATGTCAAGCATAAGTTATAGGTGTAAGGAACATACCGGCAAATAGCCCAGCTGTGAGGTAATACTTTCCGAGGCATAGAATATGGTGCCCATGCTGCCAAAGACTATCATGAAACCATCGAGGGACTCTAGCATCAGGTGCGTGAACTCATCGTTGCTCAGAAACGTAGGCTTCCAGTCTTGCTGTATTTCAAAAACCTTGGAGCGATCCGCGGCCTCTGTTTGAAAGGAGTTACATTTGACATCAAACAATATGGAATATGGAATACGGTGGGAAATCAGTTCAGCTACCATTGTGATTCCTCAGGAATGAAATGGTTGACTTGAGGACCGTGGACTTGTCCATCTTCCGACCGGAGGTTGATATCAGGGTGCTCAGATCGCAGACCAGGGAGTTGAACTGATCCCGTCGCTTTTTCTCGCTCAGATTCCGAGACTTTCTGCAAAGAAAACTGCGGGTTACACAAAAAAACCATGATAAGCATTTGCGGATAAACATTTTATCATCCTCCTTCATCTTCATCTCTCCCATGCTACATACATATGTACGAGTATGTACATTTATAATTTTGTATTTCATAATAATAATCCCCGCAAGGGGTCAGATTTACAACCCTCAGGTGAGGCGGACGCTGTTGCCCCACGTGTGCCTGGCCCATTTATGCATTGTCTGGCGTTGATTAGACATATATGCCCATATGCTATCACCCCCCTTTTACATGTATTCTCATGAAAAGAAGGTCGGGGTTTGGGTGCCCCTTGTACCTTTTGTCACTTTGCATTTGCTGCGCTACAGTTAACTTTTTTCTCTCTGGCATTGACATTTGCATGTCGGAAACTGGCTAATGCTGACGCTAATGTGTGGATTTCAGCCTCAGCTTGTCAGCATGTGGGTTCTGGTTAAATGTTCTGTAATTGTCAGTTATTTGGGCACTTTGTTTGGAAAGTAGATATTTTATTGAAGTTAATTCCCCCCAATAATGTGTTGTTCAGGCTGACATATTGAGTTTACTTTTGGAGTCAATTGAAGGAAACACACAGCTGGAAGTATATTTGATTTGAGGAGTTCAGCGATGTTGAACATACTCGTATATGCGGTGGAAGGGGAGGGCAGGCTTAAAATGTTCCAGGGCCTTGAATATTTTGAGAAAATATTTCGGATACTTTACGTTGTGGTGGCAAGGTTAAGTGTGGATAAATGTTTTAATAGTTTTAGGTAAAGTGTTTCAGTGTCGCAGCACATGCATCGCCATCCTTAGCTAAAATTTTGTCACTGATATTCTCCGAATTCTTCCGAAGCACTATTTTAATATTAAACCGTGAGTTTTAAAACGAAATGGGGGAAATATTTCCCTGAGGAATATCCAAAAGTCGCTTTTCTCAACTAATATTTCAGTCCGAATCTGAACCGTTTACCAAATTAGAATACGAATACTCCTTTTGACAATTTTCTATTCGCAAAAACTTCCCGCGGCATAAATAATATTTTTAGAGTTTTTCAAGATTAGTTAAAGTGGTGTATGCAATGAATCCATGGAATCCCTTGGCTTAAAGCTTATCTATCCCTATCCTTCGGTGGATGTTCCATTACTAATTTGTTATATTTACAAGAACGTCTATAAGATATGAGTCCTAGATTTGGCACATCATTTCGGCTATTGCTCAATCCAATAAATAGCCACAAGAAAAATTAATTATTGCATGCACAAATTGAATCCGCACTCGGGTTACCAAAGTCACTGGAAGTTGGCCCACAAAAGAAAACGCTTTGTCAACTTGAGTTACAAATTATTCTTACACTAACACTGGCCTGGCCCATCATCTGATACTTTCATTGATACTTTCGAAGGGGAGGCTGTGTCAATTAGCAAATGGCATAGAAGTCCAGGCAATGAAAGCGGACGACAGCAATGGTCTTCGGAGACAATTATTCTTTTATTTGGTGGAAAATTTCAAAAAGAAACACATTTCACTCCTGTCCTGTCCTGGCCCTGGCGCCCAATGCTGTGTGTCGCGTTCTCTTCTTCGTCATCTGTCACTTGCAGATTGTACGAGTATCTATTTATGAATAGCCCCGTACACCGTATACCGTACACCGTATTCCGTATTCCGTATCCCGGTACTTGGTATCCGTAGAAATGTGAATGGGTGGGTGTGTCTAAGCGTAGGGCAAGGTGCGTGTGAGTAATGTGTATGGGTTTTTACCTTTTCGTATCATCCTTGTCATCGCTCTCGTCGTCCATTTTTGTATTTATTGGATAATCCTTGAACCGAACGAATCTTTAAATACGACCAGAAAGGGCAAAAGAACTGAAAGAGGTGGGGGGAGGGTGGGGTGTGTTGTCGTGGTGGGGTGTAGGCAAAACTAAGGGAAATGCTGCTCTTCCTTCCTTCCAACTTCTTCTATTGAAGCCTTGCACACAAATGCGACAATTAGTTTCTGGTTCACATAGTTTCTGTTATTCAGATTCTGTTTATTTGTTGAGTCTACGTTCAAGTTCAGGTTCAGGTTATGTTCGCACTGTAACAATTGACTTTTACATGCTCAATATGCCACATTTTGATCAACTGAAAGGATTGTAAGGAATATCGATTCTCAATTATTCTAAATTTCCTTCATGTTGTAACTTTTTGGGCGAGCTTTTGCCGTCGCATTTTGGATTTTTGAGTTAATGTTGCTGCACGACGCGCACCGACAGCAACAAGTGCAGTTGAGACTCTGTTTCGGCTTTGGCTTTCGCTTTGGGTTTCGTTTCACTCGATCGCAGCATCATTCTGCTGCTGCTGCTGATGCTGCTCTGTGGCTGTGGATGTGGCAGGCAGAGTTACGTAAGAGCCCCACAGATACAATAAGCTGCGCCTGCGCAGGCGCCCCGTACCCAACACGAGCCGAGGCAGGCGGCCAATCTGCCTGCCAGGCGTGCCCAATCGTTGCACGGGCATGGCATGGCATGGCAGAGCAGCGTGTTGCACAGTTGCAACCCCTGAAATGTATGCTACGCTATTTTGTCATGTTACAAAATGCGTTCAGCGAATGCCATAACAACCAGTCGTTCTCTGGGGTGGGGCAGCTGGTGGATGCCCCAGCCAAAGGCTGTGGATGGGGATGGGGCTGTGTGGCAGAGTGACGGAGTGGTTGCATGGCTGTTGTAGATGTGTGGAAGCAGCAGCTGGCCAATTGCCTGGCTGTATATAGACATTGCCTCTTGATGCTGCAGTGCCACTGTACCCCCCGAGCCCTATTTATATATCAGCTACGCCACACACTCGCTTACATATGGCATACTTTTTTTCATTTTCATTTATTCCATAGTCGCATACATTTTCCGGAGGTGGATTTTTCTCTTTGCCCTTGCATAAAATTATTTCCTTACACACAGTTATTCCACAATTATTCCGTTTTAATTACCCGGCTTGCAGTTCCAGGGCTTCCGTCGAAAGGAAAGCAATTTCTTGCTCAACAGAAACTTGAAAACTTTCGTTCGTTTCCATCAAAATGTCAAAGGTTTTATTTGCAAGCCACTGAAATGCACTTTGTTTTACATGGCACGGGGAAACAGGGAAGCCCTCTTCGTTGTCGAAAACATATCGAACAAATGACGTTCGAGTTGAACCAATTTAAAGTTGATAAATCATGGATAAAATCGGCCTTTAATTAAAATAGCAAAGCAGCTTAAAATCACACAGAAACACACACAAAAAGAGAATCGGAAACAGAGAGCAAGAGATGTTCGCTTCTTTGGGGCATGCAGCAGCTGTAATTAATCCGGTTAGACCCCCAAACGCAGCTCATAATTTCCCATATGTCCACACCAAAGGGACAACTAAACCCCAGACAAACATTTTAAATACTCCGTACACATCAAAGCCAAGCTCCCCTCTCTCTTAGCGGACTCTCACTCCCTCTCTCTTTGTGGGCCAAGTGTTTTGCTGGTTAACCGTAAGTAGCTGTTGGCTCTGGCTTTGGCTTTGGCCTCGGACCTGGCTGGTGGCTCAAACTGTTGCCAGAGCCGCCAGCCAGCAGATAATTGCCAATGACTCGTTTAATGGCTCGTATTGCAATTAGTGCGGTTCGTTTGGTTTGGCTTTAGAGAAAAAGGTTGAATACTGGCAGATAGAGACGCCGATAGAGTGTCGGGTAATATGATGATTGAAGGGGTTAACTTTAAGTCAAGGAATGTGGACTATTGCCAACTCTGTCGTGTTCGATTCAAGAATCATTGAGAGAATCCATTGGGCCAAAGATATTCATTTAAATTGCACCCAAAGTTATATGCACACTGCTTCTGCATGTGAAAATTACCATTAAAATGCTCATTTATGAAAGGCTCCTGTCAGTAAACTATCTTCAAGATTCCTCAATTAACTGAAAGTTAACTGAGTTAATGTACGGGGCAAGGAGTCTTATTGTTGAAGATCGATAAAAAAGCAACTTAAAATACTGACGGCTCAGAATTGAGCTAGTTCACAGCATAGCAAGCAGTCATTGCTCTGACGAAACTTTATTGCAAATTGATTGTGTGTCCTCCAAAATAGCTAAAAAGGTTAAGATCTGTTGGATATTGAAATATGTGACGTGCAATGAAAGCTCTCAAGTGATCGCTTTTTCTTCTGTATATTGTACTTCTAAGTCTTTGTACAGGGTTTACTTTTCGATGATAATAAATCAAACAAAAGTCAATTTATTTCTAAAGGATTTCTATATTTGGTTATATGAAAAGCAGATATCTATTAAGAGACCCTACGAATATAACAACCCCAAAACGAAATCAACTCAAATTATAAAAAACAATTCAATAAACTATCATCGACTGCTGAAAGCCCGCTCATTTCAGACAGATTAAACATTTGGCATTGACAACATTGTGGCTGTTGTTTTATTGTATGTGCGAGTATATTTATTTGCAATGCGGAAGCCAATGAGTGGGGTAGAAAAATGCAAACAAATAAAAAGCACAGAAAGCCGGTTGGTTGGGGACTTTCAGTATGAGTGCGCGAGTGCGAGTGCGACTGCAGAGTGCAGAGCAATGGAAAGTTTACTCAACCCGGCCCGAAGATCGTTGACTGACCTACTCACGAGTAAGCTCTCTCTCTCTCGCGCTGTCTATCTCCCTGTCTTCTATCTCGTTCCCTTGCACGCTCTATCTGTGGAGCGTGCCTGCTCTTCCGTCGACTCTACTCTCGGTCTCTCGGTCTCTCTCTGTCTCTGTGGCTCTGAAGGGGGGAGAACTAACGTCATTTGATTGCATTTGTAAAGCTTGTTCGGTTACAAAAATTATCGCATACCCGTTATGTGTATGTGTGTGTGTGTGCCTCTATCTATCACTATCCTTCTCTTACTCTATGTTTTCCTCCCTCTCTGTCTCTGTCTCTCTCTCTCTCTCTTTCCGTGTGAGTGTTTGATTTCTTTGTCAGTGAACTTGAGCTTTTGGTTCCAATGCTAATTGCATTGCGACGATTACAGCATAGTGTCCATGTATCTGTGTCTCTGCTGCTGTCTCTGTCTGTGTGAGTGTGTTTGTGTTTGTGCGTACATTTGTGTGCGTGTGTGTGATAATACCCAATACTCATACGACCCGCTGTACAGGTTTTTGTTATTTTTCTTTTTTGTGTGCAGTTTTTTCCCTTTCCCGTTCTTCTTTTCCTGTCATCTATTTCTATTTCGCTTTCTTTCCACTTTGTTCCGCCTTTTTGCAAAGCTCTGGCTTGTAATATTTTTTGTCTCCTTTGCTCTGTCTGGGTCTATCTGTCAGTCTATCTCTTTCTGTTTAAGCTGTCTGTTGCTTTAAACTTGACTTAATTAAATTTTTCACTATTTTTCTTATTTTTGTCTTTTGCCAATTGTCGTTCATTGATTTATTTTGCTAGACAGGCTCCCAATGTGTGTCTCTCTCTCTCTCTTATCTATCTATCTATAAATATAAGTCTTAAGTATATAGTTTATTTGTGTACTGATTTTTCAGTTTATAGGGTTAAAGGCCTCTCCATTTAACCGGTTCTCATGCCGTAAATGTGTTTCTGAGAACTGTAATTGATTCTCGATAGGGTTTAGTGAAACCGATTTCGGGGTTTGCCTTTCCCTGTTTAGCTGTTGACGTCTGAGAGTTTTCCCATCCATTAATAAATCAGCAGATGCAATGAGCACTTCATCATCATTCAACCATCATCTCATTATTGCTTATGGATTATGTCTGTGGAGTATGCTTTATGAAGTTGTTCAAGTTGTTGCCATCTGAGACACACAATGGGGAATCTTAGGAAATAATTTTTTCGCTTTATAAAAATTATAACTAATCATTTGTGATGATATTTTTGAGTTGTCAATCAATTGCTTATCAACCAGCAATGTCTATTTGCACAAACAAAAATCAAGTATACGCCCCGCCAAACCACAATGAATACGAATACCACCCGAAGCTGGAATATTATTTAAGAATATGTCGTTACTCGGAGTATTGTGTCATATTCAGTGTGGGACGATGGAACTCTCATGTCTGATGTCGAAGTTGAATCAACTGAAACGTTTCCCTTTTGTTTATAGTTTTTTAGTTGTCAATTGAAGTGTTTTTTGCTAAGGGGGAGAGAAAGAGAGAGAGAGACTGGTGTGTGACTGCCGCATGATCGCACACAGCTGCACACGAAATGCACACGCGCACTCACACTCCCGTGCAACTCACACACAGATACTTTCCTCGGACCGTAGTCAAACGCTGACGATGACGTTTAAAAGACGCCAGCCCCGCGACGCGAGCCCAGACCCGAGACTTGACAGCCAACAAGTAAAAAATAACAAATTAAAAACGCATCGGGTGTCGCGACTACGGGGATACCTGCAATTTAAATTTAATGAAACTTAAGAGTGGAAAAGAGAGAAAATTAAAGTCCTTCATTTCCCCCAAGGAATGTTTTTCTAGAAGAATGACTTTTCCGTAGCGAAATATTACGTATAACCGAGTATGTATGTTTGATCAACAATATACATATGTAGCTTCCTCTGCATTTCCCCCAAAGACCATGTATACCCTGGAACTCGACGAATGGCGGGAATATAAACACGACTTTGACAATGAAAAAACGCCACTACAAAAGTGCATACACTCGTACGGATCGTATCAATGTTTGAATATATATAGATAAATATGTATGCATGTATCTACATATAATAACAATATTTTGCGCCATAGACAGTGCCTGGCAGATTCGACAGACCCAAGTCTAGTTCCCTTCCTCTCTATTGCCGGATAATTTCGGTGATAACTTTTAGTTGAATGCACTTTCGTTTACAATAGTTCTCTCTCTGTATTCTCCGTACTTCTTCAATGCAGCCTTATCTCTTCTTTTGGCCAGGGCACTTCTCTAATAGATTTCTGCTTGCTGCCTTCTGCCTTCTGAGTTTGCCGTTGCCTTTGTTTTACATTTACATTTCCATTGCATTTTCTTTTTGGTTTTTATTTCACTTCACTTTTATGGCGCACACACTCCACACAATTTTCTGGCATTTTCTGGCAGCTGATTTGTTGGTTTAGCTAACTGGCGTATCTGGTGTGCAACTTTTGGTAATTAGTAGCTAAACTAATTAATGGGTTTATATTTTAGTCGAACTGCACTTTGGGCTCCCCCCGTTTTACCCTTTTTATGGCCCTTTGTGTCATAATTTTGTTATCGACTTTAATAGTTTTTCGGTTGACGATTGAATGGGGTTTATTTTTCATCTGAATTTGTTTGCCAGTAGCTTGAATTTTTTTAAAGATTAAATCATTATTTTTAACACAAAATTTCGTTTAAATTTTCACTGTTTATAGTTATTTCCAAGAGGAAACTTTTAATACTTTTAATGAAAATATTCGGTATATTATATCAAATTTTATTTTATTTCCACTAAATTTCTACATTTCTCAAGACGCTGTCGATCACTTCTCACCTTTCACAAATTAATTCATATTTATTTACGGCCGTTATTACAGCACTTTGTAAATGATTTAGCAAATGTTTTTTCACATTTCTGCATAATTTTTTAATTCATTGTTGAACACTTTTTCGGGCTTTATCAGCATAAAAATGGGAAATTCCTTAGAAGCGGGAGGCGGGGGGACAAACCCCAGAAACGGTACCCGAAAATAGGAAGAACAGAACCCAAAAAAAAAAAAACTAAACCAAAAACCGAGCTGCAGCACGAGAGGCGACCACGTCGAAAGCGTGTAATTTGCGATCAAGTTACAGACAGACGAAAAGAGAGGAAAGAGAGAACCAAAGCCAAAGCTATATCCAGAGCAAAAGATCCAGAGACAATACACGACGACGACGACGACATACGTCAGACGCTTCTACATCGCATAAATACATGTAATATAAAAAATATGTGGGCAAAGCACGCTTCAAAAATAAATTTAAACCGAACCGAACCGGGCGAATCGGAAACGTTCGCCGACTCCGAGACCATGTATTCAGGCGGGCGGTATTCAGCGTGAGTGAGAAAGAGCCCCGCTCGTTGTCGCTGCGCGTGCTGGAATCGAACTGAACGTCGATACAGCGGTGCGGGAACTGCAGTTTCTAAGCTCCACAGAGCCAGAACTCAGAACCAGGAAAAACACACACAAAAACGGGGCAGGCAGAAAAACTACCAGTGGATAAACGAAAACTGCGAAATGCAACGAAATTCGAGAGGCTCCCAAGCCCCAGAAACGTTCTCACATACACACACAGATACACACACACACACACGCCGAAAGAGTGTGACTGTGAGAGCGGGAGAGACCCTGAGAAACTTGAGCGACTTTGCCGGTCGGGGCGTATACGCGATATATTCCGAGCGCTACCTGAATGACCGACTGACTGATTGGCGAGCGCCCCTGCAGTGCTATTATTTAATACCGCATTCCACTCGGAGTCGCTGTCTCTCCCCCAGAATCCACTCAACGGCAATGCACTTCACATTTGCCGATCGTGAGTCCGGATTGAGTTGAGTTTTTACACGTATCGTGGGTCTCTCTCTCTCCCTCTCTCTAGGGGATAACTATAAGCGTATACAGAGGGTTTGTTTAACGCTCTCTCTCTAGTGTAATATTTAGTTTTTGCAACCTTTTTTTTTTTGGTTTGTTGTCTGATATTCCCCATTGATTTGTTTGCGCTTCTGGTATGCATTTTGAGATTATATGGGGGGACGTTCTTCAAGCATGAAAAAGCAGCTTTTTTTTGCTATTGATTTAAGTTCAAGGTCTGTCCTAGAGGTTCTTGGCATAGGTTCGGGGCACCCCTCTGTTCGTAAATGGAAAGATCTCCTGTTGAATTATC
Organism: Drosophila subsilvestris; assembly: GCA_035043285.1. Classification (NCBI taxonomy): domain Eukaryota; kingdom Metazoa; phylum Arthropoda; class Insecta; order Diptera; family Drosophilidae; genus Drosophila; species Drosophila subsilvestris. The sequence goes on along the minus strand of JAWNNB010001348.1, from coordinate 358,284 downwards.
GTTTAGTTGATTAGCAAATACCTTTGTTGTTCTGTCTATAAAAAACGGAAAAATACCCGAAATTCTAAAAGCCAGATCTAAACTTAATTGAACTTTTCGTTCTTCTAGCAGAACTTTCGATGTGTTTTTTAAGTAACAGAGACAATCCATAGCTACCACTACAATTTTAGATGACACTGTAAAGGGTATCCATGGGCTAGCGTGTTCTATCGTTTATTTTTTGCACATTTAATGCGTACGCAAATTCCACCTATGAATATTTCATAAGTATAAAGATTTGAGCTCAAGACAACTGAGGCAACTGTAGTTGTACGACCCAGCAGTTTCCCCAAGGAAACCAGAATCTCCCGCTAACCTGACAGGGCCAGCAGCATATCAACGAATCAATGCCGATTCCTATGCGTTTCAGTTGCCTAATACTTGTACTCGTACTCCTAGATAAATTGGATATTTATCAGATGCTTACGTAACACTGCAGCGAATTTACAAACTATTCTGAGTTTCGATTTGAAAGTTTTATCGAGTTCTTATGCAATGGACAGGATATATATGTAGGCCGGCCTATGCAAATATCGAGAGGTGCAGCACAATCGATAGGTGCTTACGTGATATCTGAAGTTCAGTTTTTCTATTTGACCCAGATTTTCCTAAGACTGAACATCATGGGACAGTTTTTCTCTTAAGAACAGAAGTTTTGATCATGAAGACTATTTCAGAAGACACTTTACAAGCGTATTCCTCTCAAGGAAAACAGTTTTTATATTCTGTGTTAAATCCCTTTTCCCTTCTTTAACAATCCCGCCAAGTGCTCAAAAAAAAATTGTTTTTTTTTATGAATTTTTTGTCCACTTTTATTTTACATCATTATTAAATTAGGAAGTACCAGTAAAAAAATGTATTTAGCACAAAAAACAGAGAAAAAAGTGTTGCAGATTTAATCGTAAGCAATTTTTACAAAATTTCGAATATTTTAGACACAAAAAAATGTATGTATGTTGAGGGGTTTGGTTGGGGTTTTTTGTTTGCTTGGGTTTGGGGTATGGTATGGGTATCCATTCATTTGTTTAGTTGCTAAACTTAAATACAAAATTATCTTTAATTTAGATGTGTATACTCGAATATTTGTTGTACAAAATTACATAAATATTTAGTTGACAAAAGTTTCTATTTTTCGTTTTCATTTTATTTTTGTTTTGAGCTGAAAATTAAATTCGTGTTCTATCGCTAAAGTAGAGGAAATATTCTATAAAATACATACATATACATATAATTTAGAGATACTTTTACGTAGTAGGTATTACGAATAATAGAAAATATGTACAGGGGATAAAGCAAATTGTTGTTTTTAAAATTGATTTGCTTTATAGAGAGTTTTGTTACAACAGAATAACCGAAAAGGGTGAGGGTGAAACAAATTAGAAAGAAATGAAAGTCGTAGCGTAGAGTTATCAAAGTCGTTTCTTCGATAGGAATGCGGGCTGTAGATACAAATACAGAATGAAGCAGTTAGCATATAGTAGAATATAGCATATACATGTACATATATATGTATATGTATATATAAGTGTGTGTGTATGTATATAGGTATCATTAGTGTTGTCCTAAGAGAATAATCAAGAGACAGAGAGAGAGAGTGTGAAAGAGTTATACAGAGAGAGAGAGAAAGAGGTGTGTGTGTGTGTGTGTGTGTGGGGGGGGGGGGGGGGGGGGGGGGTTTACAAAGAAATTTAACTAATTTTTGTGTGGCAACGAAAATACATTGGTTTGATTTTACAATTATTTTTTGTCGTTTCTTTTGGGATTTTCAACTAGTTTCTAGTTCGTATTTTATTTGTTGTATATAGTTTCTTTAGTTTTTAATTTTTAGATTTTAGTTTCGTTTATTTTTTAGGTATATCAAAAAAATATTGCAGATTGTCTTAGAGTTCCAGCCGCTTTATACAAAAAACTAAATGAAGAAATAAGTTAACGATACTTAAACGTTAAAGTTCCTCCAATGTTTATTGGTTGTTTCTTCTTGCTGTTTTCTTTTCAGTGTATGCTTGCTTGTTGGCCTTTGAATTGTTGGTTGGTATTTTAGGTATTTTCATTTAGTATTTTAGTTAAAATTTGTGTATTTTGTTTGTAGAAACCATGAGTTTTTGTTTGTTAAAGATTATACAACACACAATACACAATAGATTTTCGACTTGTATCTCTTGCTATGGCAAACGTATCTGAAAGACTTGTGGAATGTGGTTTTTGTTGTTGTTGTTGTTCGAAGAGTACGATCAAAGGGGATGGATGACCTTTTGGGGAATAAGGGGCTATGGGTTTAAGCCAGAAGCTATCCTTTGATTGTTTCACTGGGTTCAGGCGTTCAGGCTTTCTATACAGACTTGTGTACACATCATCATCATATAGGATCTATACATCTCATCCATCGATTATGTTGCTGATCTAGTGATAATTTTGGTTCTTCTAAAGTTGTCTCGCTTTCGGTTTTGGCCCCTAGGATTAACATGTAACGACGAAATAGCATTAGACACACAATTTACAATGTTCTTCTCGCTTCTACTACCTCTTAACCTTTCCTATAGCTACATATATGTATATATCTTATGCTTAAGCTTATATATCTCTTAATATCGACCTGCCCTAGAGGAGCAGCTCTTCGTCTGTGTGAGGTTCAGTGCCGGCGGCCTCCGCGTAGAGGCAACATTCATCTGCTGCTGCCGAGGCCGTGTCCTGCTCCTCGCAGTCCAGATCCAAGCCACTTAAGTCGTGTGGCTGCTGGGGGGACTGTGGGGCCTGCTGGTGGTGATGATGATGCTGCTCCTGCTGTGGATGGCTGAGATCGTGCAGCAAGTCGAGGGTCTTTTCGATGGCTCTCAGCCGCTTCTCCAGCGAAGTGGTTGCCAGAATGTCCACCTATTAGAGGAAAAACAAGTGGAATTAGATGGTTAAAGAATGAGGATGTTCTGGGAACCCACCTTGAGCTGCTGGGAGAGCGGCAGGAGGGCAATGATCCACCATGCCCAGGCAGGGCCATCGCTGATCAGTTCCCAATTCATCTCGAGGGCTGGCATCTGGCCATAGCTCTGGAGGATCTCGTGTTTCTGATCGGTGCTAAGGCTCTCGAACCAGCCGATTGCCTTGGCCAGAACGAGGCCCTGCATGCTGGCCAGCGTCTTGACCTGCTCCTCGGCTATGGGCTCATCGCATATGTACTCCACCTTGGCCGTCTCATAGCCGTCCTTCTCGTTGCGCGCGAGGATCTTGAAGCGCTTGCAGCCGATGGTGCTGAGGATCGAGCGGCCGTCGCTCAGCTGGACGCAGTCGCGGATGTCCAGGATGGTGCCTACGTCGTAGTAGCGGGACTTGCTGCTGTTCGGCTGGACAATGCCGAAGGTCTTGTCCCCGGACTCAACCGCACGCCGCACCATCAGACGGTAGCGTGGCTCGCAGACGAACAGAGGACAGGGTACTGCCGGGAAGGCCGCGGTGCAGATAAACACAGGCACCGATGGCTCCTCGTCGATCTCCTGGCGGAAGCGTGCCTCGTAGTGGTCTGGAATGAATCGTTTCATTGCGGCTTCTAGGAATTTGGTCACTGGCCGCTTGGCCAGCGCAAAGGGTACTGGCGAGGATGAGCCCTGATACAGATTGCTGTGTGTTTGACTTTGACTGGCACTGGCACTGGAACTGGCACTGGAACTGGCATTGACATTGAATTCCACAAGTGGCGACAAGCACAATGGACAGGAGGTTTTGTAATCCATGCAACGATCCAAGCATACCAGACAGTAGGTGTGGCCGCAGGGCGTCACCACCGGCCTCCACAGCGTGTGGCCGCACAGGACGCAGTCAAAGTCGCTGGCATCGATCAGAAGTCGATCGGTCACTGCCGTCAGCGCCTGCGCCTGCAGCGATCCTTTGAGTTCTGCAAATAAATGGAGGATTAGACAGTGTTCTCCATAATAGTATTCTCTCATTTTACTCACTTCTCAGTCGCTGCAGCTCCTGCTGGGTGCGCTCCAGGACGCTGGCGAACAGTCGACTACATCTGCGACTCTCTTCCGCCTCCGATGCCGCATGATGATCCACATGATCAACACCATCTTCCTGATCGGCTCCTCCTCCTCCGAGGGGTTCCATGGCCGCCGACCATTTCCGCTTGCAGTGCTTCCTGTTACCGTGGCGACGTGGCTGCAGATCGAACTGCTTCTGTTCGTACACGTGCCTCTGATGGCGATGGTGGTCCATAAAGTCCAGCGCACTTGGGAAAAGGAAGTCCCCATCCAGGTCCATGGCACTCGGATCTCTGCCCTCCATCAGGGAGGGATTCTCAACCTCCTCCTCCTCCTCCATCTCATACCCAGTCGTGATATAATAGTTGTCGTAGTGGCCGAATTCGTCCTCCACATCGTCCAGATGCACATGATGGTGGTGGTGGTGGTGGTGCAGGTGATGATGGTGGAGCATCTGTTTCCTGCGGCGTCGCACCTGCTCCCACAGCAGGCGATAGGGGGGTCTGCTGGTGGCATAGCTGCGGACCACCGGCGGCGCCGCATGACCGATCGTCACTCGATTCTTGGGCATTTGGGCCAGGAGACGTTGCAGTATCTAAACGATATAACGGATAGATTAATGTTTGAATCTAACGATCGATCGAGCTCGTTTCTCGTTTCCATTACCTTGGCGAGATCATGTTGAAATATTTCCGAATTGCTGAGATTTGTATTCTTGTCGAGGCAAATGGCCAAAAGGCCATTGTACAGGGCATCCTCCAGTCGACCCAGACCACTCAGAGCCAAGGCCCGCAAATAGTGTGCCTGTGGATCATAAGTACATCAATCAGTATAGCAATTACATATATCTCGTGGGGAGTTTCCTTAGCCCCCTATAAAACTCACCTTGGGCGAAGTACAGCGCGTCCTCAGGGCATTCTCAATGTCCGCCAGCGAACTCTGATAGTGATTCAGCTTGAGGAGCACTTCCGCTCGCAGACAGAGGCTCTTGAAGTTCGTGGGGGCTGCAAAACAAAGAGAAGATCGTTAAAACAGATGATAGTTGAAAGTATAATTAGATATGTACATAGACATGTAAAATTGTGTAAATCACTCAATTAGTGTCGCTTTCTGTCAAAGTGTGGCATCTTGAGATCATTCGCCATGGAGCAGATCTCTTGCCAAAGTGATTTTTGGCTGCCAATAGATAGATGTAATATATGTACATACATACATATGTACACAGATATATGTACATATACGAAGATCGGGGGGGAAAATGTTCAACACGCGCGCCAACTCAACAATTAGCCGTCGTCTGTCGTCTGTCGCACATTCCGCCGCTTACATGTGTCCGTCACAAGTGTCGGCGCTGACAGCAGCAGCGGCCATTAGCAGAGGCGCCACTTTACAGATTGCTCTCCTATTCATTCGCATTTTATTTCTTCAACGATTAGCAGGGCAGCGTATGAGGGAGGACAAAAGCTCCAACCAACTGTTCTTATCTTAGAGCTCATAAACGATGACGAATTTAGTCCGTCATTGACCGCGCGAATGAAGTAAAGTGGGTAAAGCGGAAGGGGGAAGAATGGGAATGAGAATGATCACGTGTTCTTAGATGCATTGGCTGCTATCTAGTTAAGTCCCCGTCCAGCTCCATTCTGCCATTACACAGTTCCAGCAGAATAAAGAGAGAGCCCTTCCAGAGTAGATCAGCTTCCCAGCTTCTTTAACTTTTCAACGGATGACTCACCAGAGTCTGATCGCCCGAGCGATAAGGTGCTAAGTTGCTCTACTCTTCGTCTTCTTCCTCTCATCCTCTCATGATGACTCATCAAACAAAAGACACAAGTGAGATAGTGCTACATAATGCTCGCCGAACGTTGACCATCGATAAATGCTATACGAAAGTGAAACCCAGAAGGTAACACCATCAACAAAAAAACAAAAAAACTGTGTAGAACGGAAAGTCATTGTTGCTTATATAGTTGGGGGAGGGGAGTAGGGGGGCCTGTTCCTAGGTCAGCACCTGCCCACATGCAATCGCTCTGGCACCCTCTCTGAGGCGGCGTCCCCACTACGTCACGTAGGCCACTTGTGGACAGCGACATAAAGCGACAATGTAACAGAGGGGCAGCATCGAAGAGAGTTTATTAGTGACAGGGGCTCTTAAGGGTACCTTTCTCTTTGCTAACAGTTGACTCTCTTCGTCTTCTCTCTCTCTTCTATTTATGCTCTTTATGTGCTTCTGTGCTCTTTCTCTGTTAACCGTTAAGAGTTTCTTTGAGCGCGCAGCTGCTGTTAACAAGGCGAGAAAAAACGCGATTATGTAGCCTAACATTACGCAACATAAAAAGGCGCAACCCAGCAGCAGCAGCGGCAGCTGACGGCGACGGCGACGGCGACAGTGACAGCGACCCAGGCAGCTCAGTCGTTGTCGATATAATATCGGGGGGCCCTATAACAGATATCGTGTAATTGCTGTTGTTGTTGTTGTTGGGTGTTGCAATTGTTATACAAATTTTTGCGAAAACGATTACATCGACAAATACTCGACAACTGCTGGCCCCCCCCCGCAGGGCAAATGCTCATCGCAGACAGCCCCTCCCTCCCCTTTGCCTGTGGAGATGCGAGCATATAATAATTTGCATTTACCCCATATTTGTCGCAACATTTGATTACGACCAAAAATCATGTCGCTGATTATGTAAAATGTCTATCAATTTATTAGCTTCTTGTGTTTATATTTTTCATTTATTTTTTTGCTGGTTTTATAAATATACCACAGAGTTTACGGCTGGGGGGTTTGTTTGAGAGATAAGCCTGCCTGCTGCCCCCCCCCCCCCTGCCGCTACCCTCTGTCTGTCTAGTCTGTCTAGTCTAGTAGTGGATTGTGGATTTAACAGTTATGTGAATGGATAAGGTGCCAAACAAACAACGATGAAGATACCCGGATGGGGGAATGTTGTTTTGCCTGGTTTATTCTTCAAAATAGAAGGATCGATCTGTTGTTGTAGATTCCATGGAGTGCCAAGAGTGCAAACGGTATTTGTGATATTAATGGCCCAATCTTCTCTTTTAGGATCATTATCTTCCTGTATTCCGAATACTGTTTTAAATAATTTTAAAAATATATAGAAAATGGGTCCCACACCGGAATTGTCGTTTAACTTATAGTTATTATATTATATTCCTAACATTAGATGTTATTACGCAATAATACTTGTAAGCATTTTAACATTGCATTCTCCATATCAATCGAGAGTCGGATCAGGGTATCTATCCCCTGTAACTGTATGTACATACATACATATGTATGCATATACATATATAATATGCATACTAATTATATTTATTTGCTTATTATATCATGGCCGAAGGCGACGAGGCGGCCACGTTCTCCACTTCCCGTTCGATATGCCAGTGTGTGTTTGTTGTGTTTGTATGTCGTGTATCCATCAGATACTTCTACTTGCAGTCGTGTAGAAACAAAAAAAAACACGAAAAAAAAAAAAATGCAATTAAAATGCAAAGCCAAACGCTGATGGCTGGCTGTCGTTTTGTTGTTGTTTGTGTGTGGTTTTTGTTGGTGCTACCAATTTGCACTTATTAGAGAATTTTACGCTCTACGTAACCCCTGCCACTGTGCCCCCGCAAAGGCTGGCTGGCATCTTCCACGCGGTGCCCGCGAGTTTCCGTAACGCTGCAGACAATTTGAGCCCAACTGTTGATAAATTGCATTTGGCTTCAGATACCGCTATATGTATGTATCTTTATCTTTATATTTATATCTGTATCTCTGCGACTGGCACTGGCACTGGCGTGTGTGCATTCAAAATCAGATTTCGTCACGTACATTAAAAATCGTTTGCAAAAATCTCCCACAAAAAATAACCGAAAGAAATTAATATTAAAGAGAGACCAGATCTGAATTTTCTTGGCGAGTAATCACAGCTGGCGACATTTTGGGTTCGTCGGGAGGAGGAATGAGGAATGAGAAAACGGCAATTGCATAATGAAAACAGAAATCAGAAGAAATTTTAGAATTTAATTTTTAGTATGATTTCCGCAATGGCAAAGGCAATGGCGAAAGGTATTACAAAAGCATTTCAATCTCAAGGTGTTTTTCGATACGTGAATCATTTTCTATTTATTTTCAAATGTGAATGCAACAAATTAATGAATAAAGAATGCGAGTGGGTTCCCTCCCTCCTCTCCTTCTTTCAGTCTCAATTCAGTTGTGCTTTAAAGTCGTTAAACAATTTGCTAAAAATAGATACATTGCGTATGCGCCGCATGGTCCAGGCTTTGATTGAGGGACACACACACGCACACACAGAAACATGTAAAAGATAGAAGAAAGATAGACAGTGAGAAGTAGAGAGAAACACAGATAGAAAGGGAGAGGGGCTGCAAAACTGACCTAAATACCAAATAAATGCCCATAAAACTGCGTCAAGTGAAACGCGAAACGAGCTGCTGCTATAAAACGGAACAGCAGCACACAAAAATATGGCAAAACTTTATGCGACACCCCAAGAGCAACAGCACAACAGCGCAACAGCGACCCCCACTCTGCTGACTGTGCCCCAAACCATTTGGAAAATTGTTACCATTTTTGATGTCTGTCATGTAGAATATCATCAACATCCCATGGATAAATGAAAAGAAAAGGAGACACCGCACTGGTCCTGGGTCCGCTGTCTCAAAAAATATGACCATTATGCAGATGAAGCTAATTGTGCAGAGTTATGGCTTTACGACTCTCATTTACGTAAAGTTCGTGTCTTTCGCCAGTGCTTAATGTCCCAAATAAAAGTGGAACATTTAGGGAAATGATTGAATCTACAATAAATGGGGAACTTTCTGTATTCTTTTTCAAATTGATATTCATTTTGTATGGCAGAAAATTAATGCCTCTGAAGTCCTTCCCTAGTTTTCCCCTTCAATTAAAATAATTTCAAGAAATTTCTTTGAATTTAGTCCGATTAACAGATGAATTAATTGCTTTAGAAACATACTCTTAATTTCCCCCTTAATTTCGAATATATTTCAGAGATTTTATTCAGCCTTAGATTTCCCTGATAGCAAAAGATTTTCCTTTGCCAAATTTCCTGCTAAGTGTCTGGCTCTTAGTCGCTCGTCTGGCCGTTTTGCCAGCCTGAAAATCTTGTTGACGGAAATGTGAAATGCATGAAAATAATATAAAATTCAGGAAGTGAGGGCTGCGCACTCCTCCCCATCCTCATCCCATTCGCTTTGTTTTTACTGCTTTTGCGATTTGACACGAGAGAATTTCTCGGAAAAAAAGAATAGAATGCATTTTTATACTTTATGATGAAACTTTATGTGGCCAAATGACAGACAATTGTTCTGTAAATTATTCAAATATTCTTTTTAATATATGTACAATATTTTTTTGATATAATTCGTTCGCTCTGTTCTTGGAAGCCAAATGCTATACATTTAATTTTTGCATCTCAATGAGGGCGTGGCCCACACGACGTTTACGTTATCTTTCGTGGATTTATGACATTTTTTTTGATTGCATTTAAATTGGGCGAATTTTTGCTCAAACAAATTTCTCTGGTTTTCTTTGCCTAAAAGTTTAGCAAATTGAATCAAATTTCAAAGAATCTTTAGCTCTAATTTTTGTGTGTGGGTTTTGCCTTTTTCCCGTTGCGTCATGTGGGCGTTCTCCACCTCCACCCCTCTTCTCTATTTGCTAAATGTCAACCCCTCCATAAAAAACAGCATCGCGACAACCCGCAAAAAATACAACACAACCGAAAATTCGAATTTTTGTTGGCATCTTGTTTCAGTTTCTGTCTCTTCATCGCTGGTTTTTCCTTCTTTTTTTTGTCTTCTAATATTTGGTCAAAGTCAACCGACTGTGAAGATGTTTCTGGCTGCTGCTGTTGTGCCACAGCGCGGGCTACATCTGGGAAATTTCTTTATGCGTTGTCGCAAACATTTTGGCCACCAAAAACGCACAAAAAAAAAACACGCACACACAAAAAATAATGTCAGAGTTGAGGGCGGCAGCCAAGGTCGCGCTCTAGATGCTGACAATTATTTTGGGGGCAAACATAACGTAACGTAACGTAACCTCAGATACCCACAGATCCGAGATCCCAGATGATGCGTTGAGTGGTGAAAATCAGCCAGATTGAATCTGCTAGAAGTATTTCTGGAATAAGCACTCGTGTGAGTGGAGAGTGGAGGGTGATTGAACCCCAGAAGTAGTCTCTGGTTCTCTCTCGCTTGGGGACACAAATTGCGACGCAAATATGTGTTGAACAACATGGCGTATGCGTCATATTCTGCTGGCAATTGCTGGAGTGGAAACAAAACCACAGGGAAACAGAAACAAGGGAACCAGGGGATGGAATGTGCTGACGTGATAACAGTGTTGCTATTGCTGCTGCTGCTGCCTCCGCTCTGAGGCCGAACTTAAACTTCACATTCACATCAAGGCAAGGCCAACAACAGCAGCAGCAGCAGCAGTAGAGAGATACATACACACATACTTCATTTTCAAGGCATCATTATATAACCCCCAGAGGCGCAACCAGGCGCAACCTTCAATCGGAGTCAAAATAGAGCGCAACCAGAAACCGCTTTTATTTGAAACACGCAAATGATAACAAACAATCGCACAAATAGGCAACACAATTTGAATATTTCTTCGGTATTTAAACAGTATTTTCTTCCCAAAAATATCTCGAATTTATATAAATTTTATGAAGTGTTGTTGTTCGGCTAACAACAAAATCAACAACAATTTCAAGCGCTTCAATGAGCAAAAACAACAGCAGCAGTCGCAGACGCAGACGCCACGTTGAATGTTGAACGTTGAATGTGCCCCAAGGTCGACCACCGCCACTGGAATGACCAAGAATGGAAGGAGACACCACACAGACAGACACACAGACATACCGACAGACAGACATACCGACAGACAGACAGACAGACAGACAGACAGACAGAGAGAGGGAGAGAAGGAGACTGAGAGCAAGAGGGATAGTTGAGGCTACAAGTCCGGAAGTTTTTATCCACATTATGTGTTATGTGTGGGGCGCGCGTACATAAGATATAAAGAAGTTTTCCTTTTTTGTAGTCTGCCTATTTTATTACATGTATTATTTATATTTTATGGCCCATTATGCTTGTTTCATTCTTCTTTCCCCTGGTGTACTCGTAGTTGTTGATCCTGTTGGTGGTTTGTCTGTTATTTGCTGTTAAGTCGAGAAGCAGCTTATGCAACGAAAATGAGGGAAGAAGCAAAGGCCCGAACACAACTTCAAAGCATATTAAGCTCATGGTCCACTAAAGTGGTTGTTCAATGGAAACCGGAACGGAATGGAGAAGAAAAAAGGTTTGCTGGTGGAGAAGATTAGACATTCCTCGACAGACACATTCTAATGTGAAGTAGAAGGGTTTGAGATGCTCTAATTTCCATCATTTTATCTTCGATAAATTTAAGAGAAACACCAGAACAGAACTTGAAAACTTTTCGGTGCGTAATTCGTCTACAATTCATTGTTTTTTTTTTATACATAAATAATAATCGATAAATAATCGATAGATGATTTCGAATATTTTGAATCTATTGTGGAATCAAATATTTTCTATAGTAAGATAGAGTATCTAACGAATCTTCTATTCCATGTGTCTTCCACCAGTCGGTAGATGTGTCTTTGATGTGGACGCACATACACACACATCCAGAAAATAAGGCCTGACTAAGGCCCCCCCCCCTCACCACCCATGAGATAAGGCAGTGGAACACACTGCTCAGCCCATCCGACCCCATTCCTTCTACTTCTACTACCTTTCCACTATTCCCCTCCCTTCCTATGCCATATGTTGACTCTCTGAAATGTCGCCTGGCCATTGCTTCTGCCACATATGTTGTTTCCCCGTTGACATTTGATAAATGTTCTCTATTTGCCGCACACTTGCTGCCACATCCACACGCACATCCCCTGCCATTTCCGTTGCTTGGGTGGCACACACTCCACCACCTTCTCCCCCTGTTCCTAACGCGCAGTTAATTGTTTTCCCCGGGGAGGAGGAAACCAAAGACCACCTGCAAAAGCAAAGCTAAACCAAAACTGAAACCGAAAACCGAAAAAAACACCATCGCAAGCCATCATCGACATCTGACATCCACGACATCCCCGACATCCACGTCGACATCGACGGGTGTGGGGTGACACAATGCGCCAATAATCCACTTAAAAATCATTACATGATGGAGGGGGGGGGGGGGGGGACACATAATGGGGATGGATGGGGCCTAGTGGGTGCTGTCTGTTGATATATTTTTAAGATATATTCTCTCCCCTCCCCCTGTAAGGCCGATGGGGCATTGCGCTTATGCAATCAGTTGGACGCCAATCAGCCCCTAAATTGACAATCGAAACCGGCTTCTGTTTTTTTATGCAAAGCTGCAAAAAAAAAACAAAAACAAATTATGAGTCCAAGTTATGACTCTAAAAGTAGAGGGGGGCTTTAAAGGGGTTTAGGCCATTGCGTGAGCCGACACACTCGATGCTTGTGCAATACCCCCCTCAAAAGAGACAGAGTGAGAGAGCGCATAGGAGGGCAAGAGAGTGGTAACAAGCAACAGTGTGGTGGGGCCAAAGAGCATAATCACACACGAAAGAGAGGAGGTTCAGTGTGTGGGAGAGAGAGAGCGGGAAAAAGTCAAAGCGCAAGCTTGGCTCTGTCGAAAAGGTTGACAGCCAGGCCATGGCTCTCTCTCGTACTCTCTATCTTTGTAGGACTCTCTTTTACTCTTTTTGCGTGTCTTTTTTTAACATCTGCGAAGCCAAAGCCAAAGCCGAAACCGAAAAGTATGTCAAAGTCAAATCATGCTGCCAGCGTCGCTGCTGCAGTCGCTGTCGCAGGCGCAGCGTTACTAAACATTGTTGTTGTTGTTGTTTTTTTGCTGTACTATGTTTGTTTGGTAAGTGGAGTACCTCCGCTCTACCGCTACCCCTTCTCGCTAACCACATCATTTTTTTTCGGGTTATGTAAGGCCCCTCCACTGTGCGGCCAACTGTTGTTTCGTTACGTTGTGCCCCGAAAGTTCCCGCTACCCGCTTTTCGCTCCCACTCCTTTGGGCGGCCCTCTCTTGAGCCACAGCTTCTGCTGCTGCCGGTGCTGCTGCTGCTGATGTTTGTCGTGGCGGCGTCTTGGTCTTTTGTATTTTTCACGCTTTGGTTGTGGCAGCACCCCCTTGATTGCCCCTGCCCTCTGAAGCTGCTGCTGCTCCTATTGTTGCTCATTTGTTTGTTGCCAATATCAACGCTTTCCGCGCCGTTTGTGGCTTTTGTTGCTTTTGTTGTGAAAATTAAATCGTGATTTGTAAATGCTCTCAAATTTTCGACTCGCTTTTAATTTTTCCTTGTGATGTTTTGGGGGATTTTGCAATTTTTTTTTTTTTTACTAATTTTCGACTGCTCTCCGACTATTAAATAATCAACGTTCAACATTGTGTGGCAACAATCAACATTCAACGACAATCGGAATGGGAATGGGAAAACGAATGTGGAGCTCGAAATGTAGGGCCCCTTTTATCTGAGAAATCTTTGCAGTGGCAGTTCCGTCTAAGAAATGCTCGTAACTTTTCAGAAATTCCTTCCTTGATTGCAGAACAATGTTTCTTCAAGGCTTTCCATAGCCTCCTCCTCCATACATATGTTCCAGGTAATTCGACAAGTTACGAGCACAAGTATCATTTTAATGTCAGCCGCTAGAATGACAGAATGTGTTGTGCAATTACAAGAAATTATCTCTGCTTGCTGCAGCAGTTACTTAGCCGTTAAACAGATTCGATCTGCGATTGCATAACAACACCACACCACACCACACGACACACTTCATTTGAGTTTCCTCAGTTTGTTGTTAACAGAACCAACCCAACCACACCACCTCCCACTTCCCACCTGCCCAGAACGAATTCCAAGCACTAGGGACAAAGCACATGATAATGCCACAAGTTTTGTACTCATTTCCGTGTGCGGGAAACTTTTCGTAGAGTACAAAGCTTTTCCCTATTTTATCATTTAGTGCTTTTCCTGCTTTTGCCTCTTGATGAAAATCCCTTTTTGCGGAAAAAAACACCAGCAATTATGTCACCCTGCCACCATGGCTGATGGCTGATGGCTGAACTTTTCCTCGTTTGAACTTTAGTTTTACTCGTAATTCAATTGTATTTCCATCGCAATATTCCATTACATTCCATCAATTAGCCACACGACACACTTCCCCGTAACTAAAATGATGTTGCGGATTGGGGTTGGGAGGTACATAATTGTTGCATAAGTTTTATGGCTTTTGAAGAGATCTTAACTCGTTTGATAGGGAGGGACTCTGTTGCTGTATCTGTGACTATGGCTCGGGCTGTGGCTGTGGCTGTGGCTGTACTATGTGTTTGAGGCACGCCCATTGAAAGGTTGTCCTATTTTGAGAGAGCTTTAGTTTTCGATCTTTGGGTCTGGAGTTCGGAAAATGTCAGCTGATGTAAGTACGCCCCTTTATACGTGGTTGACCCCCTCGATAGATTGATGAGCGAAAAGTGCACTGAAAGAAATTGAGTATTCTATTGTGTCAATCAGAGGAACAAATCCATGGCCCAGACATATCTTATTTCTCTGTGATGGGTCAGTGCTTGGGAATCGATGATTGGAATAGAATTAATAGAGAATGCCTGAACAGATGATATTTAGTGTGAACCCTTTTACTATGCTTTTGAAGAGGTTAATGTGACGGCAGGGGATGGTGATTGAGCGTTCTATTGGACTCTAGAATGAGACTAGATCTTGAAATACGTAATGCTATTTGGAGTTGTTACTTTTTTTCTGTGTGGTTGAAGGTTTCGTGATTGTGGGAAGTGATTGAGGAGGGGCTGGTGATTGATCTTTTCGTGGTTTCTCTGGAACTGAAATTATTGCAATCGGGGGTGCTGGGTGCTGGGCCCTGGACTCGTGTCTCTATTACTAAATCGTCTAACAAATGATTGTTGTTATTGTTGTTGTAGCCGTTTTGCAGTTTTACTGATTTCTGATTGTTGCAATTGCATTAGGAGAGGAGAGCCGAGCCGCTCTCTGTGGCTGGCGATAAAGCGAAACACGAGCGACAGCAGCAGCAGCAGCAGCAGGCAGGCGGCAGAAACAGCAACAATTTTGCCTACGTTCTATGACATAACTGTAATTCAAACGAGTCAGAGAGCAATAGCCAGAGAGCAATAGAAAGAGATAGAGATAGAGAGACAGAGTAAGTGAGTGAATGAGTGAGGGATTGTATAAGTGAGCGGGCGACTTAGTTTTTTGAGATTGTTGCTGTTGCCGTCTCGTGTTGTTGCTACTGCTGCCGCTGCTGTGGTTGTTGCATTCAATTGAGTAATCTCCGCGATTTTTAGTTGTTGTTGTTCCACAAAATGTTGCTTTGCTGTTGAAAGTGAATTTTTTGTGAATCGTAATTCACAGTTTTACAATAGAATATTACTTAATAGACAATCGGACAGGCAGACAAACTAACAGACCAACAGACAGACAGACAGACATACGAATGGAGCAACAGAATGGAGCGGCGTTTGCTGTCGACTCTTTTTTTGCGGTCTTTTTTTTTTATGACTCACGATTGCAAATGTTGCTGCTGTTGCTGCTGCTGCTGCATGTTGCAACTGCCGGTTGGCCTCATTATGCAATTACAACAACATCAACAAAATGCGCGCAAAAATAACGAACTTTTCGCCAAAAAGATGGATAAAATTTGTATAAACTTTTGCATATGGCGAGGGCTGTGCTGTTGGTGGCTAGTGTAGGAAGGGAGGGGGCGAATATCTCAATTAGGAAAAATATCAATGTTTGCTTTTCTTTGCAGTTCAAGCTTCCATGGGTGTGTGCTGCTGCACGCGTCCGTGTGTACATATGTGTATCTGTATAAGTGTGCTGATTATTACATCATTTCGTGCTTGGGGCCTGACAGAATTTCATGGGTGCAAAATGGAGGGCGAGATACAAACAAAGATAGAGAGAGAATTTCATAGAAAGAGATCGATTTTGGCGTTGTTCAACTTTTATGTGGAATATTTATGAAATATAATAAAAATTCCATGAATATTCGAAGGGCTTATGCTATTTAAGCAGAAAATGCTGGAAATATCAAAAGTCGTTACATAAATCAGTTCGTTTCACTTTATTTAAATTTAATTAATTTTGTTTATTTTATTATGAAATTTATAATAATATAGCGGAATAATAGCTATTGATTTTGATAGTTTGATGGTGCAATAGTAAAGGGATAAAGACATTCATTAAGTTGAAATCTAAAGGACCTGCCCTTGAATTGAAGATTCGTTCAAGTGTACAACTTGGAAGCAATACTTTTATGAGTTCCCCAATTACCCAATACAAATATATACGATTCTACCTAACATCCATTGCTGTGGACCATTATCGGAACAGGCTAGGGCTGTTTTAGGAAGAGTAATTGCAGAAGTTATTATAGTAAATTCCATGTATCCGTCCATCGGAAATAGGTTTAGATTTCGATGGGAGTCAAGGGCAATATAGGAAGCTTTTAGGTAGAGTAGGCTACCATGTGGACATATCCAATAATCTATCAGATAATCACAATCAAACAGAGATAGAGAATATGTAAAACCGTTAAATGCCTTCCAAACACACATCCTCTGGCCAGGGCAGAGGGCAGACAACTTGCACTTGGTTAGATCATATAGGCAATACCGCAGAGAAGTATAGCAGCAACTTCAAAGACGCCACTGCCACCATTTAACCCGCAGGACAAACCCCTAATAGTTCTGACAGTACTACTGCTCCTGCTCCAGCTCCTGCTGCCCAGTGCACTCGCTATTTCCAGAAAACCAAACCGAATTCCAGCAGTAAATACCCGAAACCCGACAACTCCCTTAGGGCAAATGGGAAAAGTTTGCATTTACTTTAGCATTTTCCAAAGGGAAAGGAATGTTCGTACAAAATGAAAATGCCCCCGAAGCAAATGAATATTTGAGGCCGACAGAAGACAGAAAACAAAAACAGAAACAGAAACAGAAAACAGCAGAAGAAACACGAAAGAACTCAAACAATTCTTTTCGGGTTAGAATTTTCTCATTTGAAAGTCTTGTAAAATGTTTTAAGTTTTCTTTTATTTGATTTCATTTTCATTTATTTCAATTTGTTGTTGTTTTGTTCGTTTACTAAGGAAAGAAATGTGCGATGGTATTTTAAAAATGTGCGCCAGACGCGGGATATTTCATAGGGAGCGGGAGGGGGAGTCGGGGGTACATAGCGGAGAGCATGCCAAAAAGTATCTATCAGATACTCGCGAACACGGGGAATGCCGGCTATGCAACGCATGGCGTCTAACCCACAAAGGGAGGGGTGCAGAAGGGAAGGGGCGCTCAGGAGTGGAATCTCAGGAGAAAGCACAATAAATCAAACAGCACATCAAAAATAAATTGTAAAAAAAAAAGAAAGCCAGCGAGCAGTCAAAAAATTAACACAATATTTGTATAATCTACGTTCAATTCTATGACAGAAATGTATCTGTATTTGTATCTGTATCTGTGGGCTTCACTTGGTGTATCTGTATTTGTGTGCACATTGACAGACATTGCCAACTGACTTTTTGAAGGCCAAACTGAATTTGTGGTCGTTAAACTCTCCACCCAAGCACCACCCTCTGCACCACCTCCCTCTCACCACTTTCAGGATTTCGTGGGGGTGGGGGGGGGGGGGGGGGGGTGGTCTCTCTTTGTTCACTTTCACGGAACGTAAAGAACGGAACAACGACCTCAAAATGCGCAATAAATTTGTGCTCTTTGCCTGCACTTTGCACTTGGCCAAACAAAATAAAAAACAAGTCTAAAAGCCAACAAAAAGAGCTTAAATGAAATGTTAAATGAGTGTGCAGGGTGCCAGAGGGTTCTGGTTTTGGTTTTGGCTAATTAAAAAAATGTTAGCAGCAACAAAACGAGAGAAGCAAACTGGAACTGGAAGCAAATGTTAATGAGTGCACTCACTCTGAATGATTGCTACAAACACAAAAAGAGACAGAGAGTGAGATAAAGGATTCGATTCCCGATATTATATATACCCTACATTATGTCTATGGTAGCCATAAGATAAAGTCATAGACTGTTGGTTAGCTTTGGAGAGAGAATCATGTCAAACTAATGCATACAAAGGGAATAGTTACATTCCACTCTCTCTTCCCCACATTCCCTCATCCATATCCATATATCATATCGAGTATTTAGAACCAAAGAAGTATTTCCTGAATGAATAGGTATCAGGAGTGTGTGAGAAACTGGCCTTAACGGAGAGAGAATATCGGTAGAAAGAGGCGGAGGAATAAAGGTACAAGCAGGGGTATAGAAATGGTTTTACGGGAGGTAGAGGTTGAGGTTTCATTTAAAATTAGTCTAGTGACGACAATGGAAAGCAAGCAAATGTTAAAAGATACTCAAGACAAAGGAAACGCAGCGAAAGCAAATAAGATCAAGGCAAACTTTCATATGGAATCTATACTATATACATATAACCCCTGTATATTTAGACATAAATACATATGTGTGTGTGTATACCCATATATAGAAGAACGTATAGAAGGCAACGTTTATCAGGTGGTATTGACTGTGCCCGCGATGCGATAAGCGCGTCACGTCTTAATCACATGAATGGATATTATGCACGTCAGGAACTTGACTCAACCTCCTCCACTCTCTCTTCCCCACATTCCCTCATCCATATCCATATAGTATCATATCGGATGTATATGTGGAATTGTTGATTCAGCGATTCCCACTTCCCAAGGAAAGCGCAATTAATGTTTATAAGCAGGAATAACAATAGATAGCAGGCATATATGTACATATGTATGTATGTACGTAAGCTAAGTACGAGTGGTTCTAGCAAGAAAGCCAAACGACCTCTTGATTAAGTAAATTCCCATAAAAAGAAGGAACTCCCCCCACCATGGATGGCTCCTTTTTAAGGCACGATAATTGCCAAAAAAAAAAAAAAAATACAATTTAATTAGGCGCATAAATTGAAATGGATTTCCCCCCCAATCGAAAGCAGCGCTCATTAGCCTGGAAATAAAAATCTAGTTCCACGAAAATGCTCGTGTGTTAAAAAGAGATTTCCAGAGTAAAGAAAAACTAGTAGGCGATGAAAGAAAGTAGGGAAAGGGTAGGGTTCGGGTGCGGTGCGGACACGGATAATGCCACGTGTCAGGCACTAACCAAATTAATTGCATGCCGCGTGCTAAATTCTTTCATTCTTTCCATTTCCAAGCAACGCGAGAGAGAGAATTTCAAGCCAAAAAAACGTGGAACATTAAATGCAGTCAACTGGTCAGCCGAAACAGCACACGAACACACGCTATATAATTATACGATCGGACATATAATGTATACCTACTTTATCCGCGTATACATATATATATTTTATGTGTGTGGATATTATCGTATAAATTAGGAAGCCGTCAAAGGAGCCCAGTGGAGCACACAGCACTGAAAAAACAGGCATTGCATGACATGCGGGCATTTCCAATGCAATATTCCTAATGAAAATTGTTGCTGCTACCAGAAACCCCATCCCCATCCCTCCTCTCTGTCTCCCTCTCTCCCTCTCTCTGTGCTAACCAAATATGTATTCAGGCCAAGTCCTTGTTGTGGCTCATTTAACAGCTTTTTCCACTTAGAACAGGGAGAGCCATCGCGTTCTCTTTGCTTTGTGCCACCTTCCCTGCTCTTCTTTTTGTTGTTGGTTAATTATGTTTTTTGTTTGCCAAAAGTGCTTCACGAGTTCAACGACTCTACATTCAGAAGTTAAAGCCATAAAAAGGAACATGTACATGTACATAATTAAACAAGTACAAGTATACTCTGTAAATGAAAGAGAAGGATCTTTACAAAGGTTCCACCAGATACCTTCAACAATTAGGGCCCTCTTGATGTGGATCAGGAAATATACACACTGCAAAACATCTGATCAGAGTCATATCACCGCTCTGCAAAGGTAGAGTATAAATACGCTGCTGTCTAGACTCTACACCATTACTTTAGTCTAATTTGTGGAGTTTTTTTTTTTGGCTAAATGCTTCATGGCGGGAAAAATGGAGGAAAATCTGCTAAAAACATGCATGGGTGGATAACTGTTGTCAGAAGTCATCGCTCATCTCACCTCGTACCTCCTCTGCTCTGCCCTGCCCTCCGCTGTGCCCTTTGCTGACAGCTCCGTTGTCAAGTGGCCACTTGGCTCCGGCTGCCACGCTGTGTATGTATGTGTGATGTGTTAAATGCGGTGGGTGTTGCTTAAGCGAAAACACTGCTAAAATGTTTTATTTGTTGCCTTAATTGCCTTAGATTTGCTCTCTTTGTCTCCCTCTCCCTCTCTCTCTCTCTCTCTCGATTCTCTGCATCGCAATATTTGCATTTATTTTGTGGGTTGTTGTTCAATAATTTATAAAGCAATGACTTTGCAAGACGTTTATCAATACTTTTTTGTACTCTTTTTTTTATCAGCCAAAGTCAAAGTTAAAAGCCAAAAGAGTAAATACCTGATTATAGGAAAGAGAAAAAAAGAGAGAGATATTAAATTCCTATAAATAGAATGCGAGAAAATCTCTGGAGCGCGGAGAATTCTTTTCTTTCTATTTCCACCACCGAAATATATTTACATATATAATCCCCATTTAAGCGCTGGCTCTCACAGTAATTATAATGTTTAAAGTAAACAAAATCGTACGATAGATAGATGGATGGATGTGTGCGATGATGCGTTAGCTCCCCATCGAAAAGAGCTGCCTAATCACACTCAGACACGGATACACACCCAGGCACTCACTCGCAAGGGCATGTGGCATGTACACATTGATAATGATAATTATGAAAGTAACACCGCATCGCCCTCCCACTGTGTGTGTGGAGTGTGTCACGCAACAGAGGTGGAAAATTCCATACCACCCGCCCACACACGCCGTCACTTCCTAAGACGACGAGCGACAATCAAGTTAATTTTCCGAGAAATGTTGTCACTTTGATGCACTAGGTGCCCCGTGAGGTGAAAGCGACTCTCTGTGATTCACAAAAGAAAGAGAGAGAGAGAGAAAGAGAGATAGGTTCTGCACAGAAATAGAGAATAAATTGAATGAAACTTCCCCATCTAATTGTGTGCGCTGTGGGCAAACACGGAAAACCAATCGGGGGAAAAATCATCAGAAAGAAACAAATATTGATGGGCAAACAGCAAATAAAATGCGAGTTGAGATCAAGACCAAACTGAAAACTGGAAACCAAATAGGGGGAATTTATAGCGTTGAGCAAACAAAATGAGTCACTGGGTAATCATAAGCAGAATCAGAAGAGCCGTGAACATGACATTGATTTCATCGGAAATTTCAATATTTGTTAATATAGAATTAATTCGAGAGATACGAATTTCATGAATATTTATTCTTCTTTCATTTAAGGATCTAACGCAACGCATTTGAATGAAGAGTTCCTTAAAAATAAGTCATATTATAAAGATTTCTCAGGTAAGTAATTGAAAGTAGAAAACTATCTACATATAATTACGATTAATTATTTTCATTTCCTGCAAACATTATTCGTATTTTAAACATTCGCAAAACATCCATTGAATTATACTCGTACGAGCATTTTGGTTCTATTTGTTTTCGTGATCTTTGATCTGGTTAATTTTAGCTTTTCTCTGCCACTCTTTCTCTCTTTCCACTCTCCACCTAATTCTGTCCATCATTTTCATTGTGTGTTTTTCCCCTTCCTCCTCCAGCGGGTGCGTCAAGTGTTTTTCTTTCCGTATTGCGTTTGGCGTCTTGTGCCTTCTGTCTTTTGTTGTTTTTTTTCGTACGGATCGGATTGTTTTTCCTTATGGCAGCAGTACTTCAAGTATTTTGTTTGATGGATTTCTAAGTGCGTAAATCGTTCTATTTTCGTTCTCTATGGGAAAATGATTAATTAGCTGTGTTTTTGCTTCTTTTTTTGTTAAATTTTCTTGAAGGGGGAAAATCCTCTTGAGCTGAAAAGTGTCTGACTCAGCGCTTCAATAATTCATTGAAAATGAAAGATACTCGCACCAAATTTCTCAGAGTACCAGATGTTCATTCGGTTGCGCGTGCCACATTTCACGTATCCATCAGATACAATTTAACGCTCTCTTGCGGCTCTCTGTAGGTCAAGGGCTGTACTTACTCTTGCATTTTGCTCCATAAATATTTGATCATTGATTGGGTCCTTGGAACAACATTACAATTAGTGGAACAACAAGTTGACATCGGGGCTAAAAGGGAAATTATGGCAGAAATTACGCATACGCCCACCCCATACGCAAACTACGCCTACGCCGCAACAGGAGCCAGGGTACGAAGGATGTGTGTACAACGCGTGGGCGGAATGAACATACATATAAAGCGGATGGATGGAAGGATGGCAGAACTTGTTGCTCTTCTGCTAGTGACATCGACCCTCCCCTCCCTTGCCCCCATTTGACGTCCGCAGATATTCATTCAAACTGCTGTGCCATTTGGCCCTGCCCTTTATTGATTTTCCACAACCCAACCCAACCCATTGCACTGGCACTGGGGGAAAAGGATTGCTGCACAGCGAGAAAAGGTAATTAAATTTATAGGGAAAAGGCGAATAGCCACTCACCTTTATCGAGACTTGCATTGCAGAACTTGAGCGCTTCGTCCAGGAGGTTGAGGTGCATGCAACTGCTGGCCTTCTCGCTGATCTCCTTGGCCTGCAGATCGGGACCCCACCACTTCTCCACCAGGCGGCGGACCAGGACATCCGGCATGAATTTCATCGCGGAGGAGGAGCCTCCGCCCAGGGCATAGCCACTGATGATGCCTGCGGCGGCCGCTGCCGAAGTGGAGGCCATGGTGGTCGTGGCAGTCGCTGTGGTGGAGGCCACTGTGGTGGTGGTCACTGTCATGGGAGCGGCGGCCATCTGGCTGGCCATCCTCAGGCCATATCCCATGGGGACGCTGACGAGGCTGAGGCTCTGACTCTGGTTCGTGGACGCGGCTCCGAATCCCGCGTAGAAGCTGGAGCCGGCGCTGCTCGACGTTGTGGTGGTCAGGGCGCAGCCGGAGGGCATTCCTCCGCCGCGCGGAGAGGCGTCCTGTACGCGGGGGAACTTCACCTGGCAGATGTTGCACTGGGTGATGGTCTCGCAGCACTGACGGCAGAAGGTGTGCCCGCAGTTGGTGGTCACCGGACAGCGGAGGATGTCGCCGCAGAGTGGACAGAGCAGCGGATCAAAGTCCTCGGACAGAGCGGGGCTGGGGACAATAGCGCATGCCAGTCCCTCAGCTGGTCCTCCTGTTGCCGGTCCTGCACTGGTGCTCTGCTGGTAGCGCAGCCAAGGGGGCATCATATCCTGTGTCCTGGCATTGGGGCTGCCGGGGGGCGAGGCTATGCCCACCATCTGGCGGATGTGGTTGGTCAGGGCGCTGGCCAGGATGCCCAGCTTGTCGAGGGGAACGTGACCGTCCAGCTGCCGGCTGGCAATCAGCTCGTAGACATCGAAGGCCTTGGAGAGGCTGCCCACCTTGGCGAAGGACTCGCCCAGGAGATACGACAGATTGAGCGAGTTCTTGCTGTCGCCGTGCGGGAGGTAGCACTGTAGATGGCTGTCGCCGTGGCACGGGAGAGTATCCTGCTGCATATGCTGCTGGTTCTCCTTCCGCAGGACCTTGAGCACCCGCTTCTTGGAAGCCAGCAGGGGCTTCAGGCAGTAGCCCTGCGACAGAGGCATCTTTCCCGCAGAGCTTTCTGCCGCTACGAGAACCGCTGCGGCTCTTTGCTGTTGCACCTGCCTGCAGTCACGTATACCCAACGACCCCGCCGGGTGTCCGGGTGGGGGATTGCTGCAACAGTTCTCGTTGCTCACGAAATTCCTGTTCACTTTTCGCGTTTTCTTGCCCTTGTACGGAAAAACAGTGGACATAATCTACATATATCTATCTCGATATATCTCTCACTTCACATCACTCCACTTTGATTATATACATACATATATCAGATATATCAGATATATTTGATTTATTTTATATTTTTATTTTTCGATTATTTCGTTGAAATAATAATCTATCGCGTGCGGTGCTCTGGGCTGTTTTTGTGGAACTGAAACACGAAACACGAACTGAAGAAGAAGTTTTGACAGCGACAACGACAGCAACATCTGAAAAACACAGAGAGAGAGAGAGAAGAGAGGGAATAAGAGTGAGAACAAAGAGAGGACAGGAGAAAGAGAGTCAATCAAAGAGAACAAGAAGCAGATAGATAGGCAACGGCGGATTTACGTAACGCTCAAAACAAAAACAAAAAAAACAGAAACTAAAAAAATGAAATAAAATAAAATGCCTGATTCTCGGAGGCAGCTTTTGATTCTGTTTTATAATTCACACAGATACAGATACACACGCACACACACACAACAACAAAGAGACACATTCTCTTGGATCCTCTCTGTGTGACTCTCTTTTCATTCCCATTACTGTCGATATAGAAGAAGCATTGTATCTATTACTTAATCAACACCCGACAACCGACGACTGGAGAATGTTCCGTCCCCCCCTCTCTGGTACCCACGGCCTAAATGTTGATTACTTGCAATCCCACACCACCCGAAATTATATAAATTCTTGTGGGAAAATACTTGAAGTCAAGTCTGGGGTTCATTGAACTTTGATTTCCAGTCTAAGACCGCAAGCTGGAGGGAGACCCTGTTCAATTAAAATTAAATACTAGCCTCTCCCTCCCCTATAGACACCTCGTAGAACTCCGACAGTTGTCGCACATGCTATTACATAATATTATGAAAATTAACACTGAATCCACACACTCATTCCATGCCCATGCTACGCTACTCGTATGGCAAGAGCGGCGGCGGCGGCAGAGCGGTTGGAAGACTGACGCGGACGCTGCTCCAAGTAACGAAATCAAAATCATCGTCACACACACACACACACAGATGCAGATGCAAATACAATCACCTAAAAATCGGTTTAGGTTCTCTTGCGCTCGTTTCTCTTTTGCCTTCTCTTTAACGTTCTACTCTCGCTCTCTCTATCTCTCTCTCTCTTCGAAAACACATTCTCGTTCTTCCGTTCCGTTATATCTATTTGTGTGTGTGTGTGTGTGTGTGTGTGTTTCACGCTCTCTTTTTTCTGTTCTGTTCTTTTCTTTTGCTTTGCTTTGCTTTGTGGTTTGGCTTGTGTTTCGCTTTGATGATTGTGCGCACGTTCTCACTCTTGATGTTGTTGTTGTTGTCGTTGTTGTTGCTGTATCTTGAAGATAAACAATGCCGGCATAACACAAACGCTGTTACACACACACATGTATGTATGTACTTCTATGCGAAGAGCATTTTGGCCGTCTCTTTTGCCTTCCTTCACATTCATTCTGGTTTTTGTTATGTAAACAATTTTTTCGTTTTTGTCTTTGTCGCTTTTTTTTTTTTTTATAATTTGTTTACATTTTCTTGAGCGCAAAAACAACGAAAAAACTATGCAAACGATAATCAAAGTGTGCCAAAAAAACAACACAGACGCAATAAAAAAGCAGAAACAAAATTGCGTGCAAATTAAATGAAAAATTTCCTCGTTCCTTCCGTCTAGATCTCTAGAGAAAGATATGTATTGAGAGGGATACATATGTACATATGATACATTCGTATCAGACTTTTGCATAAATCTCGTTGTTAAGTAATGCTGAAATATCTGAATAAGTTGGTAGTAAGCCAAGAAAATGAATTTATCAAGGGTGTTTTTGCCTAATTCTGAAGGCAGACGACATACAATACGATCTATTTGAGATCGAGACACGACACTGGGCATGACATGAAGAAGAAGACTTTTATATCAAATTTATATTAGGAATATGTACATACATACATATGTACATATGTGACATGTGCCATGTGTCTGTCATTCCGCCATTCCGACATTCGGTTTTTACATAAATCCCTGGGAAACAGTGAAACTCACGCTAAGAGACTCTCTACATATGTATATCTTTGAAGGAGAAAAGGGAACAATTTCACAGATTAAAGCTCAATGTCCACTAGATGTAACTCGTTTATTAGTCAAAGGCAAGAATTTATGATCCATCACATAGTTTTTATCCATTGAGGGTGTTTCTAGGAATTTTGTTTGATGAAACTTCTGTCGATAAATAGTTTGCCTCTAATTTCTTATTCAATTCATTGCCAATTTCACTTCATATAAAATTCTCTTGCCTTTTTGAGTCTTTTTACTAGAAATTTCCCTTTCAGCTTTCCCAAGAATCGACCTTTAAATACTTGGGAAATCCCTCACCCACTTGTAGATTATTTGGGAATAAAACTTGGCTGTGGCACAAACTACGATTCAGTTATACGAACCATTTGAAGTAGAATATTGTCCATATATATACGTATGTATATTTAAAGAATATATAGAATAGAGTAAGAGAAGTATAAGGGGAGCAGGCAATATCAGTTGGCATTGTGACGCACTAGCAATGTGTTTTGGTTCTGTGAGGGGAAATGTTGGTAAACAACTTGGCTTTCAGGCACTGGGTGCCACTCGATTTTAATTGTTCCGGTTCTGTTGTTGTTGGTTTTTGCTTTGCGTAAGTTAAAATTATGTGTACGCCTCATATAACAACCAAAGAGCATGTGTATCTGTATCTGTGCATCTAACTGCCCAGCGTAAATGCCGTTGGAGTAAGTGTAAATGTAAATGTCTGTGTAACTTGCGTAATTGCACGCTGATAAACGTTCCTTAAATGAACAGCAAATACGACCTACGAGAGCTACTGTTCTCCGAGGGATCTATACCTACCCCTCCTATATTGCCTTACGAGTATTTTACAACAGCATTCGCAGTCTGCCCCATTATGCAATGCCGCCAATCATATTTGATGACTGCTTTCGCTATCGCACACAGACAATATGGCATGGCAGCCGCAACAGAACGAACACAACACTTTTTTGATGGCATTCTAGGGTAGGGGCTGCCTGCACTGCACTGCAGTTGTTGATCTGTCGCTCCATTCGATAAGTGAATGCATTTGATAACACTTGGAATCAATTACATTACATAATCATTACGATTATTGGCATAATATCTGATATTTGCTGAAGCAATATAACCAGAACCAGAACCGTATGACCCATACCTGATTCGATAATATATATATATATATATATAAATATATATATATATATATGATATACATATGTAGTACTTTTACAGATTTAAATTCTTTTCGAGTTATCCATATCTGTGAAATGTAATAAAGGTTTTTTCAAGTTCTTTCATTCGTTAAGTTTTATAAAAATTAAACGAATCGAATTGATTATGCTTCGACGGCATAATTTCCACGTAATTACGAAATCAATGTTACGAAATCAAAAAATTTTCATTGCCTTGGCTGGCGGTTTTAGTTGTTTTTTTAATCCGATTTCCTCCTCTTTGATATGTGTTTTATTGGTTTCTCATTTGTTTGCCGGCGTTTTTTTGGTTTGTTTTTTTTTCGTGCCTGGTTTTCATGCCTCGCACACACATATTTTATGACATTGTATTTATAACGATAAATACTCATAAAAATAGCCTCGGGAAAAGAACAACAGCAACAACAGCAAACACACCAACAGAATGGAATGGCGTTTTATTGAGTCAAAAGCCAATTAGCAACAGAAATTCTAGTTTTGTGATTTCTTACAATTTTGATTTAGCTTTGATTATACAAGAAGCGTCGTCATACGGGTATACGGTGACTAATTGGTTGTTGTTTAGCCTCGTCTTACATAATGAATTGTTGTATCTTTTTTGTTTTGTTTATATAATTGAAAAGCAAAGGGGTCGTACACCCTCTTTTCTTCTCTATACATACATTCATACATACATACATGCATACATATGAATGCATGCCTGTCTCATTGGTTTCCTCGATAATCGAGTCTGACTCATGACAAACCTTTTTTACCCAACGGGGAACGGTGTGACGATGACGTATGCAAATAGGTTTTTCCTCGTTGTTTTTTGTTAACAGTTTTTCATTTGAGGCCAAGTGGGCGACCTGAGCAGAGGCAGAGGCGAATGAATGAGTGCGGTTGTCAGTTCGTCATTGGCAGCAGCCACGTCGCATAATGCGTGCAACGTAGTGTCGTAACGAGAAAAAGAGAGAGACAGAGACTAGGATGGAGGCAGCGGTAAACTGCAGCGTGGGCTTTTGCTTTAAGCAGGGCAGGGCAGGGGAAGAGTGTGATTGCGACTTTTATGATGAGTGGTAAGGGGGGGTGGGGGGGATTGGTGACCCCGAAATAAACTACGGATTACGTATTGTGTAATTGGTTAAACCACGATGTCTTCCTTTTTTGTAATTCCCTCTGAATTATTTCTCCTTATTATTCTTCCCTAATTTGCCTTTAACATTCCTTCCGCTTGGCTCCGCCAGTCGTTCACACTCAATAAAAACTAATTTAACATTGGATATTCTGCTTCGATTCTTTGGAAATTCTATCATCGATTATATATATCTGATTATCAACGAGCAGACGATGCCCCCCCCCCCCCCCCTACCACGGCAGAACACAACAGAAAAACACAAACAACGTCAACAAATGGTGCAAAAAATCGCTTAGTAATGCCTTTAAAAATATGGCAACACGTAAGAGTCGCGCGAGGCGACTGCACCCGACCTCCGTTCCTCTCTCTCTCTGTCTCCCGTCTCCCACCATCCCCTTTGACTGGCTGCAGTTGTGTTTTCACAATCAGCAGATGAAAAAAACGGTTTTAAGAGCATGGGAGAGAGGGAGAGACTTGGATTTGCCAATTCGACTCTTTTTTTTTGAGCGCAAGGGACGGTTCATTCACATTAAAATTACCTACACACACACACACACACACACTCACACACAGACACACAGATGCGAGTACAATCAGCATGTGGGTGGGTGGCCTGATGTCGTAACGCACACAAAGAGAGAAACGAAAGAGCACCGACTCGAATGTGTCTCTTTACCTGTGTCTGATGCACGGAACCGCGCCTCCTTGTTGTTCCCCGAGGGACGGGACGCTGCTACTGCTGCTGTTGGAGGATTGTTTTTGATGTGTTGAGGGGGCTCTCTGTCTGGATGACTGCTGCTGATTTTCCTTTAACCACAGAGGAAGAATCTTTCGTTCGTTTCTCCCTATTTCACATATCAAACACTCACTGAAATATGCTCCTCTTTTTTTGTCGGGTTTTCTGCTTGAATTTATTTAGCGGATTTTCGAATTTGTTTGCCAAAAAGAATTTATGGCCACACGCGTGCGAAAGAAAACGAAATTTTGGGAAATTCCTTGCCGTTTCCCCCCTCCCTATTAGTGATTGCTGTTGTTGTTTTGGGGCGTGCGCGTAACTTTTTTGTTGTTGGATTTTTTTGTTTTGTAAGAACTCGGAACAACGCTTGTCCGACGCGACGGTTGGCTTTACGTAACCCCGCCGCACACACGGGTTTTCCTTTCGTTAGGGAGAGGGAGGATGGGGATGGGGCTTGAACAGTGGGAGGTGTGCGGCACGTGGGAGGGCTCTGGGCCTCGCGGGGAATTCTCGTGCGGCCCCTCCAATATTTTACACAATTTTGTTCAAAAGCCAAAATTTATAAATTCACAAACACTAGCGCAGCGTTTCGAGCGCCTGCCTGCCTGATTACGCGACAATGGAGCAGCGTCGTGGGTCGGCGTTTGTTTTGTAATACGCTTACGTTACGCGACGATTCAGCTGGCGGTGGCGGTAGTGACGGAGACAGCGACAGCGACTGCGGCAGCAACGTGTTCGAGTGGCTCTATGATTTTTTGTCGCTTATTCGTTGCGCGCTCCACTTTGTTGGTGCTTTTTTTTGTCTTATATTTTTGCTTTTGCTACGCCGTTGCGGCGTCTAATTTTAATCCCCTCTCTGCGTATCTGAACGTGTTCGCTGTTCGACAGCGAATGAACGGCGCTCCAGAGCGGGCGGCGACTCAACCACCAAGCATCGAGCGCCGCAAAACGCAAGAGAAACGAGAGAGAGCGTAACAGAGTGGCTGAAAATTATGTCATTTATGCGGTTCTCTTAAATCTGTTGCGTCATCAAATGGTACTCTCTTTCGTTGGCGCCTTCGAAAGATTTGCCGGCAAAACGTCAACTGTCAAAACAGGCGACGCCAAAACTTAAACACAACGGAAGGGAAGCTTCATTGCCGAAGAACTAGATACCCTAAGATAAGCATTTATCCGATTATATGTATAGTCGTTTGATATATGTATAATCTTGGAGCAGAGGCTGTGGAGATAGACATTTAAATAGTATCTAAATCGGATCTGAGAAGGTTAAACCTCTGCACAAAGTGCTACAACCCCCTGTTAAAGGGTATAAGGATGGGACCAGTGGAATATGGGAGGGGTACTTATACTCTTATAGTGGCGTTTGTGGGGATGGGGCCTAGAGTGCGGTGTACTGTGTGTTGTAGTGGGCGTCATTTATCGTATGATGCGCATTTCCGGCGCCACTCAGCGACAGGCCACAGGGAGACAGGCAGACAGACAGACAGACAGACAGACACCACAGCAACAACAAATAGTCGAATTTTTGTGTTTCATAAGTGCTGTGTCTCTTTCTGTTAAGTTTACATTTTGTGTGTGTATTATGTGTTTATGTCATTTCATCGCACATTACGTATACGCATACGACATACAGAGACTACAACGGACGCTTTGACCTCATTTGGATTTTGATGATGATCCCCCAAACAAAATGCACTTCACTTACGAGATTCGCTCTCTTTATGCCTCTCTTGCTGCCCATACACCGTACAACGTACACCGTACACCGTACACCGTTCACCGTTCACCTTTCTCTTTCGCTTGGTTCCCATTTCAAGCTCAAGTTCAACGCTGGCCTGCCTAGCTTTTGCCTGCATATTACCAGTTTTCGTGTTACTATTAACATTTTAAGTGCCTGTTAGTTGTTGTTACCTTTTTTTCGCTTTCATAATAGTCATAGGGGACTCGGAGAGAGGGTCCGGGGCGTGGAAAGAGGCCCCCATATATTTGAACATTGCTCGCATTTATTTCAACATTCAAAATTCCCCCCATGCCCATGGGGAAGTAGTAATCGAAATGGATCGGTGTGGTCGGGTCTGGTTTTGGGTTTTGGCCATATACCGAAGCCTCAGGCCCCCAGTTCCTGGCCTGGAACTGCCGCTTGTAATCAACGGAAATTAGCTGCGAGTTTCATGTTCGAGAGGTTTTATTTTGTAAGCAATATATGAGGAAATTAGTTTTTCAAAGTTTTTGCATAAGTCATGTCCGTTTCGGGTGAAGTTCGGTTCGGTTCGGTTATGCTCAATTTGGCTTTGGTTTAGTCGAAGGTGTGTTGAGTGGTCAAACAAATCACTTTGGGCTTGGCGACTGCCATTCGCGGTTGCAGTTTGGTTTTCTTTTAATGTTTGACGGGTTTCAAATGAGTTGTTAAGGTAGCTTAAGTGGTCAAAAAATATTGTTTCAGGCTGGATTTACTGCTGAAACTAGATGTTTATGTGTTAACTGGTCATTTAGGAACGATTTTGGCAACCCAAACACGCAACACACGAAAAATGCGTTCAAGCCACAGATACAGCTGAACTGCTTAAAATCTCTTTATAAATCTTAGAAAAATATCTCCTCCCGCTAAAGCAACGTTTTCAACTAATATCAGGTTCCTTTTTATCAGGTCCTTCTTTTACTTACCAATTATGCAATCCGCTTGACCTCTAGTTCCTTAAATAAGCACATCTTCCAGCTGCAGATGCAGCTGCTGCTTCAGGGTCAACAAGCATTGTATATTAAACTTAGCCCAAAAGTAGGCCAGATACTGTACCCGAATATCAGGTTAAAAGTTGACAATGTTCCACGAAAGAAAAAATTTGTTTCTCGTACTTTTTTTTTCATTTATCGTTTCAAAATTTGTATCTAAACCTTTATTGTTTGTTCTTCTCTTTTTGCAGTTTCTCATAAAACATCGCCTTCTCCTTTTCCTCATTAATAATCTTTTCTAATCTTTTTTCTAAGAACTAAATTAGTTTTTTTTGTTTCGAATCAAAGCCCAAAAAAACCGGAACACAAAACTTTCTCTTAAATAAAAACTTAGAAAGAACTTAATAGAGCTAATTTTTTTGCTTGAAATTAAGCTTAATTAATTAATTAAGTCGAGTGTAAAACAATTAACAAATGATTTGAGTTTACGAGTATTTCATAAGTTAAAACTAATATCTGCAGAATCTCGAGGACTTGTGTTTTGGAATTTAATTTTTTTTGGTAGTTTTCGTTTTTGCTTTTATTCCTTTTAGTTTGTTGTTGTTGTATATGTGTCTAGGTACATGTTAGTGTCCTTGCTTAGGCTTTCATCATTAGTTTTTTGTTTAGTTTTTAGTTTTACTTTAGATTTGGTTTTCTCCCGTAATTTAGTTTTAATTTTTGAGTTTTTGTTTTACACGCTGCCAACAACAAATAGGCATAGTTTTTTCTTGTTCTTGTGATTTCTTTTAGCACTTCTCTAATGCCTTAAGCTGATTTTTTACGTTTCGTTTCGTTTTCGTTTTGCATCTAAGCCTCAACATAGCTGTAACTTTATTTTTGAATGCATTCTTCTCCGCTTTGCTTATCCATTTTCTATTTATTTTTCTCATATAAAATTACTTGCATTTCGTTTCATTTTGCAAAATTCTCAAAATATAAGTAAAGGCTCTAAAACGCTTTGTTATGTTCTCTTTTAGTTGGTTTTTTTAATTACTTTAAATTTAATTTCGTTTAGCTTGATTTCTTTATGTTTTTTTCTTGCAACAACTAACAATTTTTTAGGTTTTATTCGGTTCATTTTTTTTTTACTACATTTATATATCTTTATTTTTAGGGCTTTTCTGGGGGCATTTTTTTATTGATTTTAAAATTCAACAACGTTTCTGTCTTTAATAATATGTAAGAATATATATGTATATATGTATAAGTTATGTATATGTATATAATATTATGTATATAATCATATATATGTATATGTATAATAGCATATAATATGTATCGCATTGCCATCTGTTCGCGCATGCACTTCCGCTTTCACTTGCGGTTCTGCTTCCACTCTAAAAACACTCACTGCCCTCACACCTTCCCCCGGCCCCGCCCTCAACTAACTGTAACTATATGTGTGACCGTTACGTTACGTTACGTTACCCTTATACATATAATCGCTTTGCTAATTTCGCTTTTTGTTTGTTTTGTTTTGTTTTGTTTTCTTTGCTTTGCACTGCAACAATTTGTGTCTTTAGTTACTATTTTTAACCCTGCCTAACGATCGATTCCCCGTTTGCATCCTTCTCTGTGTATCCTCTATGCCCTCCCCTGTTCAATGTTTTCTATGTAGTTAAGTGTACTATATATATGTATACATTTATACTAATATAACTAGTATCTGTATAAGGTATGTATATATATAAAAATCATCAACTACGAATTTATCTACAAAATTTACTCATTTTGTTTTTTGCATGTTTTCCATAATTTCCATTTGTATATAATAAATATATATTTAAATGTAAGTATATTGTATATTAAACATAATTTCGTTAGTTTTCTGCATTTCGGTTTTTTTCTTTTCTTACTTTTCAGTTTTTATCGTCTTCTGTTGTTGCTACAAAGTCTACAATTTGTTACGGAACATTCTTATGCGAAATAACTAGAGTTTCCTTTTGCTTGAAAGCTGGAAAAAATACAAACTATATAATGAATACAACTACAACAAACTAATGCTCGTTGCATAAAATATTTGCCCAAATTCTGTGGAATTTTCTTTCTTTCTTTGCTATTTGTTTGTGAGCCTTTTGTTTTGCTTGCTTTGGGCCTGGGCGAAACGGATTTAAAACGGCAGCCGGAAAGTAGGCTTCACGAAATGGTGTGTGTGTGTGGGTGTATATATGTATGTTTGTGCTACGAATAAATAATTAACAATTAACAAGTAATAAATAACATAAGTAATATAAATTTTTCTTGTTTTTTATTGAACAATTTTCTACACAAACAAAATGATTCGCTAAAAAAATCACACTACAAACTACGGAAAACAAATTGTTATAATATACAAAAAACTACGCTTAAACCAAGTTTATGGTAAGGGATGGCAGGGAAGGGAGTATGTGTCTGTATACAGGGAGGGGGTGTACTAATGCCCAGGCCCAGAAAAAAGGCAAAACATCAAATCGCTTCAACTGTTTTCACCTCTACGCGCAATTATCAATAAATCTTCTTAGACATAAATATTTGTATATAAATATAGTATAACATGATTTTGTTGTTGTTTTGTTGTACAAATATGTAGCAATTGCTTGAATCTGCTTAGTATAGTTAATAGGGTCTCAAGTCCACTATTTTTTTTGCTTCTTTCGAGTTATCAATCAATTAACGTCAATCATTTATTATTTATCAATATCGTATAGACTTGTGTGTGTGTGTGTGTGTGTGTGTCAATTCTTTCAACAACCGAAGCTCAAAATATTGCAAAATGTCACCCAGCAATTTTTTCTTATTTTATTTCCGTTTGTGGGATCTTCTGCTTTATTATTAGTAATATTATTATAATATTCATTTGTGTGGTTGTTTGTGTCTAGGTGGTGGTCTCATAGCAGTGCAAAAGGCTTTTTAGGTTTGTTTTTTTTTGTGTCTCTCTTTGGAGGAACGAATTGTGAGGGAGGAAAGACTTCTTTCTGGCTAAATCTCTAGGTTCATATTGCTATATAATGCTATATAGATCATCTACATGTATAATGTGTGTACTTCTTGCGTTCTATCGTTAGGGTTAGTTTTGGTTACGGCATGGGGTTTATTTCTTTAACTCTGTTTTGAGATCCTTTTATTTACTTAGATACAAACTAACAACGAAGGGATGGCAGTCGATCTGTGGAGCTCTGTGTCTGAGTTGTTATAAATGGATAGATAGATAGATAGATAGAAAGATATAATAGGGGATAAGGAAAAACGAAAAATTAAACGAGTTTTCAATATTTAAAAAGCAACGCTTAGATTTTTATTATAACTCAAATGTTGTTTTCTTTTTGCTTTTGTTACGATCAATCTTAGCTTTTGTTGTTTCTTTTGAATGGTTTTGCACATTTCTCCATTGAATAAATAAAACTTATTGAAATTTGTAAAGAAAAAGTGCTTAATGGAACTTAATTAAATTTCTGTTGCTTCCCATTTTAGCTTCCGATGTTTCTTTCTTTGCTGAATATAAAACTTAGATTTCTTTGCTTTTTTTAATTTTTGTTGTTTTTTGTTGTTTTTGATTTTTCATATATTTGCTTAAGTCTAGATATTTTGTATGCAGGTAAATGTAACTCAAAGATATAACAAATAATAATAATTAATAAACTTAACTAAGAAATTGTATTGTTTTTGCTTCTATCGTAACATAATTAGTTAGTTTTTTATATAAAATGTATTTGTTTTCATATATTTTTTGTTTAAGATCTTGCAAATCACACCAAAAGAAATAGCATTTATTTTTCTTGTATAAATGAATAAAATTGTTTACAAACTAAAAGGAAAAGTAGTGAAAAATTAAGTGAAGTAGTGGATTGATGGGGGTGTAGGGGCGATGAAGATGTGTATGTGTTAGTAAGTAGTACGAGAGTACAGTACTCCCTTTCTATGTATGTATAACCAGCTGACTATGTCTGGGTTAGCTCTTGGGGGAAGGAGGTTACTGTAGTATCAACAAATTAACAACGAAAACTATTTCCATTTCTAGTTTTTCTCTTTATTTTATTTTTGCACTAGTTCTGTCCGTTCCCGTCGTCTCTGTCCGTCTATGTGTGTCTCTCTCTGCGTTGCAAGTTCTTTCTCTTTTTTTTTTGTCAATTTTTTAGATTGGTTTTTTAATGTTTTTTCTTTGTTTAGGTTTATATAAAAATCATAGCTCACTTAATAAATAAACAGCTGCCAAGTGCCCGGCAACTGAGGAGGGAAGTTCTTTGCTCATTTCTAAATGGTTTTCTCTTAGCTTTTTTTGTGTTCTCTTTTTTTTTTTGTGGGTTTTCATTTTGCAGTTCTTTATACATGTTTTTCTTATGCTTTTTGTTTTTGCTTTTGTTTTGAGCTTAAATTTGAAAAAAGGCAACGAAATTATTTACAATATGATTTTTGTTGGTGCGTGTCGTGTCAGTGAGGGTTCTGTTCTCCTTTTCTTCTCCTGTTCTCTGCTAAAGCAAAACTTAACCGAAAATAAAAATTTTAGAAACATATGAATAGTAACAAAGTAGAAGAAGGGGCTGGGGGTGGGAGAAATTATTTGGAGAAAGTAGAAGACGAAAGCAGAAGAAAGTACTTGCATAAAACTAGGCTACAAAACTATCAAACAATTTAAAATGTAACAATTTTAGGATCGGGTTCTTTTTGTGGCTGTGTGTGTGTCTGTCTGTATTTGTGTGTGTTCGTAGGATGCTCGGAAGTAGGCTACGGTAAAGGCAAAAAGCTGCGGAGAGCTTTTACGCTCAGCTTGAGAGACGACTGACTTTCTTTTGGCTACTCTTAAACTGTTTAGCTTAAATTTCTTCTTTACTTTTTGCGTTGTTTTAAGTTTAAGCTATAAATTGTTTCTGTTTAGCATAAAATAAATATTTTTTGCGGAGCTTTCCGCTGCTCTCTAGGTAATTGTGTGTGTCTGAGGGGTGTGTATGTGTGTGTGTTTGCTTACTAATATATAAGTTTTGTATACATATAATTATTTATGTATATATGTATATTATATTTAATGTAGGTTTCATGTCTGCTTTTACTAAACATTATTAGTAGTGGTTTTATCATAATTACGCGTATGATTATTGTTATTTTATCAATTATCATTAATCATTTATCAATTATCATTATTTAATTGTTGTGGTGTCCTCAGGCCAAGTCACAAAATTGTATTTATCATTACACATCTTGGAATTTCGATAGACGTGCACGCAAGTCCATGTTCTCCTGTTTCAACTGTTCCACCTCCTGATGTAATGTTGCATTCTGTCGAGGGATAACACACATTTAGATGACGGATCTCTTAAAAGGATTATGACTAGGGGTGGGGGGTGTTTGTTGGGGTAGGAATACTTACTTCCTTCTCCAAATAGCGTGCTCGCATCGCAATTTGATTCTCCTTCTGGCGCCGGGCATCGCGGGATCGCTTCGCCGCAATGTTGTTCTTTCGCCGACGGGCCCAGTACTTATCGTCCTTGAGCTCATCTGGAACGAATTGTTTGCGTGACTTTTTGATCATCGGCTGGGGCTTGAGCTCCTCGTCGGAGAAGGCTCGGGTGCGCGGATCGAAGTCACGGCCCGATGATGCAAACGAAAATGCTGGAATATCAAATACTAAATGTTAACAATGTTTCACAGACTGTTCGTGCTAAATGAAAATCATAAAAATCAACCTCAAAATTAACCAACAGAAAATTTTAATCGAAAAAATTTACTTTTTTTTTACATTTTTGCACAAATTGGAATGGGAATCATTGAGTGAATCATTGAGAGACGACAGATCGATCTCCCTCGGTTTCTGTATCTCTATATTTAACATTTAGCATTTGATAAGACATTTTTGGGTAACTTAAATTAAAATTTACTTATACGGTTTTCAATTATAATTTAAGTTAAGAGCAATGTCCATTCCATTTGTGTTTAAACATGTTTAAAATTATCAACAATATCAAGCAGATTTCAAAATAACGAAAGCGATTCTCGATTACAGTCTCAGTCTCAAAATTCAATCACAATATTGATGATGGAGCTTTTGATAACATTCGATTTGGATATCCAGAAATTTTTGTTTAATTGCGATTTAAATACCGGTAGTGTACGAGTTCGATTGCATTACCGGTTGCCAAATCGATACCGAGACCGTTTACACACATGCGATAACGATCTTTCATTGTTTTCATTATTTTGGATTATTTTTTGATTTTGATTTTGATTATGATTTATCCATTAATGAACATATCAATAGTTTGATAACTTGATAGCTCTGGGTTTCATCAGTTTCATCACTTTCACTTACTTGATTCGGCCGGCGATGGCGGATTTAGCGTATCAGGACTAATGCAATCGGATGGCGATGGCGACCGTTCTCGCTTTGTGGTTATGTGACCCAGTCCGAGCGACAGGCCCGCTGCATGCCCCAACGAATCAGAGCGGTGGCCCAGACTACTTGAGTGTCCCAAGTGGGTGCCGGGCAAGCCATCAGGTATGTTGTTCTCCGACAGGAATTCATCTAAGTCGGCGTACTACAAAACGTGTGGATTGGAAAGAGGGGAAAGAGCAATGAAAAATCACATATAAACCAAAATCGGGTGGATCGGGTGGAGGGTTAGTCAGACAATTACTGAACTCTGATGATGAGAACATAAGTCTCGCACTAAGTAAGCAATCGATAACATTCAAGTTAACTGTTTCGCTGTGTTTTGTCATGACTGTACTTGTTAGTGGATTGTGTGTGTGTGTGTGTGTGTTGTGTGTGCTTGAGGATACGATGTACATTTGTATTGATTGGTTGATTGTCGAGACATTGTACGAAAAAGTATTGAAGTAGAGACGCAGCCACTACGCAGCGATGAAGAATGATACTAACTTGTGTTACCTTGAGGTCGGCATCGTAGGGCAGTGTCTTGTCCCAAAGGTTCGGGCCAAGAAACGCCGTCTGTGCCTCGACATTCCAGATGTCGCCCTCCTCCTTGTACTTGTCATCTGGACAGATGATTTCTTTGCTATTCGATGTGGATTTGCCTGTAAAAAAACAGAGTAAAACGAAAAGTACTTTGATTAGTCAGGGCCATACAAGTACGATTGATAAGATTTCGATTGAATTGGACTCATATAAGTGTTCCCCGATAAGTGTTTAATTTATAAAGTGGGTCAAGCTGTCGCCATCTCTCCATTTTATATACCATTTACGTTCTTTTGGACACATTTTCATTAGCTTTTCAACAGAAAAGCCTGGGAACAACAATTTTCTAACATTATTTCCGCAAATTTCTGCATGCAGCGTTCATAAAAACGGGTTACACAGGCGCACACAAAAAAACGACATAACACCAACAAGCAAACAAATCAAACACACAGACAAAACAAAGAGAAACAGACAGAGAGACAGATAACCGCTGAAGAGGAAGCAGCGGACTAATATACAACAAAAAGCGAAAGTGAAACTTTTTCAGCTGCTTTCAAACTGATTTTTATCGTACTGCTACGAGCCACCACCAACAAAAAAAAAAAACTCACTCAACGGAAAGAAAAGAAAGAGCTACAAAATCCAAAAGCTTTCAGCGTCGCGCAGAAGCAGACGCAGACGCAGGGCGAGAAACAGGTAGGCGGTTAATGTTGTAAGCGCTGCTGCTGTTGCTGCAAAGGCTGCACAGAAACAGAGGCAGCTCGCTCGTCAATCACTCACTTCTCCTCTCATAGAAAGCACTCTCTCAACGCACTGCTTGCTGCTGATGCTGCCTGAAGCTCTAGCGTCTGCCTAGACGCTGAGCATGCGCAGCAGAGCATGATCTCTCTCTCTCTGATTTCGTTAGGTGCCGCTCTTCACCCCCTCATCCCCTTTCTTTGATTTCTTTCAGACTTGGCAGAGGAGTAGAGTAGTAAGAAACGAGTTTTCTGGCCACAGACAGTAACAGAAACCAGTTGCCGTCTTTGGTTTCGGCTCGCAATAGTTTCCGCTTTCTTATTCACTCTCACTTTCATTTGCGAATGCTTTTTTACAGTTGTTGCTTTTCTTTTGCCGCTTTTTGCATTACCGACTATTGCGAAATTGTATGCCATTTTGTGGCTTGCTCGCCCGCCGCCTTCTCCTTTCTTCTTTCTGCTACCGCTACCACCCATCCCATCCATTGCTTCTCTCAACATATTTCTGGTCTGTGAAATGAAGTAATATCTTTTCTTTTTCTGTTCGATGTGCTCACCAAAGCGTAAGTGAAAAGCTCAAGTGTATCTGTGTATCCCTGTGGGTGCTTGGGGTTGGGGTTGTCTGAGTGTGAAGTAATATCGGCCGTTTGGAGAAAATTAGGACTTGCAAATCTGCAAATGCAATGACCGGGCAGGCAGCTCACGTAGGGTATGGGTAACTTTTTTTTTTGCTGGAGCCAGTCTTTGGCCTTTTAATTAGACACTTGTTGTTGCCCCGGTCTGTGTATGATGTTCCATAGGGGGCTTGGATGGGATTTTCGCCGGAGGACATTTTTTCTAATGAACGTTGTGTGTAATGAAGGACCTAAAGGTTAAAAGAGGCTGTTTAAGAAGTGGGAATGGGGGATATTAGAGGAATACTTGGATTGAATGGAAGTTTGAAGTGGTTTGATGGAAAGCCAGAGGAGGGTATGCTTAAAGATTTGGTGAGATTTGTAATGAAATCCATTTAAAACAAGGGGTTTCTTAAAAAATACAACATATACACTTGTTCAACTAGAAAATATTCAACCATTATTACAGCTTTCAACTAAATAAATTTGCATCTAACCAAATACATTTCTGTCTCAAAATCAAAAAAAAACGAGAAGGAACGTGAGTCGCTTCTAGTCTACTTTTATACCCGTACTCAGTCAGTATATAAATTTGTGAGCTTATGATTAAAATTTAAAAAAAAATTTTATTTTACATTTTACATTTTTTTGCTACATATGTTAACTACATCTAAAATGTAGATTATACATGTAGAACAGATATTCTACATCTACCATTTAGATTCTACATCTCCTCCGCTAGGGGTTGCTCGCGCATTGCACAGGGCAGAGTGTGTGCGAGGGAGAAAGAGAATGAATAGCGTCAGCAACGCCAGAGGAGGTGGGGGAAGCAACTGAAAATGAATTTCTTCATTTTGGCCAAAATAATGATCCGATCTGTACCAGATCTGGCAATCTGGTAGATATGGTCATTCCTTACGATACTTCAAAATTGTGGCTGCCACAGATTTTCGTCCTTTGTGAAGGCGGAGGGGGGCGTGGCACAATTTGGAAAGAAACTTGATTCAGTGTGATATCACATGAGTCTGGAAACAAAATTTGGTTACTCTAGCTTTTATAGTCTCTGAGAACGAGGCGTCAAACAAGACGGACAGACGGACGGACGGACGGACAGACAGACATGGGTCTATCGACTCTGCTATTGATACTGATCGAGAATATATATACTTTATGGGGTCGGAAAATTTTCCTTCTCTGCGTTACACACATCCACTTTTACCACAAATACAGTATACCCCTTAACTCTTTTGAGTACGGGTATAAAAAGCACGA
Organism: Drosophila subsilvestris; assembly: GCA_035043285.1. Taxonomy (NCBI): domain Eukaryota; kingdom Metazoa; phylum Arthropoda; class Insecta; order Diptera; family Drosophilidae; genus Drosophila; species Drosophila subsilvestris. The sequence continues at coordinate 316,929 of JAWNNB010001348.1, read as the reverse complement.
TCAAATCATGCACAACAAATACAATTTCTTAAACAAAATCACATAAAAGTCAGTCAAAGCAAAACAAAACAAAAAAATAGAAAAACTTTCAATGAAATAAAAAGCAAGACAATCAAATAAAAGTCAAAGACAACAAAATAAAATATCATTAAATATAAAACAAAAAAAATAACACAAAAAACAAAACCAAATTACCGTTTGCTTTGCAAATAAAACCCAAAAATGGAGATTTCCTGCCTGTAAAACAGTAGAAAGGAGAAAGAAAAGAATGATAGTAGAAAAGAGATTCAATATTGATTCTTTCAAGAAACAGAAAACAAAGAACAAGAGCAATTTGAACAAAAGCACATATATACTTTAGCAGACGAATAGATAGAAAGACACAAAGATTCGCATTCAAGCCAAAAATGCAGATACATAGGTATATAAAGCAGCAGATGAATTCAGAAAGGAAACAATTCAAAATGAAGGAATCCCATTAAAAATACAATTTCAAAAACCAGCTTCTCACCTAGAGGGCTGTTGAAATTGTATTTTTCTTCTTCCCCCCCATCCCCCCCTCCCCCACCGCAAAATTGGGCTAAGAAGTAGGTCTGATAGCAGAAACACATGATGCAAATGAGTTCATACACCATCTCATAGCCCACACATACTTTTACTTATTATTTTCCTTATTCCTTCTCAATTTATGTCTCTTATTGGTTCACTTTCACTGTCATCAACATTCGTGGATTTGTGTCTCGAGCAGGAATCCCATCGATGGTTTATTTTTAGAAGCAAAACCCAAAACAGGAATCCTCCTCTGCTTGTTTCGCCGTTTCTGTATAATTTCTCGGTTTCGGTTTCTCTTGCCATTTTAAGTGGGTCAAGCTATTTTTTGTTTCTGTATCATCTCTGCTCTGGGATCCCTCGCACCTTCTTTTATTCCAGTTTTAGTTTTAACTTTATTTTACCTTTTTTGGCTGCTGGGTTTTTTCTCTTTTTTCTTGTATTTCTTCTTTGTTAGACCTACCGAAATTTCTAATTTTTGGTGATTAAAATAATTTGCATTATTTTCGTGACTCTTTGTTCCCTATTTCACTTTCATTAGAAAAGGAGAGGGACAGCTATCAGAAATAGGAAATAGAGACAGAAATACAGAGCCATGGGCCTACGACAACATATATCTTGTTTCTCTAGTGAAACGATCGCACGCACGCACACGCACACACACACGATCGCTCTCTCTCTCGCGCGCTCTCTGTCGCTATCTGAAGTTCTCTTTTTGGTCATTATAATCATAATACTATGATTATTGTAGTGGCATTATTATGTTTCTGTAAATTGTTTTCTGGCTTTTCTGGCCCTTGTTTTGTTAATGGCTGGCCACAATTTTTAGTGGACCACGGTCCACGGGTTGTCTTTTTGGTGGAATTAAACTTTCACTTTTTTTGTTTCGGTAATTTTTGGGTTTTTAGTATGAAGCTGCGTAAATTTGGTTCGTGTTAGTTTTAGTGAGTTAGATGGATTGTTGGATATTTGATTCATTTCTGCTTATAAATTTTGAATTTTTTTTTATAGTATTTATGTTTCTCCTAAACCGTTTCCTTACTCCATTTCTCTTACCTTGAATATTCAATAAACCAATTACATTTTGAATGCCATATCACATCCGTCTCTGCCTGTCTGACATACACCTGCCCCTCCGGCTCCTACTCTCTTTCTCACACGCCTCCCCTTCCCACATCAAAATGAAAGTGAGAGTGCTCACAGCGAAAAAACCCCACGAAAACGAGTATTAAGTCTTGAGCCCCGAAAAATGTACCCCAAAAAAGCTTTCGTTCAGAAACCAGTTTTAAATACGCAAACCCATGATAGCCATAACCCAATCATGTTCTCCGATTAAGAAATATAGAACAAAACAAGAGCGAAGAGAAAAGAAGCGACATTGAATTAAATATAGAATTCAATTTATGACAATTTATTCCATGCAAAAGTTTCATAAAAAAACTCCAACTAGCAGAAGAAGAGTGCTTTGTACCCTGCCATTAAGCGGAAAAGGAGAATTAGAAAAAACAAATAGCCACAAGTTATGCAACATGCTTTCTGCACGTACAACGACAACAACAACAGAAACAACAGACAGCAAAAATAGAGCAACGGAAAGTAAAGAAAGTCAAGGAGGAATTTCCAAGATAGAAGCTTTTAAAACCCTTACATGTCAAGCTACATACATATATGCAACAGATCTTTTTGGAAACTATATTTGATAGGCAACTTTAAAAAAGAGACATGCAGATCGGGAATATTTGTAATCTATAGGGTTTTTTCTGTTCTTGCTAAACCTTTCCGTATAATCAATAAGCCCTCGCCAAAAGGTAAGAGTATAACAAGCTCATGCGGTCGAACCGCTTCCAAACTGCGCTGTCTCGCGTTGTCCGCCCCTTTCACCTGTCTGTCGTGCGCACTCTTTCTCTCTCTCTTTCCGGCTCTGCGTTGACTCTGAATCTCTGCGCATGCGTCGCTGTCGCTGCCAGCGCCGCTGTCGATGGCGCAACTGTGACGAGAGTTTTTGTTGTTGCTTTTATTTTGTCGCTTCAGTGCTTCGTTGTATTACATCGTTGTGTGTGCGATTGTACATCGCGTTGCACTCGTTTTTTTTTATTTTATGGTTTGTTGTTGCTGCCATTGTTGTAGTGATTGCTGTTATGTTGTTGTCGTTGTTGGCGAAGTGCAGAAAGTGTAACACTTTCGATTGTTGCGCTGTCTCTTGTGTTTGCATTGCATTCATTCCGCATTCGCGCTCATTTGCATTGCGATTTTCGTTCATTTATTCTGCCTCTTTGCCTTTTTTGTTGCCTGTTTGTTTTATGCCTTCTACCGCATTTTTATTTTACGTGAAAATTAATTATCTGTGGGAAAATGTGAGGGCCACTTGAATTTCCGGGTTGTTAGCATGGAACAATTTTGGCTTTTAGAGAAGGCAGCGCTGTCTGAATTATGGAGAAGATTCGAGAAAGGATTGTTTATAAAAAATGGAAAATTGATTGTAGCTAAAATAAATAATTCAAATTGAATTGAAATAAACCATCCTTTGGATGAGATCTGTTTTCAATCTTTCTAGATAATCTTCGTACATTTCTAGCTAGGGAATTTTCAATTTTCCATAGCTATCGAAACCCGATATCGTTAGGGATAATTTTCTGCTACCATTATTCACAGTCCTTTGGGAACAAGTTTTAATGATAATCTATAGATTTCGGGATCTTCCATACAAGCCACCAAAAGCGTCTTAGAAAACTCTCAAATATCCTGAAATTATGGAAGCTTTTCCTCAATTTCGTGTTGTCAATCTCTCAAGCTCTATAATTCCATTCTCCTTCTCTTCTCCTCTCTTGCTGTAAATGCAATTTCCCTAACGGCAGGCAGACACCGTTTTCTTTGTGATTACGAAATTGATTAAAAAATTATGCCAAAGTAGCGAAATATTTTGCAATAGTTTAATTGGCCAACACATTCATTGGCTCACTCACGAGCAATGGGAAAACTGTCCGCAGCGAAAGTGAAAATGAAAATTCACAGACTGTGTGCTGTGCGACACACATAGTGCCTTTTCCATTCAACCCATTAGCCCAATTTCTGTGGCTGTTTGAAAGAAAGCCGCTGGTGGAGCAGAGCAGTTGATTAGCAAAAAAAAAAAAATAAATAAGGAAGCAAAACCGATAATCATACGGTATCGTGTTGGCTCTATAAAATTATAGACTCGGACCAAAAAGCTGTAACACGAACGAACGAACGAACCACAGACTAGACACCAGAAACCACAGACATCGCAACCTAAATAAAAATCGTTTTAAATATTTAGAGCCCGCTGGAGCTGCCGCTGCAAGAGCTGCCAGGAGAGGCTCTACACCGAGGTGTAGAGGTGTGGTTACGCGTAAAAACTTAATCAAAACACGGTTTATTCAATCAAAGTGCTTCTGGTCTTTTCTTACTCTTGCGACGACGTGTGAAACAGATCGCTCATACGCCTCGTGGTTCGGAGCGGCGGCAAGCAGATCCAAAAAGTCTCTTCGATCCACACTTTCACTGATTCAAGTTTCTCACTTCGGGCAGGCAGCAAAGCAATTCGCACGTTTTACCGTTGCTCCGTTGCCTGACTGCTTGCCGCGATTGCGCAACCCGCGACGCGCGACCAACAACTCGCCTTCGTGTGCATGAGAGTAGTGTCATTGCGACGAAAATTGTCAGCAGCAATCTTGCGCTTGTGCTAGTTTGGCCAAGACGAGTAGCCACCGCCACCGCCAAAGCCAAAGCCAAAGCGAGTGCTTGGCTTTGATTGAAATAACTGTAATACGTTGCATTTTGGCAGGCCCCCTATCTGGGTGAGTGTGTGACGGTAACGCCTCTTGCCCCATCCGCCTTTTGACATGTCTCCGCGCTGTGCCTCCAATGCAACTCAGAGGCTTCTCCCCTTCGTTGATAGCTCAAACAAAAGGAAGTCATGAATGGCCAGATTATTATGGCCGTAACCCGAACATAGCACGGGCATTCGAGTCGAATGGCAAAATTACAGAATGGGGTAAATACTCTGATTGATAGGAAAAAAGAAGACTCTTCTCTGGAAGGTCAGGGAAATGGAAATAATGTTTGGGAGAAAGATATAAATACAACCATAATACCTTTAGGAACTCCATCTATCTGCACATTTGTGTATGGCTTTTCTTACTTGGATTTTTGGCAACTTTCCAAATTGTACATTTTTGATTAAGATAAAATTATATATTTTTTTCCACTCTTTTGGAACCCTTCAGCATTTCTTCTCCCTCTATCTCTATATGTCTCTGTCTTTTTGTCTCTGTTTTATTTCAAAAAGAAGAGCCAACAAAGTAAACAAAAAACTACAAAAAAAAAAGGGAAAGAAAGAAATGAATTTAAAAACTGCCGAAAAAGTGAAAGTTAATTTTTTGGTGTTGTTGCTAAGCCGGCAGAGCGGCAGCAGAGTTTTTGCTGTGGAGTCAGGCATCGGCTGTGCCTCCAATGAAAGTAAAAACTTGACGCATTTTTCGGCAGCTAAAGAGGCAGCAGCTCTTTATGAGTTTTGATATTGTCCGCCTGGACAATTATAAATTATGCCACCGCAATGTCACACAGAAACAGAAACTGGAAGAGACACATAAAATTGCCCTTTTGTTGGGTGTCTCTCTTTTTTTGGCAGATCAACTTTGGCTGATGGCAACAGTAACAACAGCTGCAACAACAAAAGGCCAAATACAGAAAGGCCGGGGGGCGGCTCTTAAATACATAATAATAAAAACAAAAGTCACTTGGAATATTTATACATGGGAAGTATCTATATGGAAAGCACCCGAAAAGTCAGAAACGAAAGTTGTCTGGAAATGTCGCGCTCTGAACAACTTGTTGCCGGAGGTGGCCGCATGGCCTGCCCTTGCCTGCAGTTGGGAGTTGAAGTTGAAAGCAAAAGTGATAGTGAAATGCCAGAGTTAGACTCAGAGTCCGAAAGGTTTGAAAGTTTAGACACTTCTCGAGTGGTGGGGGGATGAACCTACCCCACGTGGAAATGTCAGAGCACACTCGACACTGAACCCATAGAGCAGCAGCCACCGCACCTCCTGCCTGTCATAAGCCTCCTGTCTCCTCAATTAGTCAGAGCCCCAAATATAAAGAGCGTAGAGTATAGGTGCTGCAGCTGCAACATGTGCCCCTTTTTGGCGTTGGCGCGAATCGATGTAAGCCGACTCGCACACTACATCAGGGTCGTTGGATCGTTGGGTGTTTAGGGTGCTGTTGCCTTTGAGGGTGGTGGGAATAATTAGACGAGCATACAAAATCAATTTGCGTGGGAGTGAGAGACAAGGAAATTAGCTGAAGGTCGAGAACTGCCACTTTCAGCAACATGTTGTTGCAAGCACAGGCGGGGATGCAATAATCCAAGTTTTGTCTTATTAATGGAAAGATTAGTGAACAAGAAACCGCCTTAAAAGATGTTGGCACTTCTAAAGTAGAAATTTTCTTTAGAATATAAAATCTTCATAAGTTTCACATGCCCCATGAGTGCCCCCATGCCAATGATATTGTTGTGTGGCTTCTGCAATAAATTGTTGTCCATACCATTTAAATAGTTGGCGTGTTGCTTCCACAATTGTTGCACCTGGAATTGTGTCCAGCGATTGTTGTCGTCGCTGCTGGCACCACCTCCTCCACCCGCATTGCTGTTGCTGTTGGTGTTGTTGTTGGTAGTGTTGCTATTGTTGTTGTTGTTTATCACACCCACTAAACTGTTGACCAAACTATTCTCATGCGCCTGCTGTTGCTGTGCCACCGTTGAGGCAGTGTTCGCAATGGGCGTGGCTGTGGTGAGATTTGCATTTGGTGTTGCTGGATTGTTGTTGTTGCTATTGTTATTATTATTGTTGTTGTTGTTGTTGTTGTTGAGGGAGGCATGATTGTTGATTATAATATTGAGATTGTTATGGTTGAGAATTGTGTTATTGTTGTTTGCACTACTGTTGTTGTTGGTGGCATGCTGCAGATTGTTTGCCGCCACTGCGACAACAGCCGCTGCCGTATTCACATTCACATGCGCCAAATGCTGCAAATGATGCTGCAACAATTGCGTGGGCGGTGGCAGTGCTCCTCCATTGGCAACATTGTTCCCGTTGGTGAGATTGTTGAGCAGTTGCTGCTGTTGTTGTTGCTGCTGCTGCTGTTGGTGCTGCATGCTGTTGCGTAGCACATTGTTGTTGCATACATTGTTGAGATTCTGATTGTTATTGGCGTTATTGTTGCTCACATTACTGTTGTTGTTGTTGTTGGGATTATTGCTTGTGCTGCCCGCCAACAAGTGCGGTAGATTGTGCACAACTTGCAGGGGCAGGCTACTCAGCGGTGGCAAGGCCGCCGTCTGCGACATGTTGCCCAGCAACTGTTGTTGCTGGTGTTGCTGCTGTTGTTGTTGTTGCTGCTGCTGCTGTTGTTGCAACAACTGCAGTTGATTCTGTTGATGTTGCAGGCCATGTTGCTGCTGCTGTTGTTGCTGTTGCAGGGCCAATGCTGGCGGGGGCATTTGATAGTCCATTCTCATGGCTGAGATCACAATTAGCTTGATTTGTTTTTTTAATTAATTTATTTGAAATATACTATATTTTATTTTTAGTTTCTCAGAGGCCTAAGCATTGTTGTTGCTTCTGCTGCGCCTGCTATTAATTAAATTGACTTATAATTTGAACAGAGCTTTTTATCGCACGCGCTGTGTATCTTCTTTCTCGCCCCCGCTTCTAATTCTTCTGCGACGATCACGGCACTTAAACCACAGCTACAACAATGCACAAACCGATCAGAGGAGCTTTTGGCCGCCCCCAAAGCTCTCTCACACACATACCACTCACACGCTGGCATAAAGTTCTGAGCGCTTTTTGCCTTAGTTCTTGTTATTTTTTGCAAACTAAATGTTTTTCTTCGCTCTGTGCTGTTGTTTTATTTTTTGCATTCGGAATTCTTCTATTGTTTGTTTTGTTTGTTTTTTCTATTATTACTCTCCTGCCCTCCTCTTTTGCTGTATTTCGTTGTCAACTATTCCGCGTACTCATAGTTATCGTTGCTGTTGCTGTTGCTATTGCTTTTGTTGTTGCTTCTGTCTGGGGTCTGGGGACTGGGGTTCGGTTCTCGCTGCCGATGAGAAAAGTTTGACCTTGAATTTTGCAGCAACAAAAGCAACAGTAATAGCGAAAACCTAAGCAATATTATATCCCATTTCTGTGCTATGCGTTTTTAGTTTGTTTTTTTTTTTTTGTCGTCGTACTTGTTCTGGTTTCTGCAGTTATTGTACCTGTGGTTTTTGTTGGGGATAGTTTCTCGCTTTTTTATGAATCCCTCTGCTTGTTTATGAGTCTTTGGAAATACATATTGGATGTGATATATTTATTCTTTTTTAATATTTTGTATCGATTTTATGACAGTATACATGTATTTCGCATCTCTTTAGGCACTTTGATGTATGCTCTCTCACTTTCTATTGAAGATACAATTTCTATCTTTTCTTTTTTCCGATATATGTATTTTCCATCTTTTCCCCATCAATAAAATTCACTTGGAAGAACATACATGTACTTTACTTTTACACTGCACTACGAATACATTGTAATCCAAGCGGGAGGATCTCCTTTCGGAAGGAATGGGCTGCGGATGGGGGCAAACGAAAGTTCACAGGTTTGCACGATTTCGAGTTCGAATTCGAAAGCTAAGGCCGTGCTAAAGACGAAGACACGCGTCGTATATTTTGTTGTGTTTTATGGGTTTTTCGGCTCGTTTGCATCTGTGTGCAGAGAGTGAGTGTGCTTTGCGGGGGTACGGTACGTTTTTGGGTTTTTGGTGTTCGGTTTTGAGTAGCGTAGCGCCGTAGAGACCGAGAAACGAACCGGTGCCGCCGGACTGCGAACGCTGAGTGAACGCGCGCGGCGTCGCCAGGCCAGCCTCATGCAACGCAGCTTCGATGATGGGGATGGGGACCCCCAAAGCCCTCCCTCTGCTGCCCCTTGCAGAAGAAAAAAGCAGCGGCAGAAGCCGAAATGTTGCGACTGCGCAGCCAGCGTCAAAGCCAAACTTGAAACCGAAAGCATAAAAGCCGCAGTCGCAGCTCTGCTCCCGCTCTCTCCCTCTGTTGGGTTTTTGCGCATTCTCCGCCTGTTTACTTTCTTTCGCGCAGCCTGCCAAAGTTCGGACCTCACTTCCATCTCTTTCTTGCTACCTTCGTGCGCTTCGCCACGCTTCGTGTGAGCTGCGCTGCCGCTGCACTAAATGCGGAAGCGTAGATTTTCCACACTCGCATGCCAGGCAGCAGCGGCGAAGCCAGCGTAAACGTCAGCGCCAGCAGCAGCTTTGTTTTGAGTGAGTAAAGCCGCCCAAAAGCTTTCGCAGCGTTCGGTTCGAGTCAGTCTGAGTGCTTTTTGCAAGAGCCCACCCACATTTTCCCCCCTCGATGGATGATGCGAATACGAATGAAAAGCTTACCAAGCAAATAAACAAACGTTTAGAAATTTACAAAAAGCAAGAGCCATTCCAGCTTTTTGAGTCGATTGAAGCTTACCTGGAAATAAATTAAAGCATAGAAAATGTTAGAAATTTATTTGAGGAATCATTAGTAAATTAATAGAGTAATGATAATGATTGTGTCAGTCAAGGTTGGCAGATATATATTTTACCATGCATGGGGGGCCCACCCACAGCCCGCAAAAACTGTCATTTATCCATTTTACTCACAGCTTTCCCACAATCGTAGCCCACACGAATATGCCCATACAAATTATTATTCATTCTGCCTTTAAAAGGTAATTTCCAGTGGATTCAATATAGCGAAATTTCACCGCTAAAATGATGAATAGAAGCAGAATACGAGGGAGGGAGCAGTAGGGAGGGGTACACAGTAGATGCAGTCCACCCACATTGCCATTTATTTGGTATATGTATGCATATTTCCATCAGTTCCATCACTTGCCATCAAAAATCTCATCAGCCTAATTCCGAAATCTAATCAAACCAAATGCATCATCCAACTGACCTCAGCGTGAAAGAAAAAAAGGGAAACGGAAAATGGTGGGTAGCCTTGTCGCGCTGTTCAAAGGGAAAGTAAAAAAAGAGCACCAAAATTTGTGCCAAATGCATTGACAAAGTAGATCAAAAGCGCTAAAAGGGCCAGAAAAGGAAAAAAAAGTAAATAAGGTCTTTTAGGGCAGAGACCGTTCCAAATGGCAGGTGTACATTCCATATAATTCTCATTAAATGGTAAATTTAATGGAATATCAAATAATTTTCTGGCACTAATTGCCAGCCATAAAATGCAATGATTTACGATGCAAAAAAAAGAGAGAGAGAGCAAGAGTGACGAAATAGAAAGAGACTGATAACATATTGAATTGCAACGCAGTTTGGCATAGGTCGCCAAAAGTGTTATCACACAAAAACCGAAAAGTCTTTGAGTTGAATGTAATGAAATTCTCGTTGCGGTAGGGCAAAAAGCCAGAAATTAAACCTGACAAATGCTTGAATAGAATTCCAAAGATACATCTGTATCTGCAGTGACAGTCGCAGATACATATATGCAGGTATGTACATATGTATCTGTATTCGTATTCCGTTTCGCAGTCGATTCAGACGACGTCAGTCCACTCACGTGTGCGCCGCGAGCTTTCTTGACTTTGAGCTGGAAATGCGCAAAGTTCTCCGCCGCTGACGTCCGATGATATCAGCTAATGGAATTAAAGGGATGGAGTGATGTATGGCAGCGGGTTACAGATAGAGACACACATAGGCAGAGAGGGAGAGCGACATCTACATTGTAGAGCGAGTGGAATTCTAGGCAACTCACGCAATGGAAAGTTTTGCAAAAGAAAATGAAACATTTATTACATTTTGAACACTTGGAAAATGTAAATTATGGGAATATAAGTTACGACTTGAACTTGTACAACATATTATCAGTTTTTCAGATCTCATTTGACCTGATAAAATCCATATTTTCGAAGTGAACGACGCACTTCCCATATTTATGATATTTTCACAGTCATTAATCCCCTCTCACCTGAGCTAGATGGTTGAAATCTCGCCTTAAGGTTATTCAAATGATTCTGATGCTCGTTGACGATCACTGCCGCTGCTACTGCATTTGCCACATGTTCCACAGAGGACACATTATTGTTGTTGGTGCTGTTATTGTTGCTGCTGCTACTATTTTGACTGGGATTCCCAGCCCCATTACTGTTGGGGTTGGCTCCCGCTGCTGGATTGTTGCTGGAGCTGTTTGAGCTGGCATTGACGCCACCCTGACCGCCACTTGCAACATTTGCAGCAGCGGCCGCAGCTGCCGCTGCCACATTGCAGCCGGCAGCCACTACTGCTGCTGCTGCCGCTGCATTTCCCTGGGGATCCATGAAGGCGTTCCGCTGGTAGTGCGGAGTATCTTGGTAGATCCTCTGGTACGTGAGCGTCGGCAGGGTCCAGGAGTTGTTGCTCTTGTAGTGAAAATTTCCGGTTCCAAAAATAGAGTGGGTGCTTCCACTTCCGCTGTTGTTGTTGTTGCTGTTGTTAGGGGAGGGGGCTGCCGCTGCGGAGGAGAGGTTGTGGGCCAGTTGGGCGGCATGTTGTTGCTGCTGTATGGCATGTTGCTGCTGCTGCTGCTGCTGCTGATGATGATGATGATGGTGTTGCTGCTGCTGCTGTTGCGGGTGACTGTGGTGCGGGTGCGAGTGGGGGTGTGGTAGTGGTGGTGGTGGTGGTGGGTGGCCATGGTGCGGTCCATGAGGATGATGTTGCTGCTGCTGTGCGACGACATGCTGTTGAGCGTGATGTGGGTGTTGTTGCTGCTGGATCTGCGCGGCAGCAACAGCCGCAGCATGTTGCTGGTGTGCATGCGCCTGCTGCTGCTGTTGCAAATGTTGCTGCTGCTGTTGCTGTTGATGTTGCTGGTGATGGTGCAAGGCTGCCGTCTGTTGCTGCTGCTGCATGGCCCAGGCGTTTACGCCACTGCTGTTGCCATTGGCTCCGCCGCCACCACCACCGCCTCCTGCACTGCTCTTTCCCGAATCGTTACTGCTGACGCTGCTGCGATGATTATCCAGCGTTCCCGTGGATCCCGTGAGGCTGCCATCATTGCCACTGTCGCTGTTGCCGCTGCTGTTGTTGCCACTGCTGTTGCCGCTGCTGCTACTGCTGCTGTTGTTGTTAATGGAGCCCCCGCCACTTGCCACTGCTGCAGCGGCAGCCACCTGAGAGTTGAGCTGCTGGAAATACTGCGACAGTGTGGCATTCGCATGCTCCTGGGCAAAGAAGCTTGCGCACGAATTCGTATCCGATGACATGATTACAATCACTGATTACTGATCACTGGAATGTGTGGATTATCTTATTCTTTATCTGGGACTTTTCACTGGTTTTGGATTGTTAGACCCTTTGGGTGGGCTGTGGGCTTAGGTAATCACCTCCTTGTGCTGGACGTGATTGTATCTGCTGCACATCAATATGAACCTTGGACCACGGCTGAAAGTTGTGCGCATTGTTAGCCAACACTGGTGTTCGTTCACTGGAGTTTCGCTAGGTTTTTAGTTTTCGTTTTCGTTTAGTTGTGGGAGTAAACACTCTGAAAATAGTGTGCTTTCAATTTGAAAACTTAAATTAGATTACATTCCCATCAGAATATGCTCCGTTTTTCTCTGTTTAGCCAATTGTCGGAGATGATCATGAGGTATACCAGTGTTGTGGGGGTGATGCTTCAGTGATGATTGTTGATCGATTAAAGATCGGTGATTCGATAAGGTTTGATTGAATGATTGCGACTGTTGTTTGTGGCTTGCTGTTGTTGTGTGATAATGGAATGCACTTTGATTTTTATTTGATTTTTTTTCTATATAGAGATTGAAGATTGTATGACGATAAGAAATAAGAAAAGGCATTTCTGTGTGCTAATTTGCTCTTGCATTTGCTTTTGCTTTCCCGTTCAATCAATTCAATCAATAATAATACGTTTTTACTGCATTTTTCTTGGTTCTTATACAAAAACTTGGATCGGCATTCAATTACGGCAAAAGCTTTTCCATTTTTTTTAAATTCTATTCTTTTTGAATTATTACTCAACTTAAAAAATCAATACAAACAAAAATATTATTATTATGTGCGAAGTTAATTGAAATCTGACTTTTCTCTTCTATTCCGTTCAGCCTTTTTCGGGGGTAATACCTTTTCTTATTCTCTTATTTTTTTCATCTGCATAAAAAATGAGATATTTTCTTTATGTTTTTCTTTTCTGTTGTTTGTCGATTGTTTTCTTGGGTTTTATTTTGTTGTTGTTGTTTTTGTTTTGTTTGTTGTATTAAAATTTAAAAAAATAAAACTAAAACATTTTGAAATTGGATCCGTAACTTTGGTGCCGTTGGATGCAAAAAGAGATCATTCGTTGCGATCATTGATAGCACTCTCTCATTCTCTCTCTCTCTCCATCTGTTTAGACCGTTTCACTCGCTCTCTCCTTCCCTCTTTTTATAGTTTTGTTATTGCACACACAGTTAAACAAACACTTTGGTTGGATTTCACAATTGTTGCACTGGAAAATGATTATTATTATTTGCACATATATAGATTTATTTTTCATTTGCTGGAACTTCTTTCTAGAACATTTCCTTATGGAGAAATCAATTTAGATTCATTTAGTTTTGTTTGCGTTTTCCTCAAATGTTATAAACAATTGATCGATTTGTTTTGATTTGTTTGTTTCACGCTCGAGGAGGAGCACGGAGCAACCGCCGACGATGATTTTCACATGGGAACGCGATGTGAACGAATGCCGGCCGCCGATCCAATAGACAGAGTCTCCGGTCTCCGATTCTACGGTTGTCTGCTCTGCTGCAGTCGCTGCTTCTGCTTCAGCCACTGCCACAGCCAGCAGAGGGCTGCTCTCAGTGCAATTTTCTGCAAGTAAGTCAGAGGCTTACGTAAAGGGCGGAGGTCCACCAAAACCACAGCCACTCACTACGTTCCTTCCCGCTCTCTGATAATTGTTTTCACAGTTTCACCAAACAAAATATTTGCATATATGTACATATATAGTAGTACATACAAATATTAAGAATACAAACAACAAATATTCATATATTAATCAGCGCTGGCAGAGGAGCAAACAGCAGCGACAGCGACGAAAGCAGCAACAGCAGCTGCGACTTCGACTTCGACTGCGACTGCGACTGAGAGCCCGAGTGCCAGGCAGCCGAGAGCTCGAGAGCTGAGGACAGCAGCAAAGTCACGCGGATTTCAATATGACCCAAAGCCCACTGTCTAGCACAGTTCTAAGCACGTGTTGCGAACACACCGGCCACCCATACACCCTTAAAATTAATTGAGAGAGAGGGAGAACAAACAGTGAGAGAGAAAGAGAGAGTGACAGTAGAGGGCACGTTGAACGACAAGCGACGCTTGCATTTGGCATACACTGACAAAAACACATATACAGATACAGATACATGCAGTGAAACAGATACAGATACAAATCACTGACAAAAATTTAGAAACATTTTCAAAGCTATCTCGCTCTCGTTCTATTCGTTTCCTTCTCTCAAGCTTACAGTTACAGTGGGGCTTGCACTCACCACGCATACACAGTAACCACAGTAGTGCCTCCTTTCTTCGGAAACTTAATGCAGGCGTCACTGTAGCCCTATGAATCACAAGTGCGTGGCCTTTTGGTGGAACCAATCTGTGAGTGGCATTGATGCGTGTGCAACACGTGACGTATGCGTAATGTAATGGGACTCTTTGCCGCAAGCTGATTAAATGTCAAGTCATGAGGGTGTCAGTGGCAGTGGGAGTCCGCCTACACTCTCTCTCCCTAGTGTGTGTGTGTGTGTGTGTGTTCGTAAGTGCTTAATGTGTGTGGTCACATCTCAAGGGGCAAGACCATAAGTGGGAGCCACTGCGCAATATGCGTCATATAAAGCGTATACTTGATCTTTTTACCAATTAAAAATAATACTTTAAATTGTATTTTCTATACTGCAACTACTTCCATACCCTATATTCCCACCACCTAACAGAAACATATTCCCGAATGTGTTAATAATTCTATAAATATCTGTGGAAAACCCTTCCATTTATATTTCCTTTCTGTATTGCTTGTATTGTTTTATATTGCTTAGTTAAAAGAAAACCTTCCCTCCATAACCTTCCCCAATCAGTTGTACACCTTCACCCCCCACACTATTTGATGGAGTCACCTGTTCCTCTGATTTCAAACGGTGGAATAAATCCAACATCGGGTATTGGGCATAGTGTATACGCCCCGCGGAGCTGAACTGCAGTGTGACTATTTTAAGCGACGAGAGACAGCAACAAGTCAACTACTTTCAGCTTGGGCTCCTCGGTTCCACGGCTCCTGCCAATGGCACCAGGATGCCCCACGGTTGATGCCCATTGGCCGGGCTTATGTGCCAAATGGCCGGAACCAATGGCAGGCAACGGCAACGGCAACAGGCAGACGATGCGGAAAAGCGACGCAGACACAGGCATAGCCACTGGCAGCGACGCCAGCCGAGACAGAGGCAACGACAGCAGCGACTGAGGCAGCGAAAACGTTGTCAGGTTTTCTGTTTGTTTTGTTGTCAGTTGTTGTATTTTGTCTTATCACGTTTCGCTACCACGTGCGCCGGCCTCTGCTTCTCGCTCTCTCTGTGTGTGTTGATGTGTGGCTGTGTATCTGTGTATCTGTGTGTGCTTCTGAGTACCACACATTTACACACACACATACACACATATACAAGCAATGAGTGGCGCTTGCCAGTGCATGAATGAGCCCTGC
This sequence comes from Drosophila subsilvestris, assembly GCA_035043285.1. Lineage (NCBI taxonomy): Eukaryota > Metazoa > Arthropoda > Insecta > Diptera > Drosophilidae > Drosophila > Drosophila subsilvestris. The sequence goes on along the minus strand of JAWNNB010001348.1, from coordinate 301,595 downwards.
TACTGAGAGAGCGGCGATAGAGCGGGAGAACACAAAAACAAACTCGAGACGAAGTGAAGCTATACTGCTGCTGTCGCCGCCGTTGGGTGCTGGGTGCTCCTCTTCTATGGGTTTCCCTCAGCTTTTTTCTCACTTCCCCGTTTATAAATAGCAATTTAAAGCACACTCACACTCAATGACGCACACTCACACACCCTCATAGATATATTGTATATTTCAGTTGCATTTCAGATACATTTTGCATTTGGGAAATCTAGTAAGAATAGTGGATAACAAAAAGCACATACTCAATCGAACAAACACAAAATTAATTTAAAAAATTAGCAGGGGTATTCTCTTGAACGAAAGATGAATGCATGACAGTACTTCCATTGCAAAGTCGCAAAAAAAAAACAACACTAAACTCATTTTCATTCGGTTCTGATTGTATGCCTATGGGTTCCGTCGGGGGTCTGGAGTGGTTTTCTCTGGTTCTCTCTGGGTCTCCGATTCTCGAGTTCTCTGGCGACAGCTTTGGCTATGGCTATAGCTATGGCGACGTTAGCGTCCGTTTGCACGTGTTGAGTGCAGCAGGTCATAAATTAACGTTTTGCTAAATAATTATTTAGAAATGCTGAAATGTTTAAACGCTTTTTACGACAACCACCCCGTTGGGGCTTATTAAATCTGAAAAACCAGTTGACCCAGATAGGGGTTCTGTAAGCGACGACACCACGAGAGGTGTTAACGAGAGAGAACTGCCGTTTGGTAGGGTGATTCTGGGGAGAAAGGTGGGGGGATGGGGCGATGGGTTTAGCAAAGGGTGACTTTGTTCTAATTACTTTGTAATTTATGCACTTCAAGACTGGCACTGACTTACTGTGTGTATTATGAACATCTATGGAGATATAATACAAGGTGGGAGGACATAAAACAGGTGATCTGATCGATGACCTAACGTGTAGACTTTCGGGAGACTTTTGATGCGTTGAAGATCCAATATTCTCAAGATGATAAGGATGGTAGATTTAATAGATAGAACGATCGGTGGAATAACAGATTAATGCAATATATCGTTCTTGCTACTGATCGTTAAGTTTAGACCCCTATTTCTGTTTCTCCCCCTTCTAAAGTCACTCACCACTTGGACATTCCTTTCAACTTGAGCGAATTAGCCATCAAAAGACAAACACGCGCTGTGTTGTCTATTGGCCCGAACATTTTATGGCCTCTTATGGAACTAGTTATCGATATTAAGTTTTATAAATAAAAGTTATATAGCTGGGTGGCTTATCAGACGTGGTGCCAATACCTGACCGACACCGGACAACCGGTTCGATCCATCGGCCTAGTGCTGACCGCACAAAAGAGAGCATAAAACAATAAAAGTGCTGCGATATCAGTAGTTCCCCCGACAATTCCGACGATTATTCAACTTTCCATGCGAATCGGTGGAAATCAGGTGAAATATTTCTAGAGAAAAGTTTAAGTTCAGCCATCGGAAATGAAAATGGATTTATGTGATGTGATAATATTACATCGGTGGAAGGGCACCGCAGGGTGTGAAAAACGCTGACAGTCTTGAGGGACTGCAATTTGATAGCGACCAGACGTGCCCGCCCATCCATGGAACGAGAAGTCCAAGAAGCGTTCGACACTCTGCTGACGTCGGCGTCGGACACACTGCCCAAACATGTGACCCACGAAGGAGGGAGACAGAGGCAGAAAGTCAGACAGAAAGAGAAAACAACAAACGAATAACGAGCGAGAGCCAAATTCAGAGATTTCAATTCTAGTTGTTGTCGTAGGCAACGGCAACGACGAGGGAAAACAAAGATTCTAATTAATTGCTAACGCCGCGTATGAGTGATATAAAGGTGGCATTTAATAAGCGATGAATGTAGGGAGAATGCACGTGTCAGCAGTCTCTCTCTCTCTCTCACTCTTTGAGTTAATGATGAGTAGAAATAGAGCCATAGGAGGGTGAAGGTTCAGAAGTCAGAGGGGCTGTAGCCACGCGACAGACAAATTGCCGACAGCAGCGCCAGAGATTTACGGCTAGAGAGGGATGGAAAGCATTCAAAGCTTTTTGCTGTCAAGCTTTTAGTGTAAGCTGCCCTACCACAGCCGCCAGAGGGCGCTTGCAATATAAAGCTTTTCCTCTAGTATGTTTACAGTGGTTCAAGATGGTATGTTTTTGGACATAAAGAGCTTTCATTGCATTCCCATTTCAATGAAATCTGCTACCAAAAACTATTAAAAATCATTCCCATCAACAAGTTCAGATACATAGTGAAACAGAACCAAAGCTTGGTACTCTGACAATTAATTATAATTTTATACAAATTGCATTCATCACCACCAATTAGATCAATTTGTTCTGTGGAATTGGCATCATTATATGTATGTACATCTATATCCACAATGCCAAACGAATTGGAGTGAAAACATTTTTTCATTATGCATTAGGCATGAATTAAATGTGTTTTTTGTGTGTGGTGTGTCTATATTTAATAGACGGCCCTCTGCTTTTCTGTTTATTTATAACTGAAATTCATTCAGAAAATGTCAATGGTTGACGTGTTGCTACTGGCAATCGTCGGATGGCGCCACAAGAGTAGAAAATCCAATCAAATTTTTGGTGGAAAATTGAAAAATGTTTCTAAGGCAGCAGCTGCCAAATACTAATCGTAAAATATTTCAAGTAACAAAGAGTTTTAATAGGGTGTGCAAGAGCATCCATGCCTATACACACTCGGATCTAGTGTTATTTATATAGAAGAGCAACTTCCATTTCATGTAGTTTTTTGTTCTCCGAAAGAATTTTACCCGACACTTTGTCTTCTGACAGTTCTAAATGTGTAAAACATCGTTTAAAACGTACAGCGCAGCGCAAGGCAAAAATCAAAGGCATTTTCCACGCGTGTTGGTGTTTCTCCCTCACATATTTGACTCACTAAAAATATAATTTCTAAAATTTAAAAATTTTTAACATTATACATATGTATACCATTTCCCTGTACTTTATTTTCTGTTCTCTTTTTGGATAGTTTTTTATAATTTGTTCGGTTCTGAAAAGTTGCCACAATGACAGTTTCCTTTCCTCCCTCCGTTTCGCTCTCAATAAGCACGTAATGGGGAATTAACCCTTTGTTGCCGTTTACTATTTTCTGTGTGTGTAAGTGTGTTTTTTTTTGTGTTTCGGTATCCATGATGTAACCGCGTTTTCTAATTGTCGTTCACATGACAAAACTACTTCGAACCAGTAAAATTTCTGCTGCTGATGCATGCACATCTCCCTCCCTCTCGGATACACCCCAACCCCCCTGCCCTAACCCTCTCGTGAGTGGCGTTAATTGAGCTGTTTATTGTGGCTGTATTGCTGTTGCTGTTTTATTTTTTTGTAATTGCCGGCGAGTGTTAATTAACTAAGCTGTCGGCTGGCATGAACAAAAAGTGGAATCGAAAATCTGCCAAAGGGCTTTTTTTTTGTTTGTGGTGAAATAACCTAGGCTTTCAAGGGTTTAAGAAATCGTACTAGAATTTGAAATATAGGAATCTCTTTTGGGTATCTATGCATTTAAGATTTAAATCAACTTCTCTTTCTAGATTTTCTAGAATCTTCATCGAACTTCATTGTACACATAAAATGTACATCCAAGTGAAAAACAGCTTCTTAAAAGTTAAGAATTAATTCATATATTAATCTATCACTGACATCTTGTTCAATTCATAAATGAAGTGGCTTCTATTTCTTCTTATATTTCTATGTATGGAATATGGTTCTATTCATTAAAATTTATGGGATCTCATCCCGCATTTTGTAAATATATCTCCCTATTGTGTTCGGTTTCTATATAATCTATAAATATGTATGTGGAATAACACAACATCATGAGTGCCAATTGATCGCTGTGTGAACCCCCAGCCGGAATCCACACAATTCATCCACGGAATGTCTCAAAAATCCATACAATTCTTGATATCTCTCATCTCAATTTCACTTACCCCTAGGAAAGATAGTCGCCCCCTTCAGTCACAAAGCGAAATCAAATCGTATTTGCATTTATCAGTATAGAAAACTCACCTGAAAATAGAAAGATATACATTTTAATTAAAACACATTTTCAATTACCATTTTATGTTCAATTCAAAATAAATAAAGAAAATGCTAGACACTTGTGATTTTTGGCAAACATCTTTTTCGGGTATGTGTACATTTTTGGGGTAATTAAAATACGGGGACAGGGACCACACACCACCAAAACAGAAAGATTGCATTTTGCACTGGGGAACTAGAAAATTTATCTTCCTATTGGGAAAACCGACAAGAATTCATCAAAGGAAAACATGAGCATTTTCATGTTCGGAAAGTGGGATAAACGAACAAAAGGGCAATCAATATACCACTTAAAGCATTTGCCAAAACATATATTTGAAATTCCTTTCCCCCACCTTCAGTTCAGTTGTTTTTTTTTTGACACTTGTACAAGTAATTAACAACCTCATGCCCTCCGCTCTCCGCTTCATTAACCGAAATAATTTTTTTATTGATTTAGCTGTGGGAAAATGTATGCGATGCGACACCAAACCCTTATATTGGCTCATTAAGTGTGCAAATATCTACGAATACGAATATTCATTCGTACTTATTTGTTATATTTGTATCTGCCATTGGTCTCGAGAGAGAGGGAGAGAGAGCCGCGCATATTACGGATACGCTACGTATCCCGTTTGGACGTTTACAACATTTCATAGTAATAAATCCTCTCCCTCTCTGTCCATCCTTTCAAACAGAAGGTTGCAATTTCATCTTTGATCAAAGGCCAAATTTAATTTTCTATTTTCCCATTTTCCATCTCTCGTTTTGGCAGGAATTTGGGAAAAAGTCTTAAATATGTTTTGCCCAGCCACACATCCATCTCGAATGGCAGACAGACATCACCGCCTCCATTATCCGAGCAATGTACATATACATACATATGTATACATATTTATTGTTCAGTTTTCGTTAGTTTTCGCTGAGTTTTCACCGAGTTCGAGGCAGGTGGATGAGCAAACAGATCTACTTGAGTGGGTGGTCGGTCGTGGGCCCCCATTTGGCTACAGCGAAATGTGTTTTGTATTTGTTTTGTAGGCCCCCATAAATCGAATGAGGGGAAAACGTTTGATGATTTACCTAACTGGAAATTAATTGTGCATCAAATTAGCTGAAACGAAACATTTTAATGGCCAAGGATTTCCCTCATTAAAGGTAGTTCTCTTAAAAGTGTACACTTTTCAGATAGGGCTCCTCTTCCACTTAATCTATTTTCCCTGTACTGTACGCCCGTTTCCTTCCTATAATTTTCCACTTTAAACCACTCTTCCACCTGCATTTTTCCTGCTCCCTTTTATTTGCTAACCAAACAATTGCTTTGATTTTCCACCGGCACTTGTGGCCAACTGCTGGAAACCGCAACTTAATTGAAATGAAAACCAACTTTTAATGAAGCAGGCCGCCGCATGAAGCGACACCAGAAACGGAGGAGGGTAGAAAATTCGAAAGGGTGGCCGAGTGGGCGGTGGTGGCTGCATTTTCATTTCAACGTTTTCTCTTTTGTTTTATCTTCTTGCACACTTTTTATTCTGTGTCCAACATTGTCGCAGTTCTCGTTGCTGCTTTAAGTGTTTTCTGTCTCTTGTGTGTTTTTTTGTCAATGAATTGAGTGTGGCATACAGCATACAGTGGCCACCCGCTATACACCATACCCCCGACAGCCCCGAGAGATGCCCCTCGAATCGACTTTCATCAAATGCAAACCGTTTCGCAGTCTCTTATGCAAATTATTCTTTGCAGCTCATGCAATTTGCGGTTTCGCCGTTTCGTTTCCTTTTTTTCAGTAGCACTTGCCGAATGCGAATGCGTTTGCATCTCGCTTTGGATAGGCTGCGGCTGAGGCTGTTGCTGCCACCAAGAGGGGCACTAGAGACACAAGACCCAGAGTACCAGGGAACTGTGACCTGACTTGAAGTTTTCCCTTGGCACAGAAGAAGGCACTTAAGTCATGTCCGGCTGTCCTTTGGACTGGTTTTAAATTGGGTTAATTCCCTCTGTCCCCCTCTGAATTAACAGAGGGATCTGCTACAGAAAGGCAGCAGGAATTGGCAGTATAAACTATTGAAATCATATCATATAAGGTGGTACACATTTCCTGTAACATATATAAATCAGCTATAATCAATATCCAAGTAATTTTTTCTCCATGTTCTCTCTTCTGCTGCTTCGGTTTCCGATTTTTCTTCAAGTTTCTGCTCTTTAGCTGACTAAAATCATAAAAATTTGCATAATTTTTTAACACTATTTCCCTAAAAAGTAAAAGTTTCTTCCTATTTGTTTGACTAATATCTCCTTTCTCACTCTTTTCCTCTTCTCCCTGTTTGCTCAACAAATTAAGTCAATTTTTTGGCAGCTGCCTTAGCTCTTGGCTCAAATTAATGCATGTCTCTCCTTCGGGCAGGGCTGGTTCTTCTCTGCTCTTCTCGTTGTGTTAATTGAATAAAAGCATGTGTGGCAGGTAGCCTAAGACGGGGCTCAAGGCAGGAGGGGGTGGGCGGGTGTTTACTGTATAGGTAAGGGGCGGAGAGGCACAGGTGTGGCAGGTGTGAAGAAAAACAGCAACAGCGAAATAGTTGAGCACGCTTTGGTGCTCTCAAGTGTTGCTGCTGCTCTCGCCCCGCCAGCTGTGACCTAAGTCATTCACATGTCCACCACCTTCCCCTCACCACTACACCTCGCCCCTCCACAAACAGTTCCCTCTTCCCCCCCCCCCTTTCACACCGCTCAGGTATCTACAGCTCAAGCCTCGCCAGTGCCTTGTGTGCATCTAATAAACGCAAATTGACAACAAGAGAACTATGAAAGATGAGAAAGGAAAGAAGAGAGTAAGAATATAAAATGGGAGGAAAATGCAAACGGGAATTGGGGATAGAAGATGGAAGACAGCATGGAGCACAGAGTGCAGCTTCGTGACTTTAATCTGAGGAATCGTAAGGCAAATAGACATAGTGGCTACCTACGCCGCCTTGGGGCATCACTGGACACACAATGATCTAAGCGACTGGGCAGCTGACTGAACAAATATTACGAATATTAAAGATGAAGGAGGTGTCACAATTCGACAGACAGACAGATAACTATTATTAGAACATGCACCGGAAGATCATCATCATTATCGATGAGGTAAGAAAATATTCCAAAGTGCAGGGAAATCTAACAGAAAATACTAATATTCGACTGCAAATGTTCTACCAATGGATCCTAGTCCCAGCTCCCTAAAATAATCCATTGTAGTTTTAGCCGCTTGTTTCATAAATAAGTCACTGATTATGTCAAAATCCAAATCAATCACTTAAATATAAAAATGATTATTATATATAACCCACATAAAACATACTTTATGACCATTCCGTTGAATAGCTAGACTAAAAAAGTAAACTGGAAATTGATAACCAAACACCAGACGATGGGCACTCAACGGTCGTTCGATTTATTTACGATCCCTCCCCCCACGTGCACACAGGTACATATATATGTACATACATATATCCCATTGGATCCCATGGATAAGGTTGTAACTCTACTCGTACGAACCACACCCAATAAATAACAAAATAAATATATATGTAACCTACAACACGAGCACTCGTAGTACATTGTATGGCCGATTGATGAGCGATACGCTTTATACGTGCTGTACTCATTAAATGTGTCTGTTTAAATGAATCAGTATCCATGAATTCAAATTAAAATTTTGAATTAAAATCTTGTCCCTAATAATTCTGTTTGTCATTTGGCACTTGCACTTTCAATATAAAAATATACTGGATCAACATGCCACACCTCCACTATGCCACCAGAATTAACCTTTGTTCTACGGCTCTATGGGTGTATCTGTTTTTATTATTATTATTTCCACAGCCTAATTTATTGGCCCCATGCCAGCAGAGCAGAAATCTCTGGTATTGTATAATGTCCATATCGCTCGTATCTATAGCTACACAGCTATACATCTGTGTGAAATGTGTATCTGTATCTATAGAGTGTGTATCTCTATGGTGTAATCAACCTGTGTGCCTCTCTTCCGCCGCGGCGGTCTGAACGATCCGAATGATGACTGTAATCAAGACAATCAAAACAAACACTCGCGACCCACAACGGAATCTTTTCTCACTTTTATTGCAGTCGAGAGTGAATTTTTTATTCCACAAATTTGTATTTTGGAATTTTTAGAATATCCGAGATATTTATTTTAATTTAATTTTGAACATTTTTCATACTTTTTTTTTTGGTTTTTGTTTTTGTGGACTTTCTTTGTGTACGTTTTTTGTGGTTTTTTTTCGGGCAATGGAATTTATTTGGCAGCTTTGCTGCTGACATATATTTTTGATGGCGGATTAGCTCAAGATATAGACAACTTCTGCTTCTATATAGGCATTATTCAGGGCATAAACTGCGTCACGCAGTGATTTATGGGTTTGTATGAATTACAAATTTAAATTTTTGAATATTCTTTTGAGTTTTTGCAAAGCTTTTCGGAATAATTTCGATTCCTCGCATAATTGTTGTTTGGAAGACACGAAAGAGGAATTCCCGTTATTCCCGCTTGTTGTGTGTCCGGGTCCTGTCCTAAAAAGTTTATTCTGCATAAATCTTGAATTCCAGCGGCAAATAATGTTTCAACTCTGCTGCTGTTTCCGCTGCTGCTGCTGCTGGGACAATCTTATCAAACGTCCTTGAGGGGGGCAGCAGTCGAAAAGTTATATGGCCCCTCGAACCAGAAGTAGAAGGCCATCAAAAACCATCAACGAGGGGAACGATGGAAGAACTTTCCGGCAATCAAGCCAGGAAACAAATATTTTAACTCGATTTAATGGTGGAAAATTCCTTCGGTTTCCCAACACACAAACAGAATAAAAAGCATAAGTAGCAACGCAAAGAAAAACACAAATAAAAATAAAGCAAAGAAAATCGCCCCGAGAGAAATTATGAGAGATGAATGACGTCTAAATGTTCTTGAAGGTTGAAGACAAATGGCACATGTTGTCGCAGCGAACCCCTTGATACCCTCAGAACCTGCCTAAGAATTTTCCCTCCCTTGACCTCTGGGAAATGAAAAATTGCGCCAAGATAAATAATTCCAAAAAGAAAATACATTTTTGAACAAAAGCATAATACAAAAGAAAATCAAATAGAAAATATAAAAGCGAAAGAAATGACTCATCTGTAGGTGGGAAGTGGGAGGTGGGGGTGAGAGGGAAAAGTGGGTGGCATATTAACGGTAAAAGGCTCTCATATTTTAATTTTAAAACGTTGTCTACAACGTTCACAAGAAAACTCCTCCACTGTACTCCAATCCTTCCACCCACCGGAAAGCGTGGCCAAAACTCAAGGTGTAGTGATACCTTCCCCACCCTCTCGTGCAACCCCCTCTTCTACTAATTTCTGGGTAGGTACAAAATTTTGTAGTTTTGTTTGCACTTCTGCTGCTGGTTGGCTGGCTGGCTGGCTGGCTGGCTGGGAGCCAAGGCGTCTGCCATCTTGATAAAGTGTTGGCCAAAAAACGTACGCCACATTAGTGGCAGACTAGGCAAGAGTGGAATGGAGGGAGGGGAAGACGGGCAGATGGGTCTGTCCTGGCAACACTCTAATACACTCGCACAAGTGCACACATACATATGTATGTGTGTGTGTATGCATCTGTATGTGTATGTGTATGCATCTGTATGTGTACATATGTCTGAGTGACTCGAAGAAATAGAAATGTCATTTGACAAAAGCGAATGCACGAGATATCGTCGCAAGAGGAAGACAACTATCGGTGCTACAGGGGGAGGGTTGCAAAGGGGTTGCCGTTTGGAGCACGGCAAAATGTCAAACGAATGCAAGCCAAACTAATTGCAGAGCCAACAACAAAGAATCAAGAGACCCACAAAACGACAGCCAACTAATATAATGACCCAAAACAGGGAGGGAGAAAGAAAACAAAGAAAAGGGGAACTACAACCAGAGACGAGACCCTTTACTCAACTTAGAGGGAGAAATCATTCCTGCTAGTGGTGGGATGGGGATGGCACTTTAAATACTTTATAGACACCCACCCCCAAATGGACAATATCTTGTCGGCTCTGTCCCCCCGCTTATATTCCATGAGCCATGAGCCATGAGCTATGAGCCATCTTTGTGGCTATGTGGCCAGCAAATTGTGGCTATGACCTGACTCTCAGTGCAGTCATGACCATTCTTACCCCCCACCCCCTTTTCACCCCTTTCCCCTTTATGACCTTTAAGACAATGTACTGTGGCAGACATATTGATATAGCAGTCACGCACAGAGCGCACAATGTCTGTGCGATTCAGCCCCCACTCAAAACAAATTAAACCTCAATTTGCCTTCGTTATAAACTAATCAATTTTTGATGCGTCTCTCCCTGTCTTTATCATTCTCTTGCGCTCCAGTTTTTTTATTGGAAACTTGATTGAAGCAACAAAATGAGGACACAGTCCAAGAGCGCCATATAGAAATGGTCAGTAGTAGGGATAGGACTTGGCTCTTGGGGATTGGAGTTTTCAGGTATCTATGAATTGACAAGCAAACAAAATTAATGTCGAGAAAGGTTGCATTTTATGCGAGTAGGAAAGAAAGAGTTGACATGAAAACCCTATATAAATATATTTACATATATTTATTTTTAAAATATTAATACATCCCCCTTCGAGGCAAGTATTTCGAAAAATATTTGCATTTTTATTGCCCACAATTTCTTTGAGAATACCTGTAAAAAGACAACAAACAATTTACATTTAAAATTTACCAAAATATATATTTTGTAGATACGTTTCTACCTACACATCTGCTCCTTTTTGCACACCTATATATATACTAATCGTACACCCATACATACATATGTATGTACATATATCAACCCACGTACGCAAACTATACGTATGTATGTATATTCTTTACGTATTTCCTGTTTTTGCTATGGTATCATTTCTGCGAGTACCCTGCCCCTCTGTGGAACGGCGACGCCCGCCTGTCCATAATCATATTTCATTGAACAAAAATGTTTATTTATCTTCGCTTTTTCGCCTATTTTGTACTAATTTGTGCCCATAAAACCCATAATCTTTTGTTTATAGTATCGGATTATACGCAAATCGCTCTCAATAAAAAAATAAACTCTCCACAAAAGCTGTTTCATTTGCCCACCTTATTTGTCTCTGTCTTTGTCTGATTCTCTGATAAATATTGCAATTTCTGCGCTTTGATTTATCGTCGAATATGTATGTGTATTGATAAAGCCTGTCTGTAGATATAGATACAAATATGGTGGACACTGTTTATATCTAAAGGGTAGACAACACAACACACAAATTGTTTGTACAACAAAAGGCGGCTTCGCCTTTTTGACAAATGAGCCAAAGAAAACAAATAAAATTTCAGCTCAAGGAAGTCTGATTATGAAGATCGATGTGCAAGGTATATAATACATATATAGTGCATAGGAGAACAGATAAGGGAACTTTTGAGTGAAAGATAAGCAAAAGTTATAATTGAAACCGATGTCGTATGGCTAAATATCATGGAATACTTTGGGCAGGCAGAATCCTCTGATTAGCTAAAGTTAATCTAAGAACCAAGACTTCTCAGGGTATTTGCTATATAAATATCTATAGAAAGAGCTCTTAGGTAATTCCTGGAACAGCAGAAGCCATAAAAGAATCAATAACAATGCAATTTGTGCCACAATTCCAGAAAAAGAATGATAAGAGTTATTGAATTGCGCTTAAGAAAAAACCCCGACAGCTCTTCTTTAGGCACACCCCTGCCATTCTGCACCTTCCTGTAGTGCTATCAGTAAACCCCCTTCGACTGCAATCAATTTCCAGTTTTTAAAACTGAATTGTTGGCACTTTTCGTAGCAGTTTCCTTTGTTGGCAGGGCTATAGCCGAATGGCTTATCTATCACAGGCTGGAAACAAGAATAAGACGGACAAAAGAAATGTCCAAAATGTATAAATAGATCAAAACAATTGAAGGTGACGATTTATGCTCGCTGAAAAATTCATTAAAAATGAGATTTTTATCTAGTGGAAAACCCATTGATATTGCGTCAGCGATCGAATACTAATTGAAGCGCAAAGAAAAGCACAAACACACAAAAACACACAGAGATTTTACAAAAATATTTTCATTTCGAGAATGAAAACAATATTAAAAGGTAAATTAAGCAAATGTATCTTTGGGGGTGGGGTTACAATAACTTGTTGCAGCAATTTCCATTTTAAATTATCTTTGGCTAATTTTAGCTTTTTTTTAAAATTAAATAAATGTTAAACTCTGTGCGCTTTCCCCCAAGGAAAACATTTGAAAAAAATTGTTTTTTTGTATTCTTCAATTGTTGATGCTTTGTTTATATTTCTTAGCACATGATCAGACCGAGTGCCTTTAAAACTACGTCAGCAGATGGGAAAAGCTGATTATAATCATACGCGAGTATTAGAGGAAAAGTTGAGGTAAATATTGCCTACTAGAGGGGAAACTAGTTACGAAAACACATGCAAGACCGCAGCAGAATAATAGTGTGTGGAATATAATCTCTCTCTCGTCGAATGTAATTTGTCAAAGGCTAAGCCCAGAGGCGGGACAGCAGTGCGTATGATTGAGCAGAGATTGCTCATACGCCGATTGGTATAGGGATTAGCATAAGTAACCTTGAAATGGCTTGGCTCTTGTTTACATCATTTTCCGTTGCAGATTAAAAGCTTTTCCCCGTCAAAGACTACATTGCGTATATGCCATGTGTGTCTTTAATTGCATCATTTCTTGTGCCTCGTGTCTCCCTCATTGTATAAACCGCTAAACAACCACCAGTCATAATGCGACTGAAAATGAAACTGAAACTCGTGATTGAGCCAAAAACTAATCGAAGAAACCGCACTTTGGGTTAATAATTCAAGCACTCTTTTTGCCACAGACGCGTGAAAAGGGGGTATTAGAGGAGGAGAGAAGGAAGGGTAGAAAACGCAGAGTAAAGCTTCTGTTTTCCTAATGTTAGTTGGAAAAACAAGCGAGAAACGAGAAACCTGAGAACGGAGCACTAACTTGGCTTAAGATGCTTAAGTTTGACTTACATTTTGCCCAAGAGGAAAGACGCAGCGAGAGGCAGAAATAGAAGGAGACAACAAGAAATAGAGAGTTAGAGAGAGTTTGTGTGAGAGAGAGCATAGTATTACCGGCTCATAAAAGACAACAACATTTACAGGCCAAAAGCAAAGCCTTGCACACAAATGAAAACAAAAACTAAACTTAAAGAGAGAGATCCCATCTGCGCACGTGTTCCCCTCTCTCACTCTATCACTCTTTGTTGGAGACTTTTTCCCTGCCGCTCTCTTTCTGCTCTCTGCTGCTTTCTTTCTCTCAATGTGCCTGTGTGGGCGCTGCTCTTGTGTGGGCGTCGTGTTTCGAGCATGTCCTTCGAATTTCCGGGTTTTGCTACTTTGACATTTGCAACATGCTACAACTAAACGAGCAGAGGAGAGCTATGGCACCAATGGGGGTGTGGGGTGTAGGGAATGTGGCACAACATTCTTCGTTCCTCGTGTTTTTTCGGAAACCCAGCTGCTTCGGCTTGTGCCACTACCTCTGCTGCTGTTGCCTCTGACGCTGCTCTGCTGCTGTCTCTGGTGCTGCCTCTACTGCTACCACTGCCTCTGCTGCTTCCTGTTTACAACCAATACATGTTCAGTCTGAGGCACGGCTCTGTGGCAGGTTCGCTGTGGCAGGAGGGTATGGGGTTTGAGAGCCGTGCATTCCACAGAAAAAAATCTGTGCAAAGTGTGTGTGTGTGTGTGTGTGTGTGTGTGTGTGTGTGTGTGTGTGGGGGGGGGGGGGGGGGGGGGGTGGGGGGACTCTGTCGTATGTAGGTCTGTGTGTCTTTTGTGTGCCGCGAGGTTTTTGGCCATTATAAAAGGGGGGTGGTGGGACGTGGGACGTGGGAGGTGGCAGAACTTCCCGTTTTGTATTTTTTTTAGTCAATTTTAGGCATTTGGCGAACTTTGTATTTCCTTCTGTTATATTTCTGTATTCTTTATTTTTTCTGTATTGTTGCCATTTCTTTTTCCCTTTTTCCGGTTTCCTTTCCCTCTTTCCTTCGCTGTTCTTCTTTTTTTGACGTCATCAGGCAAACAAATGAAGTAGCAACATTATTTCATTTATGGATTTTGTTATTAATTTTGCACGAACTGTGAACTGTTCTTCCATTGTTGTTGTGTTTGGTATTTTTAGTGCTCAATTTCTGCTCTTTCGACTCTTCGGGGGCTCCTAGAGCCCTCTTCCTGGAGTAGGTTTCGTGACTGTTTTTCCCCTCCTGGCACTTACTGGCAGTTTGTATTGTGTGCCAGTTGTTGTTGTCCATCATTTTGCCAACAGAAATTCCGGTGGCAACGCCTACGTGAAAAAAGGAACCTTTAAGCCAAAAGGAGAAGCGGCAGAAGAGCAGCAGGGCTTGGGGCGGAGGTCTAAAACGAAGTCAGCGGGCGGCAAAGGCCAAAAAGTGTTGCCTGCTTTCATGCGCCGCCAAAGAGGGACACACGTAAATATGTATTTGTATGAACGTGTATCCCCCGCGTCTGTCAGTGCCTGTATCGGTGTGTGTTTAGTTTCGGATTTAAGTTTCAATGTATTGGTATGTGAAGTGTATATGTATGAACATATGTACCTGTGTGTGTGTGTGTGTGTGTGTGTGTTTGCTCGCTTTGTGGTATTTAACCTTAATTTGATTCGTTTTTCCTTATTTTTCTCTTTTTTCCTGCTGCCTGCCGTATTCTTTACATGAATTTCCAGGTACCGACGTTCTTGCTGGGACACACAGCACACACACACACACATAAATAATATAGGAGTATCAGTGTACATATGTGTATGTACGTTCGCATGGCTAAATGCCAGCAGATATTGCCCATAATATTTTAAAGCCCAAACTCAGCAAAAATTGATTAAACAAAGTGTCTGACATTTGCTGGAGCAGCATGAGACTTTAAGCAAACCAAAAAGCCAGTTAAAGATACGAATACACATGAAACAGCTGAGAGTATGTATCTTTACATAAATATATATAGAGTTATATGTTTTGCTTAAAATAGAATCCCCCAAACAAATCGTTGTGACCGCAATTTGAGTTCTCGGTGAGATTCTCGCAATTCCCCTCACAAACAAAAAATGACCACCAGCTGCTGCCTGGCATGACAAATTTCTCACTCGTCAACATTTCCTTTTGCTCAGTTTAGTTTTTCCTCAAATGCATTTCGACCCCTCCCCTCATCAATCTGCTATAGTGTATATTTATGAAAATATTTTTCACACCAGTGTATAGAGTTTTGTGTGAGCTTTTCACACTTTTCACTCACTCGCTTAATTATGAAAATGCACACAGAAATATTGCTTATACGCAAGGCAAATGTTTCTCTGAGGCAGAGTCCCGCCTGGCGGTAAAGAAATTTTTCAATTAAAAGTTTTAATTACCCCGAAGAAAGTCAACAAAACTTTTCGCTCAAGAGAGACTGAGAGAAGATTCATTGCAGGTAAAGTTTTGAGTGCGAAGCAATCAAGCCAATCGCTTATCAATGCATTATTTTGGAAGAATATTTATATTTTGTACATATATATATGTATGTGTATGTGTGTCCTTTTATTGATATCAATTGACGCCACACGCTTTCTACACTTGTTTCCAAAGTATTATGTCACTGCAAAATATTCTAGATTAATGATTAGCAGGCCAATTTGCAATCAATAATACGTACACATTGAACGAATAGATAGAGGCTTCAGAAAGAAGAAGAAGTACTCGTATATGTACCCATGTATAGAAGACAATTCCACTCGATTCCTCTCTCTGTCTTGTTTACTCTGGCAAACAACACAGCAATTCGATCGAGCTCTATAGCCGTATGTCATTTATTTATGCCAATTGCCGGCACTGGCGCTTCGTTTTATGCAACATTGACATGCAAATCAAATAAAATATAATTGCACATCAGTCCCCCCGGCCGTGATGGACACAGAGGAGGGAGATGACATTTCAGTTTTCCACTTAACATAATTCATTCGTTTTATTGCATTCCATATTTAAATTTCCCAAAAACAAATGGCAAATGGTGGATTGCCTGGCATTCAATTAAATTCCATTTTCAAGTTGATTTAACTATGACAAATTATCATAACGGGAGATTATCATCAGGTGACATAAACGAGTTTCAACATGAAATCTACTAAACTCGTAAAATCCAAGTTCCGATTTCTTTCACTAATTAGCTTATCGAATTACCAGAAATCCAATGGATTATTCTTCAGCCTTAAAAAGCTTCCGCATTGATTGAAATGAAATTATTAAGAATAAATAGAAGAGAAAAGTAAGTTCTCTCCACTTCCATATCTTTCTCTTTAGTTCATTTATTTATTTGGAAACTCTTGAAATTATGCTAGATACAAATCAAATGCCTTTTCTTATCAAATAAACTTAATCAACTTTTGAGCTTTGTACTCCACAGAACACGACATTCGCATCCAGCGTTTCATGGCCCTCTCTCCCGCTTCTATATTTATGGTTAATGGGGTTACACTCGAGGAATTCATGTGTGGCAGGGCAGGCAGTCAAGTGATTTGTGCCCCAGACGAAGACTGAGACTCCTTTCCAGAGAACGAGCACCTAACAAAGTCCCATGCCAACAATCTTATCTACGAGACTTTTGATGTTCATGTAAGATTTTCCTAGCTTCAGTTGTGGGGCGGCTGACTATGGGGCTTATCGCTTGATTTGACCCTCCTCTCCGGCATTAGACACCCTTCTTTCTTATCAGGGAGGTGCTTATCTGCCTGTTCTCTCCCTCCCCCCTCTCTCTCCCTCTCTTGTTGCGCTCAACTAGCGTGTTTTTTGTCGAGTATTTCTTCTCCTTTCTTTAATGTGGTAATCAAATGCTTGTTAACAACGACACGACAGAGACGCATTGAACGATAAGAACTACACTACAAAATAATTAACCTAGAAGAAAACCTCAAAAAATGATGCTACAATAAATTCCAAAGAAAAACAAAAACGAATACCCAAAAACGTCGATGCATTGCTTTTCCCCCCATACGGTTTTCCGCATATTGATTTATGCAAAACGACTCGAGTAGCGAGGGCTCTTGGGTTGGCACTGGACGAATGGCAGGCACTGTAGGCGAATACTTTTCATTATGCTGACCGATTATGACACTTTTTAATGCAATTTTCTCGTTCTGCTTTTATGCTATTGATTTCTGGTTACGTTGCGGAAGACAGCAAAGGGGGTTTCCCAGATGATAGAGACGCGGGGTAAGGGGTAGGAGAGGGGTACTCAGTGCCACTGAAAATTGAAATGCTTTCCCAATTGAACATTTTTTTCTGCCCCCCTTCCCCCACAGAGATGTACAACATTCTCTGGGTTCTCGGTTGTTTCTTTTTGAAGCCATATGCTGGTCAAGTCCAATTTCTTTTCTTATGCAAATTTCTTTTCAAACAGACGGAGTGGGGAATGAGGGGAAGGGAAGGGTAGGGCTATCCACAAACCAAGACAGTAAGGAAAATTGCTGTGTAATTGTTTGGAAAAAAGAGTGAAATTGGAATTGAAAGTGCAATAAACAAAATGGATGGAAAATTGATGCAAAAGTAAGATAAACGACAGCCTTGAGTCCCTCCACCGATTGGGAATGGAATCGAATCGAATCCAGCGACTCGGATACTTAAATGGATTTTCGGAAAGGGAATGTATGCCAACAAAAAATCGTATATATATAAAGAATATAAAAATGCTCCGATTTTTAATCAAGAAATAATGAAATGCCATGACAAAAAAAAATGATTTATACTTAAAACTCATTCAAAAACAAAATTAGTTTTATTGATAATTTTCAAAAAAAAGTTGCTTGATTTCTGAAAAATTACATTAAAATAAGCAACGAATCATCCCTCCCCAATTACTAGTTTGATTAGCGATTAAAAATGGCTCGTGCTACTCGTGCTACTCGCATATGGCATTTCGATTACATCGTTTTGTGCCCCAACCGTTTCCCATTAGGCCCCCTCTAGAGGCAATGGGTTAAGGCACTGATAACACGCTTCGCATCGGGAGTGGCAGCGGGGGAACCGGTTTCTGGGAAGGGAGGCGAATCTTGGTGGGTCAACTCTCGGTCAATGTGCTTCAATGACCTCCAACCTACCCATCCCCACCCCACTACCAGCGACAGATACTCGTTCTCTCGTACTCGCAGATGACCATATGCCACGCTTTAACCTTGTGACAACCCTCAGTTCTAGCAGTGTGTCCCCGCGTCGCCCTTGGCTTCTTTATCGATGGTGGCAGGGGGTTTAACCTTATCAATTCTGATTCTGACTTTCATATGCTCCTGGACATCCATCCCATCAGTCGCATCTAATAGAACTGTTAGTTAGATTCCGCTAAGTCCTGAAATCGTTCCCTTAGATGGGTCATTACTGTATTCGCACACACCACCCCCTGCCTGAATCCTCAAATTTCCCTGAATTCCCTTGATGGCACCATTCAATTGATTAATGTATTTTTTTGTTGGAAAGGGAGGCATGAAAAATGTTTGGATTTTATACTAAACATTATTTAGCCATTAATTTGGAACGTGTCTAAATCTCCGACTTCTTCCCCTCTCCATCCTCTTTCCACCACACAACATTTTGCATATTTCCGATCATGCACTGAGACTCCCCCCAATCAAAGAATAATTCATTTTTTATGGTTTTTCTTGGCTCTATTTAAAATTTTATTTTCATGTGGCTCGCATTTTTGGAAAGCTTTCAACTGCAAACAGATTGCCAGCACTTGAAGGTAATGTTTTTTGAGGAATACTGGAACCCTTAGAAAACGAATTTAGGGTATTTTTTTGTATTAAATGTGGTATTTTAATTTAAAAAAGTGGAAGGGGAACGCTTTATTTCAACATATTTGACTATGTGATACTATCCTGAATTGATACAGAATTTACTGTAGTATTTTCACTGAAGCTTACCATTTATGCCGCTGATCAGTGGATAATTACCATCACGGCCGCCAATTAAGTTTTTTAAACCAGTTTCGATCAGTGTTGGGGACGATCGCTCCCTGTCGCTCATTTTTTCATACAAATTTCCGAAATTTTGTGATTATACACGAACCCAAAATAGTGTCTCGTTGCGGGTTGGTTTTGTTGGTTGTTTTTCTTGGATTTTGTTTTTTTGGTGTTTTTTATTTTGTGTAACAGTATTTCGAATATCAATTAATTTATAATCACACAACAATAACAATTATGTTAATTTTATTAAAACAGAATTTTTTTTCTCACTTTTGTTGCTCTTTCTTTTTTTATTGATATTTTTATTTGTTTTGTTAGTTTGGTTACTTGTTGATTTGTTGGTTTATTTTATTTTGAATCACAATTGAAAATTAATTTAATTAAACCTTTGAAAATATTGCACGTTTCCGTTACGATTTATTGCTTTGTCTATATATTTTATATATATATATATGTATATATCAAATCTCTCTATATAGATATATGTATGTATTTTACTGGATTTGTTGTTAAGACTTTGTTTCTATATGCTGGCTATAAATAAAGGCACCGCGAATTCATTCAACAATTTATACGATCTTAAACTGTTTGCTTTTTTAAACTATATAAAACTATTTTAACTTTCTTTTAATAACAACATTTGCGAGTACAACAAGAAATTTCGATTATTTCTATAGCTGGGCTGTGGTTTTTTAATATATTCTATATTCCGTTTCGATAGAGGAGGATAGTTCTTTCTTTCTGCTTTCTGCTGCTTTGCTGTCTTTTTGGTTACTTTTTATTTTAGCTCAGTTTTGTATTGTTTTTGTTATTGCTGTTTGTTTAATCTTTTGTTTAAGTGAATTTTTTGTTTCATTGGCTAATTAAACTATTTTTATAGCATTCCCTCGTGCGTTCCTGCTGCTACTGCTACTGTTGCTGCTGTGTCAAATGCCGAATGCGTTTCGCTCTTCGTATTTTTTTTATGAGGTTTTTCCTTTGGGCGATTTTCTTTATTTTTTCCTTGGCTATTTTTTGTTTGTGTTTTTGTTGACAATTTTCAGTTTCGAAAAACGTTTAACGCTGCTGCTGCTTAAATGATGTGTTGTTTTTGCTGTTATTTCTTAGTGGCGGCACTAAAAATAAAATCAATTGCTTTTCTGTTGTAGATTTCTGCTTCTGCTGCTGCTGCTTTCTTTGATTTCTTGTGTAGATGTATGTGTGTACTGTGTGTGTGTATGTGTATTCGATATATATCTGATTGTACAGTTATAAAGCACTAATATGGCATTTGTATATACTTGAAGTCCCGCTAACCCGCACGCTCGTCACTGGGTCGCCCGGCGTGCGATAAAGATGGAGGCAGAGGCAGAGTCAGAGTCACAGTTAGAATCAGAGCTTTGGCTGTGGTGGAGCGTAAGCCTGGAGGGGAGTGTATGGTCTCGTGGGTGTTGATCAGGCAGGATGGCAGCCCCAGAGAGAGAGAGAAAGATAGAGACACAGGGAGAGAGTGTGAGAGAGAGAGCGCCGAGCGTTGGAAACGAACTACGAACGACGACCGTACGACAGGGAAAATCGATGGAAAATGTTGACAGCTCCTCACACACACACTAAAA
This sequence comes from Drosophila subsilvestris, assembly GCA_035043285.1. Classification (NCBI taxonomy): domain Eukaryota; kingdom Metazoa; phylum Arthropoda; class Insecta; order Diptera; family Drosophilidae; genus Drosophila; species Drosophila subsilvestris. The sequence goes on along the minus strand of JAWNNB010001348.1, from coordinate 280,876 downwards.
CACTCGGACGCACGCATACGTATACGCACGCACAACCACAACAACAGTTAGAAGACGCACACACACACGCGGGGATGGAGAGAGGGCGTCAATAGTCGTACTTTTTGCTTAAATATTTAGCAAAAATTATTGGAGTAACTGTAATTGCTTTTGGGAATAGCGGTTAACGGATTACAGTTTACGGTTCTGTTGGTTGTGTTACGGTTTTATTGAACGCGCGGCGTATCCGTGGGCCTCTCCCGTGGAAGTATGTTTGTATCTCAACGAACGCTCGACTAGTGTCGACCGCTTCGTGTCGCTTGCTCGTTGTGGGTGTCGTTCGTGTAGCTGCTGCTGCTGTCGCTGTCACTGCTGCCTCTGCTCCTATCGACTGAAGGCGCATGTGACAAGCGCCCACCGCTGCTTCTGCTCCCCGTATTCGAAGTTCGAAAGGTCGAAGAGGATGCGGAAGCGGAGAGAGCAACGCCGAAAGTCTACACAAATGCCAGAGAGGGAGAGCGAGAAGAGCTTCCGTTGCAGTTTCACCGAAATGCACTTTTGACAGTCAGAGAGAGAGAATGCGCACAAGTCAGCTGATTGTTGTTTCTCTTTGTTTTTTACTTTGCTTTTTGCACTATGAAACGCACACAGATACACCGCACATACACACAGAAACACACTCTGGCAGAAACACGCGCGCCGTGTCGTTCGTTTTGTAGCTTTTTTGGTTGTCAGGCTAATTTTTTGTTGCCTTTATTCTTTTATTTTTATTTCTGTACTTTGTGTTTTACTTTGATTTTCCTTACTTTTACTGCTCACACGTGGTTTTTGGAGCGGGGAAGCCTTTCTTTTTAGTGAGGAGTATTCAATTTTCATTATATTTAATTTTTGCTGCACTCTTTGTGTCTTTTATTTTGAATTTTAACACTTTTTTTATTGTATTGTAATTGTAATTAATTTGCCTTCAGACGGCGCTGAATGTTGAACTAACTCTGACTGGCACACGCGCTCGTTGCAAAGTGTAGAAACACGCCGCTGCTGCTACCACTGCTGCCCGATGGCGATGCCGCAAAGACAGAGAGAGAGAGAGCGCCAGAGCGAGAGCGAACGCAAACACAGAGCTAAGGGCAGACACACAGATGCACAGATACACGGATACGCCGCGGCGGCAATGCTCATGTTTGAGATATACGGCGACAGCTTAGAACCATGTGCTGCTCTCTCTGGGGCGACACTGTCTTTCTCTCTCTCTATATGGAGGGGCAATATTTTTGGCAACCTTTTAGTCGTATGGCGCGCGCATCTAACTAAAGTCAACAACAGAAGATAATATGGCCAAGAGAGCTTTGAGTTAAGCTTAAGTGAAGCTCTCTCTCCCGCTGCTCTCCCTCTCTCTCACTCTATATTTTTCTCTTTCCGCTTTAAGCATTCTAATTGCCTTCTAATGCATACACACACACACATAGATCTTTTGGCATTTTCCACTGAGTCTCAAAGTTCAATCTGATATTCCCCTGCTCTCTCACCAAACGCTAGCTCTCTTGCTCAGTCTCTCGGAGAGGATCGCCGGTCTAGCTTTTTATACCCGTACTCAAAGAGTTAAGGGGTATATTTTTTTGTGGTAAAAGTGGATGTATGTAACAATTTTTAAAGATTCGAGAAACGCAGTATTGTAGAATAATGACCATTTTTACCAGAATGCCGCATCTGAATCAGATCGGATCATTATTATAGCCAGAATGAAGAAATTTATTTTCAGTTGCTTCCCCACATCCTACGGCTCTGCACGCGCTACTTATTCTCTTTCTCCCTCGCACACACTCTGCCCTGTGCAATCTACATTGTGTATGTAGAATTTACATTTAAGATGTATGACATTGTAGATGTAAATGTAGATAACAAATGTAGCAAACAAATTCAAAATGTAAAATATTTTAAAATTTTCCAAAAATTAAAAGCTCAAAAATTTATATACTGACCGAGTACGGGTATAATAGTAGAGTCGCGTATACAAAAGCGACTCACATGTTCCTTCTCGTTTTGTATTTATTTTACTCATGCAAAAGTTTTTGTTGTTGCTCATTTTTGTTTCTGCTCGTGGCTTGGCTATTACGTCAATGGAACAGAAACGCTGACGTTTGTAGTTGTATCTGTATCTGCGCGAGTGTGTCCCCGTATCTGTATTTGTATCTTTTGCCTGTGTTTGGCACTGCGGCAACTAGCGTTCATTTCAATGTTTTTACGTTCCATCTCTCTCACACTGCCTCTCACCTTCCCTCTCTGATTTATCTACGTTTCTTTATTTTTTCACTATTTCGGTTGATATTTCTTTTATATTTTTTTCTAATATCACTTTCAATATGTATTTGTGACGACGTCGACGCTGACGCTAACGCCGCAGCAGCGCTCACGTGAGTGGATCTTAAAGCTCTATGAAAACCTTTTTAATGTGTGGAAATTTTTGTTTATTTGTGGATTTTTTTTGCTCGTTTTTCTTCGCTGTAATTCGTATAAATAAAAATTTGAAGATACTCCCATAGAGAATCATTATCATTATAGAAACGAGAACTTTGTTGCAATTTACGTGGGGAGGGGAGTGTGGCATGGGTGTGGTAGCAATTAGAACGCCTTGAAATTCGTCTGTAAATGAGGGGCAACACACGAAGAGAATCACTATTGATAAGAGCAATCCCCCAATTAAATTAAATAAGTACAATATAAATATATAATAAACGAGAAGGAACGTGAGTCGCTTCTAGTCGCGACTCTACTTTTATACCCGTACTCAGTCAGTATATAAATTTATGAGCTTATGATTGAAATTTTAAAAAAAATTTTAAATTTTACATTTTACATTTTTTTGCTACATTTGTTAACTACATCGACATGTAAAATGTAGATAATACATCTAGAACAAATATTCTACATCTACCATTTAGATTCTACATCTCCTCCGCTAGGGGTTGCTCGCGCATTGCACAGGGCAGAGTGTGTGCGAGCGAGACAGAGAATGAATAGCGTCAGCAACGCCAGAGGAGGTGGGGGAAGCAACTGAAAATTAATTTCTTTATTCTGGCTATAATAATGATCCGATCTGGTTCAGATTCGGCAATCTGATAGATATGGTCATTCTCTACGATACTGCGTTTTTAGTTTTTTCGTATCTTCAAAATTGTGGATGCCACAGATTTTCGTCCTTTGTGAAGGCGGAAGGGGGCGGGGCGAAATTTTGAAATACACTTGTAACAGTGTGATATCACATGAGTCTGGAAAAAAAATTTCGTTGCTCTAGCTTCTATAGTCTCTGAGAACGAGGCGCTCATCAAGACGGACAGACGGACAGACGGACAGACGGACAGACGGACAGACGGACAGACGGACAGACAGACAGACAGACAGAGACTCGGCTATTGATGCTGATCAAGAATATATATACTTTATGGGGTCGGAAAATTTTCCTTCTCTGTGTTACACACATCGACTTTTACCACAAATACAGTATACCCCTTAACTCTTTTTGAGTACGGGTATAAAAAATAATAGTTTTTATTGAAATTTGTTCAAAGTTCATACATATAGAGGCAATTATTTAGGAATAGCTTTGGTAATATGTACAGTGACCGGGTATAGTTCACAGTTTGGTAACATTATTCGAATATTTGTATATTATTATCGATCGGTTATCCGAAGAAAGATGGAATAAGTGTTAGTATAGAAATGTATAACATAGAATCGATTAATGTATCCATAGGGATCAATCTATCTATTATCATCCTCCCAACCCCACACTGACTATATCCTAGTGCCAGTTAACCAAGAGATGCTCCCACAAGATAACCTTCAGATTAACTAAAACTACAAAGCAAATCAAATGAAAATATTTTAACCAAATTTGAACGTACAGAGAGAACCAATGGGCGATACGTACTATTTTGGCCATTCGTGAGATGGGGCGATGGTGATTCAGGGATAAGATATGCAAGAGAACATACAGATACAGAACACGGTGTATGTATATGGTAGAGGAAACCCAAAGACTTAATTTCTGGTAAAGAAACAGAACGAACACCCCCGAAAAAGTGTCGCCTGTCATCATGTGACATGAAGAACTAGGAAACGACGACAGGAGAGGAGCACCATTGCCTTCAATGCGAGAATATCTGAAAACTATACAGAAATATCTACATACATATATGTATATGTATCTGAAGATATATGTAGATGTATTAGGTAGATAGATGGATGTACTTTTCGACTGGCCATATGATGGCGGAAACGTCATTCCCATTCAAAGAAGAATCCTCCGTCCCTATGAGCAAAACGAAACGTGTTCAACGGCAATAAATTATAAATGAGCCGAGCCAGAGGCGACGCAACTTTGGCAGATGGGTTTGACCCCCACTAACCCTCTTCCGGTAGATGCAACAAAAGGCAAGACAAAAGCTAAAATGTATCTCAAAGTGTGGCTGCGGGTCTTGGTGTGGGAGGGAGGAGTGTAGTGTTTTGGTTGGAACGCATTTCGAAAAGGAATTCTGAAATTTAATTCTGAATTTTCAAGGCAGATATCCCAAAAATACGAGTAGTTCCAACAATGTGGTGCCGCCACCCGCCCATCACGACGACATGTCACGACTGTCAAGGAACTAGCTGCAAACACCTCTCTTTCTACAGATATACTCGTACCGATGTACATATGTATATACATATGTACATATATTTGTATATACAAATCTCTATATAGGTATCGTACATATGTACATACATACATATGTACATATATCCATGTGTATCTGCAGCACCCAAAACGAAAACTTATTTGCTTTGACATTTCTTTTTCTGAAATGTCGCAGGCAGCACTTCGAATGGATTTTCGGTTTTTTCAGGTTTTCAGACGGAGGTCTCCTAAGTACTGCTGTTGTTGCTGGCAAATATTGTCGCACACGTTATCGCAGGGGGACTACCATCAGAACACGCATTGCACGCATATCAGTAGGCAAACATCAGACCCGAAAACCGAAAGAAGCGGCCAAACAACATTATTATATTTCTTATCAAAATCCAACAGCATCATCGGCCATAAGAACCCATCCACTCGAGGACTTTTCAGTTTTTAAGAGTAGGATTCTTCGATTCGAGAAAACCGAAATTTTCAATGCGTTTAATTAGTGGAAATTAACACATTCTTGTGAGGGATCTTCGTGTTCGTGTTAAGCGATCTGTGGGATCATCTACTAGCGCGTAGCGCTCTTCCATCCGTCTGTCCCTCCCTCCCTCTCTGTTTGCTTCTCTAATTTGTCTCGCACACAGACGCAGTTTGAGATTACCCATTATCAGCCTGCATATATGTATGTATGTATGTACATACATACATATGTACTCGTATACAGAGATCTTTGAAAGATTTGAACTGAACTACTTTTTGCTCTATTTGAAATCTCGCACATTTATACGAAACGAAACGAAAAACGGACGACGACGACCGACAACGACGACGAGTTGTACAAATTAACGTACAAATGAATGACGGAATTAGTACGTGTGCTCTTTTTGTTCATCTACAACAAGGGGGGAGTTGGATTGGAGAGATAGAGGGAGAGGAACTTCGACTTATATCTCTATCTAGAGGGTAGCTGGTAGCTAGCTGGCTGGGGTAGGAGGAGAGGCCTCTAGAATTCCCTTTTAAGTAAAGTTATGTGATCTTTAATCTCTAATCTTAATGTAGAGCATTATCTTTCAGTTAACATTCATCTGTTGGATACACAGTACCTACTCTTTGCACACCAGATACACCAAACGATGGATACACTTTACTACTGCTGTGGCAATTCATTAGCAACACGCAAATGAATTAATAACACCAAACTACGAGAATATCTTTCAAGTTTTTCCTTTTTCAAACACATTTTTCGAGTATACTCGTATATATGTACAGAGTGGGTGGATGGGGGTGAGGAGGGGAGTATGGAAGTATGGAAGAGTATATGGAATGATTGTTGATTAGGAGATACATACATATGTATGTATGTATGTACATATGTACATTTGGATTTGTCCGCTTGAATAGATTTCTAGAGATGCACGGTTACACACAGAGTCTGATAATTAGATTTAATTATGATGAGAATTAGGTTTTTGCCCGCCATTTGCTAGTCAAGTTAGCATGATGAGAGGGTTGGAGGGATGTAGGAGAAACAGCAGCAGGTGGAATGAAATATAGATAGATACGGATATAGATAGTATATGTGTGTTTCTATGATAGTATCAAGGGTAAAGAGATTATTAGAGAGAATTACATACATGCATATTGGATAAATACAGAACGATTACTATTTTCCCAGCGGCCCACCTCCTTTTCCTCCCACACGAGACGAAAGGAAAGTAAATTTTCATGTTCCTCCACCCGCCCATGCACTCAAAAATTGTTTCAACAAACTCCAACAACAATACTGATAATTTCAATTGGAGCCAACAAAAAAACGACAAATGCAAACAGCAGCAGTAGAACAGTAGAAGGAGGGGCAGCGGAGGAAGGGAATAAAAGCTCAGAAAAGCGTCAGTGCTAAAAAGAAAAAAAAACCGAGAGAGAGCACGTGACGGCAGCAACAAAGAAAAGTAAACATGCACCACACCACCCTACACTCAGAGCCACCTCCTGCCACCCCCGTCAACTAACAACATCCCCCTCTCCCACTGCTGAGTGTACCACCACCCACGCATGATCATTTATAAACTGTCAGTGTCAGGGGGAGAACAATGTGCGGGGTGGTGCAGTGCCGGAAATGCCTTAAGTGGAAGCTCACGCACTCAGCCATCACCACCCCACCCACCCAACCACAAACCAAAACCCCCGCAGAAGCCAGTTAAACCTTGCAACTCAAACAAACAAGACAGGACAGGGCCAAGGGGTATGCCAGAAGAAGAAAATTTTCCTAACAGCCTAAGCACGAGCTTCAGCAATGCCACTGGTCGTCACAAATACAAAGATACAGGTGCTCATATCTGTTTATATCTAACAGAATAAGAGATTCCACGATTCCCAACTTAATTTTGAAACCTTTTTCATTGAACCTTTTCCCACAACACCTCACCACTATCATCGAACTTCCTTGGTCATTCGAATTGGCAATCGTTTACCGTTTTTATTGGGCAAACTGTTAATTGAATTAGATTTAGTTTCCCTTCTTTCGTTATACTTGTCTTATCAACTGGAAAAAAGATATGGAATTGGCTTAGATATAGGACTATTTCTTTATTTTCTACTCATTCCTCCTACTCTTCTCCTTATTTGTCTTGCCATCAATAGTGTGAAGAGGGGAATGAATGTATGTACATAAATTCAATTTAAGTTTTGCGTGTGACGTTGGCAGACTTTCGCGCGTGCTTCAAGGGGGTATACTAGCACAGAGGGGGTATAGGTACTATAGAACTATGGCTACATAAATTATTTATACACTCTCCCCATACATTTCACCTTGAACCACAAACATTTTTCGTAAAAATTTTATTTATTTTTGCCCAAACCAAAAGAACAAATAAATAAAGATCTATGCAATGGAAAGAAATGTGGAGGGGGGATATGCATACATACATACATATGTACATATTTACATACATATTTTCTTATATATGTACATATCTATATCTCGTTCTGTTGATTGCTTTCTGTTGTTTGTAATTGTCTAAAATATTTTACATTTATTTTTGAAAAATCTCAACAATTTTTCAATTTACTGACAGGCATCGTAGACGGCGACGCCAGCAGAGGCAGCCTCAGCAGCAGCGCCACCGCGCTGAGGCAACTGTCAATTAACTCAGCATTACATAGGAATGGGTTGGTGAGTGGTTCTTGGTCGATAAGTGAGGGGGTAAGACATGGGCTTAGGTCTGGTGATTGATCTGAGCGACCAGTTCTCGGTTGGGGGCGTAAATGAGAAACCGAAAATGTCAGAGCACCAACCCCAACTCTTCCCTCCTGTGACAAGTGTCACTTACATTGAGTTTTCCCCAAAAAAATAACAAATCCCTTCCACTGTCAACGTCACAAACTTCCCACGACACTCACCTTTCACACACACACACACACACACACAGGCAGACCATGGCAGAGACACGCACTCAACCTTTCCCTTTCATTGTCATTGCTCCTGCCAATACATAGCTGAAGCAGCAGTAGAGTCGTCTGCATAAGTAAGCCAAGGTATATTAATATACATAGGGCAATCATTGCCAGAAACTCCTCTCACGAAATTTGCATGTTTTGTTCGGACCCAAAGAGCGAGAGAGATTGGGCAGGCACAGAGGCCACTGGATAGAAATATGTACATATGTTCCTTGAGTGCAAGAGTTCCTCACCCCAAAATAAGAGACCTTGCCGGCAATGGTTCTCAAGTGGCACATTTTTCATCTGTTGACACTCGACGATGCTGGAGCAGCAGCAGCCGACCGCAAAAACAACAAGTACATATACAAAACAAAACGAGAGAGAGTCTGTGATAAGAGACGTAGAGAGCAGCACGAGCAGCGCGCTCGCAACTCCACCTCCAACAGAAAAACAACCACACCATTGCCCCTCCACGTGGTTTTCAATTAAACTTGCGTCGGTCGTTCTCTTTCTCGCACTCTGATGTACATATAGTGGAATGGGATGCTGTGGAACACATGTGGCTCTGTGATGGAAAAGTAATTAAAAACGCGCGTACTTCAATCATTTTAGGGAACAGTAGTCCCAATTTAATTTGAATGCTTTGATAGATAATTGATGATAATATTTCAAAGGAAGGCACAATACACAGTCCCTCATTATTTAGCCCGCTTAGCAATTACATTGGTTATTATGCTTGCTAATCAATCTACTCTGTCCCACTGTACTATATCTGCTTTGCAGCTGAACCTGCTGGCGCTCTTGCTCTCATTCTGCTGGCGTCTATCTCTGCCCTCTCTTTCTGAGCTTGGCCTTGTCTACGACGTGTCGTGATATGGAAATGTGTAAATTATGTTTTGCAAGTCTCTTCCCACACCCCTCTTCCATGGGGGTACACTCAACCACCCTTCTCTGACCCACCTCTTTCCTCTAGACAATTGTTAATATTTTTGCTTAGTTTTTTGGTTTCTGCATATTATTTTTAGTGCGAAATGTTATGGCCAATATAATTTTTGTTTATTCGGTTTATTTTCATGCACTCTTCACATACATTAACACACACAAACAACCTCGCGCACATTCGTCACGATTTCTGTCATAAATAAAAAGCTTTCTGGCTTAATGGACGTTTTCATTAAGTTTTTGTTGCTACTGGCATTTCTCTCTACCCTACCCCACCCGTCTCTGATGGGCCAATATATATTTTTGCGGTCTGTCTGGTGGCTGCTTTTATCGTTATTGTTGTAAATTGATTGCTTGCAATTTGTATTCGAGAGGCATCCGTACGCATAATGTACCGTTTTTGTAGTCTGTGCTTTATATGGCGCCTTTTAATTGAAGCGCCGCCCATAGAAGTCTCTCTCAAGGTAGAATAAACAGAAGGTAGAGCATTCCGTGAGCAAGAAAACTTGGGAGCCCAAAAAGAGAGCACCTGCCTACCTTCTGTTTTACCTACATTTATAAACATACATATGTTCATATGTATGTACATACATATGTACTCCCAAAAACCCGAGCTCTATTGCTCGCTCTTCGTCTGAAGCCTCGTTTTGCGTGGCAATGAACGATCGAATCGATCGTTGGGGCCGTTCTCTCTTCGTTCAACACGTTTAGATTGATATTGCCCCGATAAAGCTCGGCTCTCTCGATCTCCCCCACCCTCTCTCGTAACGTAGCACTAATTAAACACAGTCAGACACACACTCACAATCTCAGATTACGCTGCAGACCACAATACTTGTGTATGACATAATAAATATTAAGCGGTGGCAGTGGCAGTGCCGGCGGCGTCGTGTCGCGTCGCGCTGCCGTCCCCTACCCAGCTCTGCCGTATAAAAAACCCATTTCGCATCACAATTTGAATGGGTTGCTGTAAGTGCAAGCAAGATGGCACTTGATGGCGCTGCAGTTTTGTTTAGATTTTTGTTTTACTGTTATCGCAGATTGACGTAATACCAGAAGATGATGGAAATGGATGGAGAATGGAGAGGGGGAATGAAACACAACCGTATAAATCTATCTATAAACAAAAGACGGAGATGTGGATTTGTGCTGAGTTTAATGATTATTTTTAGCTTGGCTTTCACCGCTTAGAAATGTTCCAAAACGCACACCCCCACAACGCACTTGAGCACCATTAACATAAGGGGGACTGAACCCACGCCTCGCCATTTCTGTGGATTTGTGCTAAGTTTTATGATTATCTTTAGCTTATCGTATACATCTCGTGATTCAGTTGGGATTTCACTGTACATTTTTAATCATTCTGTGGTCATGCGGACATTATTGAAAGCCCTGCACTGACGAGAAACGTTCAAGCAATGGAAACCCCGCCCTCCATATAGAATAAACCCAAAAGCACGTTTTTATGAGCAATCATTTAATCCATCTGGAACTCCTGTTAGCATAAAGGGGGATTACTGTACCCACGCCTCGCCAATCTTAAAACATCCGACATCATCACGCCACTGAGAGTCCAAGTCCATAAATGACCGCCCGAAGACCCGAAAAAAAAACGCCCGACTCAGAGAACCGCTCAGAAATATTCCAAAACGGCCTCAGACAAGGCGCGTGCCAAGGCTTGAAGGGGAGTCGCGTGTTCGAATGACCCGAATTTCGGAATAGATTAATGCTACTAAAAGATGATAATGCTTCCACAGATCATTTTTTGTTGCATTCTCCACAAATTTTCCATGCCGCGAAGCGTGCGTCGTGCGTCTTATCAGGTAAAAAAGTGAATGGATCGATCGGATCCAGCCCCCGACCTGCCCATGTGATCCGATTGCGAGCGAGAGGGAAGCGCTCTCTGAGCTTTTGTGAGTTTTCAAAAGTTGCCAGAAAATGCTGTGTATAGTGTGGGGCTTAAAAGAACCTACATACATATTTTCTAAACGTGAATGATGAATGGTACGAGTAATTTCTGTGTGTGTTTGTCGTAAAAGTTTATAATTAAATTCGTCTTCCCTCCTCCATCAACATTCTCAGCCTCAACTCATTTTTTTATGCGCAACTATATCATCATGAGGGTAAATATTTATAGTCGCCTGGTAACCTCGCTGTCGTCGCTGCTGCCTGCCTGCTCTACTCCTGATAACGCCTCCACCGGCGACACCGACCATGATGACAGTGCAATTGATTATAGAAGGCGGCGTCGTCGTTTATATTCTGGTTTTCTATTTCACAAATGTGGACAGCAGTCCGTCATGGCAACCCAAGGAGCCTCGAAGGTTTTATCGAATTTCCTCCCCACCATTTGATTAGTCTGATATCAAAGGCCATAAAAGCCGACCGTCGATCCAATGGGGTCAGCTTTGGGTGTACATGCATATCGTTCGCAGGTGATCGGATTGGGTAAATACGGGTTTATCTTACGGGAAGTGTTTTGGAGAGGGTGGATACGGTTATTGGGGGGCTGGGGCTATACAATACATACATATATCAATTAGGAGGCATCTGGATAGAGCTAATTAGTAACAGCATGTTGTGTAAATTATGAATTATTTATTGCAGTACAGTGGATCTTTTTTGAAAAATAATGCAGAAACACTTCTCGAATAAAGGGAGTGAGATAGTAGAGAAATACATGTGCATATGTGTATGATTACAAGACATCATTTTACTGTACCAAGCGCCACTGTAACAATATCGCATCGAACAAACACTCCCTCTCTTTCACCAATTTGCATATATACATACATACATACATGTACATATGTATGTACTAAATTAACCGACATTTGCCAGAGCCACCCGCCGCCACCAAACCAAACCTCCCGTCACCAAAATTAACAAACAAATAGGGAATACAATAAAGAAACCAATTTTCAACAATCAGAAAAGCAAATCAAATAATTTGTCACATGTTGTCTCGAAATCTAAAGGGGGGTTTGGTGGGACGGTGCCGACTGTTTAACCCGCGCAAAATTACACGCACATACATAAGCACGCAAAACTTCGTTCACCGCACAATCTCTTCTCTAGCTAAATGTATTCGAGAGAGGCAAACGGAATACGAGTGAGTGAGAGAGGTAGAGTAAACAAAATCAGACTCCCACACACACGAACACACACACACACACTATTGGGGAATTGCACGTGTTTCTGTCTGTTTCACTTGTTCTTTTTGCTATCCTCTTTGTGGGCACAGTCGAAGGTTCAGAAGGAGGAGTAGGAGAGGCAACGGCACTCACCTCGAATTGATAAATCCATAATGTTCCCCCGTCCCTCGTCGACACCACTGCCATTTACTCGTGTTAATTTACGCTCTAATCCCAACATGGCGCTCTCACTGAATAATCCTCACTGTCGCTGCGGGCAAGATCCACAGCGCTGCTCTCTCCAGTCATACTCTCTCTCTGCCTGGTGACGCTGCTGCAGCCGGCGAAAACGCATCACGTGGTCGGCTGACGTCGTTGGCTGGAACGTAAGGCGGGTGGGGCGGGGCGGTTTGGCGATCGACTGAGAGCGAACGAGAGAGAACCAGAGCGTATTTTGATGTTTTCCAAGTGCCTGCTAGCCGTCCCGCTCTCACCTATTACGCCGTTATATAAGCTTATGTAACTGTGAGATGACCAGGCATGCGCATAGAGGAACAGTGGGGCACAAAAATAGAAATCTATATTAGACAGAAACCCCATTCTCCCCTCCACTATGTAGACAAGTGCTGACGTCTGCTTCTGATGACTAATCTTCGGATGGTTCTATTTTGAGTATCCGTCGGGTCAAGTTGCAAAAGGATTTTCAGTGTTGTGGCAAGGCGAAATCGAAAGTCGGAAAATCTCAGTGGGTGTCAAAAATGAATTACTGTACTCAGATAAAGGCGCAGGTCCCAAAATCAACTTGATTGGCAAGCTGTCGTCCGCCCATTTAGATACCGCATAAAGTTGAGGAATTAGTTCTGGGGATTACTTGACTGTGGAGCGGAGTCCCAAGTGTGGAGAGGTCTGGAATGGGAATTAACGCTAATACCACCTCCGCTGTGGAGACAAATAACAAATTTAGATAAGTCAAGTGATATTATTAGTTCTAATAGGAATGGAATTGTGTTTGTTGTAAGGGACTTGGGTCGGATCGGGTCTGTTTTTCGTGTATAGTGTGTATACTTTTTCTTTTGGAAAATAATTGGAAAACAAAAGCAGTATTATAAAGATTAGCCAAAACTAACAACTTCTTTCTTAAATTTTTGTTGATAAAAACAAATTATTTGTTTTAAATGGGTGATTTTCGATTTTTGTACATGATTTTCTACACAGAAACGTGATCAAGTCAAATACACACATACATATGTTACGTACATCGTCACGTGTTGTGTAGTTAAAGCCTAGTACTCAGTTCCGAAAAAACACCTCGCGAACAGAATCAGGGTTGATATTCGTATGAAACCGATAAGAAATTTTTTTGGTCGAAAACTGTTTTCTAGTTCAAGAAAAAACAGGGTCGGTATATAGTAGAAAAGTATCCGATAGTATTTGCTGGAATTTCTGGTATCTTTCTACCCCCTGTAAAGTAATATAAATTGCATATATTTTTGCTAGCAAGTTCGAAGCAACCACTGCGATATGAGAGCAAAAAACCAAATGAGATATTGAAATAATGAACACAAATATAAACTAATTAATGCAGCACTATATGAAGGACAATTATATGGATATTATAATATATTATTTTTATTAATTTTCATGAATATAAATCAAATATGGTTTGATTACACTGAGGCGCATCATTGGATTTTTCCGTTAAATGGAACATGCGACAATGATGCCCATAAGAGGATGGAAGAAGACAATCATGCGGCCGCATCATTGGCTAGTGTTGCCGTATTCTGTCTAGTATTTTTACAAAATACTGAAATTATTCAGGGTATCGACAGGGTAGACAGCAAACAGCTGTGAATTAGTAAATTATATTTAAAACTGAAATATGAGCAGTGAAAAACAAAAGAAAAAGAAGTGGACAAAGGGGGCGGAAAATTTGTTAATAGACTTGTGGGGGAAAAAATTGAGGATTTGCGTGGGTTGCGCAAGAACACCCACATTTACGAAGACCCACATTTTTGTTCGGTGAAGCCAACGATAGCTTCACTTGCTGTGGAGTCCTCCTGAACAAGCTCAATGAACAATTGGGTGCTCGTAGTGAAACTCCCAAATGCACCATTTTCCACATTTAATAATAAATCGCTCATTATTTTGGGAATTTCAATAAAAATGTTTTTGCTCTCTTCCTCTTGCTCACTGAGTTTGCTTACATTTGTAGGCCGAACAGCTGACAAATGCTGCGAAAAATGATGCGGCTTTGGTGTAAACGCCTCGCATCATTTTTCCGCACCTTCGACAATGATGCGTCAGTGTAAAAAGGCTATTAGTTGATTAATACTAATATAGGGTTGTCAAAAATATATCAAAATATCAATATATCGATATTTTCACAAAAAAAAATATATTTATATCGGGATATTTTTTTTGGCAAAATATCAATATATATTTTTATTTTTGATATATTTCGATATATTTTGATATGTTCGACATGTCTTCTGCAGGGAATTATTTTTCAGATTTTACTGAAAAAACTGGAAAGTTCGCAAACTAAATCTGAAATCTGAATTTTGGAGCACATACACCTAAAACACACACACACAGAAATACAATGCTACCTACATTTTCAAAAACAAATACAAAGTTTCGCGTGGTGAAAATTTTGCTAAAATTTTGAGCCATTTTGTTATAGTCGTACTCCTCTACAAACTGTAGTGTAGAAAAGCATTACGTCCGAGCGTAAGAGAAATGTGATGTAGCAGGTTTTCATACTTTTAACAAGCCTGTGTTTTTAACCAAAATAACCACAAACACTTACACAAATGTATCGTTGTGTGTGTGTTTGAGTCTAGGTGTATGTGCCCCGGTCGAAGAATTCGCGCGAAAGCTTAGTTTTTTTTTATTGAGTTATATGTATCTGTATGTAGACCAGCTCCTTGGATGCTTCCTTGAATATGTTTTAGTTAATTAAAATTTTATACCTATGTATATGAAAACGAAGAAATATAAATAAGATATGGAATATGAAAAATTGTTGTCTTTTCTGTATGGGAATTACATTTCAGGATTGCTGTTATGTTAAAAAACAAAAAAATATCAAAAATATCGAATATATCGATATTTTTTTGGTGATATATTTCATATCGTTTTGATATTTTTTTAAAAAAGAATATATCACTGATATGATATTTTTCAAATATTTGACAACCCTATACTAATAATAGTAGCAAAAAACAGTATCAAAGAGGCGTAGCGCCTCTACGCAACATTTGGTAAAATCCGCAACATTTTTAAAAAATGGTCACACTGTAGAAACAACAGCAAAGCTTGCTGCGCAACTGTTAGCAGTTAGCGCTCGCTGTTAACACAAAAGTTGAAACGCAAAAATGAGTCGGTGAGCGTAAACGAGAGCAAGCAAAAGCGTACGAACCTCACCTCGCCGTTGTTTCATCAACAATATGCTGTGAAGTTTACAAGCTTTTGTTTTCTTGTTATAACTTTTTCGGGAACATTAAAAACATCGCGAATAAGTTGCGCGCGTGGTTTAGAGTTTGAAAAATTATAATTGTTTGATTGTGATTGAAATTGGTTTCCATTAAATTAGAATTGGAAGAATTGGTGGAGAGTGTCAAAAACAGATACAGTGTTGTGCAAGTGTGTGTGCTGGAAGTGCGTGAAAAAAGCAGCAAAAAGGAATGAGAAAAACATCAACAATGTCAGTTTGAACAGCAACCAAAGGCAGGAAGAGAAGGAAATTCATTTGAACCATTAGCAAAAATACAGTTTGAGCTATGCAGCAGGCAGCAAAATCGCAGGTGGCGTCACCATCTCCGCCAGATTTTGATTTCCAGATGCCGTGCCGGTATTTCAGAAGTTCTTTTGCGCGTTCGCTTTCGCTGAATGGCGCCGGCAGCGCAGCCTTGGCATTGCCCAAGAACAAGAAACCGCAGACAAACGAGGTCACGCAGCAGCAGCAACAGCAACAGCAGAGGGAAAACCAAAGGCAGAATAAAGAACAGCCGATAGATGGAGTGGTGGAGCGGGAGGGAGAACAGGAATCATCCTGTTGTTCTACGCCGCCTCCGGCTCTACCAGCGCGATGTCACACGTCTAGCCACAGCAACAACAACTTGATGCATTTCAGCAGCGCTGCCGCTAATCAGCTGCTGCTCTCTCCACTGCCAGCTCCAATGCAGACCCAGAGGAATCTCAATCATGTCTGGCCAATAATGCAGCCGCAGGCGTCGCAGGTTGGTATCAGTTTTGTGTGCTTTCATTCCATTTAATGTGTCCCCTCTCTCTCCTCTTGGCATGTACATGAAAACGTTGCCTTGGAGAGAGAAAAAAGTTTAGTTTCCTTTTTGGAGCAACTGGATATTTATGTCACCTTATTGTTGTTGTTGTTTGTCACGTAGCCTTGACAGCCGCCGCCTCTCCTCACTCCCCCTGCCCTGTCTTGTACAGATCTCCTTTTGGTGTGACAACAAATTTTTCAGTTCACATTTTTTTAAGGTCACTTGATGATTTATGTGCGAAAAGCTGTGTTGGCTGCATGTGTGCGTGTGGGTTGTGGGTAGTGGCATTGTTAAGAGATATGGAGAGAGGGAATATGTACATATGTATGTATGTTTAAGGTGGAGATGTGGAATATGTAACAGTTACATATTAAGTTTTTCCAATTAGTGCAGTGGACCTGAAAAGTTGAATTAAATTGAAAGTAGCCGTAGGTGATGACAACATATGGGCAAATGAGTGGAACTCTTTTAGAACTCTTCAAACTTTTGCCTAGACCTAGATATGTACATATGTACATATATCAGTCTATAAATTCCATCCACCTTTGACCTTAACTAGTACCAATCACAATATTTCCCATTTAATTGTTGAAAACTCGAATATAAACAATCAAAACTTTTCGTTGTTTATAGAAAACTTGCAAGGTCTGAGAGGGCACTATTATGAGGCCAAAACTGTAATTAGCCAAAGAATTGTTTCTCCATATACGAATAAACATACATATGTACGTGTGTGTGCGTTTGGGCCAAAAAGGATTCATTAGGGCGGAACACAAAAACCGAATCGAATGCGTGCATAGGTCAGGCCATAATTTTAATGATTGTTAGGAAAAGAGGGGAACAGGAAAGGGTGCTGTGGAGGCTATGGAAAGAGGTAGAGGAGGGGGTGGGGGCATCCTCCCAATTCCATTTACATTGGCTTTTCTCCATGGCAACAATAAAGGCAATCAAACAATCAACAAGTTTATGGCCTTTTGTCTTGCTGCCAAATGCAAAAGCTCTGGATGGCAATTGGATACCCACCCGAATGTCGTCCCACTCCCTGCCCACCCATTTCACCCGGTTGCAAGCCTCATTACGAAATGTCGCCAAGATTTTGCGGCTTTAATAGACGCCGATAAAACGTAATGAGAAAAAGTAACTGCAGCAGCACTGCTGTTTATTATTATTTTTATTTTCTTTGTTTTTCTTTATGATTGTCACTTGATATTGTCGCTTGTTCGATGTTTTGTTGCCTGTTGCTCGTGGTGGCCTCTTGGCCACACTTGAATGGTCTCTGCCTCTGCTGCTGCCTCCCGCTCTGCCCCTTGCTCTGTTGTGGCTCCGTTGTCGCATAATTTGAATTTTTCTAACGCAGCTGCTGCTTGTGGAAGCTTTCCCCCATGGCGGCTGTTGCAGCTTTTTGTGTGGCAGACTACCTCTGGGGGTGTAGGAGTCGTGTTGCATGCTCCATCCTCCCAGGGAGGAGAGTTCATTGCATTGGCTTTTCACTTTCAATTGTGGTATAGAAAACCAAAGGAAAACAACAACAAACCGCATTCGAAGTTCGCGTAGCGTGTTGACAGCTGTTGCAACCGCTGCCTTTAGTTGTGGCATGATGCAGGCGTGAATAGAAGTCAAATTACGATGACCTTATGCTCGCGTTGGGAGGGGGCAGGCGATTGTCGAATATCTCTCTGGCTGCCATGCATTAATCGCTGGAATTACCGATTTGATGAGAATCGATTGAATTCAAAAGATGTGCTTCTCATCTCTGGCTTCCTTTTGTGTTGTATCTTAGCCTTGGGTCTTGGGCCTTTCCATGCCCCTACCTCCCTCCATCCTCTCTATTATATAATCATCGTTTGTCTGTCATTTGGTGCCTCCATTTACCCTGAAGATTGTCATATCAAACAAAATGGTACACAGAAATGTCTTCATTTAAAGGAATTATAAGACCATGACCAAGCCACTTTGGGGAGTACTTGTATTAGCCATTTATCTTTCTTTCTGTCTATTGGACAGAATAGACGTCTAATGGACGTCGCTTAGAGCTAATTGAAGGGTAATTTTACATAATAATAAGGTGGAATAATACCAAAGTGAATGATAAAATAAGATTCTAGATCTATTTTCTTTTCTGCTTAAAGGAAAACCTCTCTTGGAATGCATTTTTACTTCACATATGTACATATCATATTTTGATACTGTGCACAGTGTGATTCCTAACTGTCAACATGATTTAGTGTGAACTCGAGCAGGGCTCTAGTACATACGTATCACACTTGATGCAAATTTTCATACACACACAGAAATATGTACATTTCCGGGGAAAAAGAAAAAACACTTTGTTAGAAATCCCCTGGCTGTGGAATCATCATCAGCATCATCATCGCAGACATCATTTCTACAATATATGGATGGACTCTACAGGGAGAGCACTCTCCCGTCCGTTCATTCCATTTGCTCGTCAATCGTCAATGCGGTGATGAGTCCAGAGAGGGGAAGGGGACACTGAGAGTGGGGCATAGAAGTGCAGACCCCACTGTGCCTCCAGGTTGCGTTACGCAAAAATCCAACGAAAAATCAAAAATAAAATGAACGAAATATTACATAAATCAAAGAATATTTTGAAGATGGAAAGCGGACCCACGAAATACTCTGCCAGAAGATGGAATTGATTGGACTATAATACCTAGATTAGGATAGATAGATAGATAGGTATATAGACAGAGTTAAGATTAAACATAGAAGGAAAGAGTATACAATTTTGTTCCCTTTATTCTTAGGGATATCAACAGCAGAACGAGAACTCCTAAGTTGTCCTGATGCCAGAAAATGCATGCCAAAGGAAAGAGAGTGTGGAAAATGAATTTTTCTGTTGATTTTTGTGCACTTGTGGCACACACTAGAACGAATGAGGATGGAGTTGATTGCCCCTGCACTGGCCTGCCCCCCGCAAAGCAGCTCCCACTCATAAATACCTAAAAAAGCAAGAGAGAGAGGGAGAAAAGTGTGATATTTATTTATAGCCAACTGGTGCTAAAGCTAAAATAAAGATAAATGCGCCAAGAAATAAGTTAACTTTTCTGTGGCTTGTAAATGTTTTATTCACACTTTATTTATACATATGTATGTATAGATACCCCCTCTAAATCCTTATCTAAAAGATGAAATAGAAGGAATCATAATAATTCAAAAATTTCGTTCGATTTTTCTTCTTCAAAAATTTCTAAAAATTGAATAACCGTAAAACCGTAATTTTTCAGATATTTTAAGTGAAGCTTCGTGTCGTGTCTGTGGTCTGGTGGCATCATTTGTTGTTTTTGGCCACATTCCACTGTGTCTCGTGGCTCTTGCTCTGGCTCTCTACTTGGCCAAGACTCACATCAGCGGCGACTAACAACGGGAATGATGGACTGAAACAACTGTTTGACTGACTGGCAGAGTGGTTGATTGACTGATTGACTGACTCGCTCGTTGCAAAGCATTTTGCATTTTGGCCTGGTCGTGAAATCGTCTTTCAGCAAACGACATCTGGCTTCTGTTGTCTGGCCTCTCATTAGGCAGCATTTTCCCAAGCCGGAAACTATTTGGCCATAATATTTGGTTATCTTTACCATCTCTCTCACTCTCTCGCTCTTCTCCCCACTTTTCCCTGTTTCTTTCTCTCTATCTTTCGGATTGACGCATTGATATATGTACTGGGTCCACTGGAGGGACGACTGTGGGGCTCCAGCCCCCAAGTTTGGTTTTCCACTGTTTTGTTCAACTTTTAATTCCGTATAGGCCATCATTTAAATGCCTCTTGCCCAAGACAGGGAGAGTAGGAGGCTGAGTAAAGTGGTTTGGTCCTTTGATTGATTGATGAAGATGGCCAGAGCCTCCGTGGCTAAGAGGAGCTATAAACCGTTTCGAAAAATTGTGGAAACTCTGGTGGAGGGGAGAAGGGAGAAAAGCATAATTTTTATAGATTGTGTACTTAATTAGTATTCATTTGCAACTCAATTTAACAAAAAAAAAAAAAAATAAAATAAATTTTGCTATAATTTTCTTGGTCTTCTCACTAACGGAAAAGCTATAAAATTAGATTGTTTAAATTTTCGGAAAAAAAAAACAAATCTATTTTTTATTGTTTATTAAATTGACTTTATTTTAAGTAAAAAATGTCAATTGGTAAGGAACAAAATTATGATTGGCTTCAGTTACTGTAGCGGTTCGGTGGGGAATAAACTTCTGTCCAAATTATGGTATATGGTCCATGCCTTGACACTCCAAAGAAGAGTGTACATGATTACACTGGTGGGAGACGCGTGCAAGGGGGCAGCCAACGAATACTGATGGTTTAAATAAAAGTGCACATATTGATAGAGCTACCCACACTGCCTGACTGAATATTGTGCACACCTGTAGAGTCATGACGGAATTCTTTACACTTTACACTGGTGTCTGAAGTAAAAGGACAACTGTACTTAAGCGTGAATCTGCCAGACCATGAAAATAATTCTCTACTGCTCCGCTCCCTCTGCACTCATTCTGTGTGCGTTGTGTGCATTTTCGGATGATGCTTGGTATGGGTTGGGATGGGTAGTGTGGGGGATTCGTTCATCAAGTGTAAAACAATAACAACGAAAATGAAAAGCAGAAAACAACAACAAAACGCTCAGCAGAGCAGCAAATTTCGAAAAAGGCGGAATTGAGCCGATAACAAAATAGCAGCAACAATAAAAACAACAATAAAACAATAGAAAAAGCAAAAGCAACAACAATAAGGTAAACCGAAATTAAGGTAAAACATCGTCGGTAAAAAATAGTGGAAGAGGAGGAGAAGAGAAAAAGAAAAAGAGCCCCCGAAAAGCCGCAGTGAACGCGTTTCGCTGCGTTTGGTCCGCGGCGTTCCCCTTCAGCAACCACCCCCAGCGGCAGAATCAGCGACAGCGAATGCTGAGCGTTGCGCATGCGTACCTGTTGCCCATGCCTATATATCTCTTTCTCTCTCTTGTACCTTTCCACCGCTTGTCAACTTTTTTTTACAGCGAAATAAAAAGGGTGCTTACGAAGCTTCAAGCTGGCGGAAATAATAAATTCTAAACTCGACAACAGCAACAACAACAACAACAAAATGTAAGGAAGAAAAAAGAGAGCTTTGGGGGGTTGAAGTAGGAGATACCCTTCCTCAAATCTTTCCATTGGAAGGTTGTGCTGATTTCTCACATCAGCTGATCACTGATCTGATAAATACAAAATTTTGACTCGTTGGCTTTGTTGCAAAAGTCGTGACAAAAACAAGATACCCTTTAAAAGGTATCACACCTCTTCCTCCTTCCTCCTTCGCCTTCGTTTCAGATGTCTTCTTTTGTGTATCATTCTCCCACTCCCATTACACATGTCAAAAAGCTGAAAGACGCAATAAAGGAGGAATTCCCTCTTTGAGGTTTATCTTCCCGATGCTGCCTCCTCTTTACGCTCTCCCTCTCTTTCTTTCTTTCTTTAATTGTGAATTTTTCCCATTTCTTTTTGGTGAAATTTACTTATTTTCTTATACTCACATAACTCTTTTTGTAATAAAAATTATATTATATTATATCTGGATTTGATTTTTGTTGCTTTTGGATTTTTTTCACTCTCTGGTTTTACTCAGGGTATGATGATCTGAAGCGTAACAACTACATAAATTAACAACGTTTAGGCCAAAAAGCATTACAAAAATGAAGGCTAGAGAAGAGGAATTTACCACAAGGGGTGATTCCCAGGGAGTCAGAGAGAGAGAGAGATGGTGGGAAAAGCTCAAGTTGTGTGTTGGGTGATGACTCCCCAAGAAACAGGGTTGAAGCGTGTGAAAATTATTTTAAAGAACTTCTTTAATGGCAGAAAAGAAACATAAATTGAAGCGGAAATTCACACTTACATTTTTTTTCTCATTATTTGCATAGCTTATTAAAAAACCAAATTTTGAAGGCTTAAAAATCGTTCAGTTGTCAGTTTGTAACAAGAAAAGCAATAGAAAAACGGAAAACAGGCCACAATAAGGGTCAACAGAAGAGATTCTAAAGGTCAAGGGACAATGGGTGAATGCCAGAATGCAAGAATGAGGGAGTGGCATTGAGAGGGAGAATGAAAAATGACAGAGGAGAAGGGAGATCTCCTTCTCTCTCTCAAGAGAGAGAGAGAGAAACGAGGCTGCAAAAACACACAGCAGCCACAAAGGACACAACTACAGATAAAAGAGAGGGAGAGAGAGAGAGAGAGAGAAGGTTAGAAAAACAATAGAAAGAAACATTGAAATAATGATAGCCCCGGGATATCTAGAGGGGCTGCTGGATGAATGCTGTGGCTCAAATCAAAATACATCCAAAACAATGCGAAAGGCAAAACAATAGGCAGCAGCAACAGAATAGACGACGGGGAGGTTGTATGCCCCACAATGCATGCGGCATGCCCCCAGCCCCCACTAGACCATTAATGAAAATGGCCAACTGAGCAGCCAAGCAAAATGCACAGGAAAAACAGATAGAGAGGGAGAGAGAGAAAGAGAGATGGAGAGACCTGCCCGCATTGTTTTCATTTGCTTCGTTTTCGCATGCTTAATTATGGCCATTGACATGCAACGTGTTGCACTAGTCGTCACTAGAGTCTGGTCTGCAACAGAGAGACACAAACACCAATACATAGACAGACAGTTACACATAGCAGGGCGCTGTATCTATGAGATGGACAAACTAATAAGCGAAACTGGCGGCGGATGCTGCTGCTGGAAGTACGAGTGTGCCGCCGCTCTAGGCCCTATTCTCGTATCAAATTAATCATTCCGTATCACATTTCGCCAGCTCCAGCAGCAGCAGCAGCAGCAGGAAGGGGGAAGGGGATTGAGCAGGGCCACGTAACGGAGTAGTTATTTCGTACATTTATAGCTCGTATTTTGCTGCATGGAATTTATGGTATGCTTCTGCGACGAGTATCTTTTTTGGCTGCGACATACATAAATTACACACAATTTGCACTTGCAGCTGTGCGAAAGAAAGAGAGAGAGAGACGGAAAGAGAGAGCTCTTTAAATTTAGTTTTCTGCAACTATGTCCCTTTCTGTGGCACACATAAATCAGCTGCCACATGCCCCGTGCACAATATTTTAATTGCCGCTTCTGCTGCTTCTACTCTAAATGTACATATCTCTATCTCTGTACGATGATCTGCTTCTGATGCTGCTGAAAAGTATCTCATGAATTGAGTTGCAAAACAACAACAAGTGTATCCGTGTATCTAGTGCTCTTCTAGTGCAGACTTTCACTGGGATTCTTGCGTGGAAATGGTATGGTTCTACTACACTCGCGAGAGCGAGAGGAGTTTCTAGAATGTGGGAATCTATGAAGCGGTATTTAGTCGGAATTTAAGATGTACTCACATTTGTGAATGCCTGAGAATCCTCTCAAAGAAATGTCCCCTTTCAGAGAGCACTCTAGGCAAAAGTATTGTGGAATCCTTTCCTTGTTTATTCATCAATTCCAATTTTTCATTCAATCCCCTAATTGGCACAATGCTTCCTCCCACAATCTGCAATCATCTGTACTTCCTGGTGTCCCAGTAATACCCCAAAATTAATGTTTATTGATTAATATTCTCGTGGTGCTCGGCTATTGGCCAAAACTAAAGTGCTAATGAGCCATCGCATGCCACAGAGGCAGCCACAGAAGCATTCGTTCCACACATTAAAAGTAAATTAAAAAATATTATAATTAACAAACAAATTCCCGACTTATCCCCGACTCGCCACCTCCCCCCTCTGGATTCCCATTTGAATGTCTGCGTGAAGAGGCAATTAAACTGAGAGGCAATTAGCCAATTAGCCAATGGGTCATCAGGCGACAGCCCCAGTGAGCCCCAAAAGCTGGCTAAGAGCGAGCGAGCGAGTGGGCCACTATAAAACAGCAGCAGCAACAACTTCCGTTAGAATCAAAAACATATTTCAGTTTTCCCCCGTCCCTCGTCTTGCTCTTGCTGCAGTGAGCGGCGTGCAAATTGCTGTCCCAATTTTTCAAGCATAAAAAAAAAAAAAACGTGGAGAAACAGACAGAGCTATAAAGTTGGACACGGACAGAGAGGGATAGATAGATATAGTAATACAAAACAAAAACACTTTAAAGATATTTACAATATTTTGCAATCTGCAAAGCAACCAAAATAAGCGAAAATCCAAGCGAAACGGCACATAAAAAGAATTATTGTGTAATTTATTGTTGTTGTTTTTCTTCTTTTTTGTATGCATAATATTTCTTGGCTTTATTTTGATTTTTTTGTTTGGACAGTCATCAAGCGGGTTTTGGGGGGAGATTTAGGGAGTGCTTCGGTTCGGGTCCGATCTTAAGAGTCTTACATAAAACGTGTGTTTTTCGGAGGTGAAAAGCGGTGGAGATGGCGATTAATAGATAGAGATCCTATTAGAGGGGGATTTCCGGATTTTAAGATTTGGATCTTGGGGCTGATTGTTTTTTTGTCAGCAAAAAACTTAATTGGATTTTTTTCTTTTTGGGAATTTTGAGGTTAATCGGAGAGATCTTTTGAGAGATGTATATCATTTGGTGTTTCCTTATTATTTTTCCTTGTATTTGTTAACCATACTTTAATATACCGGAATTTACTATATTTTAAATGGAGACATAAAAAATGTTTCGTATTTTTATCTCCCGTTTAAAGGAAATCATATTTAAATGGCTTCCCATGCATTAAAACCCCATTCAAAACGCATTCATCTTCCTACTACAATACTCCTATATAATAGGATCCATCTGTTCCACTCCGTTGGCATTTTCGTCTGGTTTAAATCGCTTTTCTCACCTTTTTCCGTCTCCGAATGAACTTTGATTTGATTTGCGATTCAGTGCATTGAACCCCTCTGAAACTCTGCCCAAAAAGAGTGAATTCTGGCCGAAAAAGATACCATATAAAAGCCATATACAATACGCCATGGAATTGCTTGAGATTCGCCCCAGCATATCGCGTGTTTGGATAAATCATGGGTAAATAGCGTCTCTCTCCTCTTCGTCTGTCCCTCTTCGTGTGCGTCTCCATCTCCGATCTACGTGAACTGAAATTTTAAGTCGAAAATGTTTGAAATTTATACAAACAAATATGAAATAAAACTAAATCGCAAAAATTTGATGGAGAGCGTGTAAGTGTGTCTCCCAGTCCCCTCTTTGTGTGGCCTTGAAGCAAAAGTCATACCAATTTCAAGGATAGGAATGAAATGCCATATAGAAATCCTTGACATTCGGGAGCTCCGCTGCAAAAGGAAGAGAGAGGGCGAAAACAAGAGAGAGAGAAGTCTGCTCTCCAATTAAATTGAGTTTTCAGGTGCGCTGGAGAGTGGGGGAAACTACTGTGGCAGCCACGAAATTAATGTTGCCCCATCGCATCGCCCTCTCGAACTGAATTATGAGGCAGCCACAAACGGAGCATAAATAAAATGATTCCCAAACCGAAACGAAGCCAAAAAAAGGAAACAAAATAAAGCTGGAAGCAAATGCTACCCTACCTTTTTTACAGATTCGATTGTGCCCAGTCGTCTTTGATTTACTTCAATAAGAAACAGAAAATGGAACACCTTGGTCATACGTTTCTTTGTACATATGTATGTATATATGTATGTACATACCTGAAACATCAAGAATTTTATAATGAATTCCATTAATTGTCGAAAATACACATCATGATCCACATTCCCGCCCTTCCCCCTCAGTAAGGGTATTCAAAAAACAAAAGAACTGAGTCAAAGACAACAAAAAATCGTGTCTGAGATCTTGGCTTGGAGCTCGCAATGTCGATGGCGGAGTTTGAGCAGCCTCATCTGGTATGCAGAGGGCGTCTCCATGCCTCTGTTCCTCCTAGAATACCCGCTGAAACGCTATGCCCTGACAGAGCAGAGCAGCGGTAAAATAACTGCTGCAGCACGAGTGTCGAGAACGTCGAATGGACGAACATCGAACCTATTTATAGTTATCAGAAAATTAAAAAGAACGTGCCACCAGGCGGCAGTGGCTTTACTGAGGGGAAGGCTGCTATAGAGGGATGTGGAGGCAGACATGGGTCGTGCAAATGCCTGTGCATATAACTGTTAATAATTCTCTACCGCTTGCCGCCGAGTGAATTATTCAATTGGTGAGCAGAACAACAGACGCCGCCGTGTACTCCATTCTACTCACAAAATAAAGCAGAGTTTGTTGGGAGGAGTACAGGGAATATGCAGAGGATACCAGAGTTGACGTTTACGTTGATGATGTTAATTTTAATTGTCACAGTAGTGTTAAAATGGGGTTTCAGAGGAAGGAAGCTGGGACTACAAGCGAATTTAAAAAATGTATTAACAGAGCTTTCAATAGGAGGATCAATTATAAAAAACGTTAACTAAGATAATAACTTCCTTATCCCCCCCACTAAAAAAGTGTTCCTTAAAATCTTAAACTACAACGAAAAACAGATTTAAATCTTCGTCTAAATATTGCATTTAAAGTGTGAAAAAGCAATCTCCGTTGACCATAAGATAAGCATATCGCATGCAAATGCACGAACCCGAAGTGTTATGGCCTTACAAAATTTGACACTAACGTAATAATGCACCGAGTGGAAAGACGAGAACTCCAATAAGGAAGAGAATGCAGTTACCCCGCCACAGCCACTGCCACTGAATGCCCTTCCTTCTTCTTCCCGACAGGTAGAGCGACAGAACGTGGGCTTAGTTCTGCTGTGTGAGTTCTGGCCAGGCACAAAGCATTATCATTTCCATTTCCCCCCCATCGACCCATCCATCCATCCGTTCGTTCGTTCACAATTTTCCAGTTCCGCTCTTTGCGCACTTTTCCGCCTTTCGTCTTTCTGTCGCTTTGCATTTCCGTTCTCTGTTATAGGAGGGATCCCCAACTCCACTCATCTCCCCACCCCTCTCACTCGTTGTATCTCTGGTCATCGAAGGCCAATGGCTTATGGGAATAATATTAAAGAGGGAACAGAAAAGGTCTTTAAACTACAGGATTTACCAGGTTGTGCAGGGGGGCTACAGGAGGTCAGAGGTTAGACGAGAACGTAGGCAAAACCCAAAAACTGTTGATCAAATTGCAGGTCGTTGAGCGTTGAAACTTTTTCACGCCTCAATCAAGTGATGTAAATTGAATTCCCATTCGTGTTCCCATTTCTCGTGGCCAAAAAAAAAAGATTGAAACAGCATCTCGAATCGCGCAATTCTTTGGCCATAGCCAATTGAAAGCCACAACTTGGTCAAAAAGTATCTGTGGCAGTCATTCACTCACTCAGTCAGGGATTTTATCCACAAAGCCGGCGCAAAATTTCCATTGCTATTTGCTGTTTTGGGGCTGGGGGTCTGGAGTGTGATTATTAGAACGGACTTTGTAGCGTTCAGCGGATCTAATCGAATCGAATCGAAGGCGTAGGTCCAATCCATTTGCGTGAATTGCAAAAATTCTCTCTCTTCTTTGGAAGAAAGACAAAGAAACAAACTCTCAAGTGTCCGCCCCAGGGAGCGTAGCAAATTCTGCTGTACGTTTCCTGTAAGATACTTTTGTGTGCCCCAAGGGGAAGGCACTACCCCTCCATTAACAACAATCATTGAATATGTAGAGCGACACAAAATGTATCTGTAGATTGAAGATATTAGAACAGATATTCATCCAACAAAATATTCGAAATAAAAGAACGTCAAACGTTGGATTACTAAAATACCGCAAGCACAAAATAAATATTTTTAATTTATAATAAGATGTACACATGTATGTATGTATTTAAAAAAAATCTGATACGTATAATAATTTACAAAATAGTCAAAAAAAATACTACAAAAATACGAAAAAAATATATGGAAATCTTAGATGACAATGTACAATGTATTCATCTGAATAGATAGCCAAACCCTTTAACAAATCCGGAATCAAATGGTTTTTGTTTTTAACTGAAATTTCCATTTGTTTTTCGAGCCTCCAACGAGGCAAATGGCTCCAAAGATCAAACAATTGAAATATATTGTGCGTAAAGGCGCCCCTCAAACAATGGAGGGCGTGGCAGCACACACACACAGGCACAAGTGGCGTAGTGGTGGGGTTCGGGCGGTCCGCAGGGTAGGGGCAAAGAAAGCAGACACAACAGACAATGAGGAAGTGTAACAATGAGTCCCTAAAGGGCCACGTTCAGGCCCCATTAGAGGTTCATTTGAAATTCATTTAACCCGAAGGCCCTCCCCTCCTCCTTAGACCATTTCATACACTACTCTTTCTCTCTAATGGAGATTTGGTGGAGATTGGGAGGTATGTATAGGAATGGAAGGAATGATATTCCGCCTCTGTGACATGTTGCCGGGTAATCAGTCGCCCAAGCTGCTCCCGAACCGCAGCCCCTTGAAGGTCAAATATATTGACATATATCCGTCCACGTCTCCTCCATCTTCCACCAAAGCCCCGTCCCCGTCTTCAACTTAAATCATTGGTAACAATTTAATGGCGTGGCTTTTGCTTTTTTATATCGAAAACAGTTCCAGTTGACGGAGCACGAAGCAAACAGCGACACAAACGTAAAAAGCGTCACAAACGACACGCAACATTCAAATGTTGTACTCGAGACAAGAGAGAGAGAGAGAGGAAATCTGAAATAAATTTTTGTTTTGTGTGGAAATTAACCCAATTTCCGTGCCATAGAAGGGAAAAAAAAGATGCAGAAACTAAGGAAAGACGGAACAGTTCGAAACGGTGGTGGTTCCTTGGCCAAAGGCCATCGGCCACAAAGCTTTAAGCCATCGTCATAAGACATAATAATAAACAGCAATCAGGCATCAGATCTTTTGGGTAGCGCGAAAAACAAAGCAGAAATTCAAAAATGTTGTCACTGTTTTGTTTTGTGTGTGGGGAGGGGCGGTTTGGTTGAAGTTGTCATGTGAGAAAGTCGTGCCAAATGCAGATCTGCAGATATTTAACCATTTTCCAAATGACAATTATCATCGCTCTTCTCCACCCCCACTGGTCCCCGCAGCCCCAGATGATGATGATGATGATGGAGCGGAGCCCAATGCCACTACAAAGTACTCGTACTTTCCAGACGTGGAGCATACCAAATGCAGCAGCCACAGCGGTTATAGCAAAGCGCCACAAATTGTTAAACAAATCTATGCAATTTGTACCCTGAATGAATGAATGAATGAAACCCTGCTGTCCTCCCTCTCCTGCACTCTTTTCATTACAGTTTTCATTTCTCATTATAAATGGCATAAGACACATTTTCAAGCTAATTTTTTCCCCTCTTCATTTTCTTTTATTTCTGTCTTTGCCTTGAAAACAAAAGCAAGTTGGAATTTGGAGTTTGTGGCCAAAAGAGTGTCCGATGGCCAAAGAGTAGATATAATGGATATAATCCTGCTCTAAAAGACCATAATCGAATTAGTCGCAGACTTTTTGGGGGCTCTTGGAGTGTGAATAATTTTTGGATTTTCGTAATGAAATTAGTTGAAATTTCGCATGGTCTCCTTGGGGAAGTGAAAGATTAAGACTCGAACAGATTTTCTGAACGGAAAATCAATAAAATTTTTTCAAATCTCTTTCAAATCAAATCTTGTACGAGTATTCGGTTTCAATTGGCTGCCAAATCCACTTCCTGTTGATGCTAAAATCGACAAACAGAAAGAACTTAGTTTTTGTGGAATGTCGAATGCGGCATATGTAGATGTTGATCGTTGAACATATGTATATGTGGAAAATCTGTAATGAGAATGCGGGAGATTTTCCCAGCGATGCATGAAATGCTATATGACCCCCGATGAAGCACTGCCTCTCTCGCTGGCGGTTTGGTTCCAGCGCACAAAACAATTTAAATATCAAACAAGGGACAGAGCGACAGACAGACCTCGATACGAGTACGGGTTATTGTTGGTGGATGGGATGGATGGGTGGGGAACGGTAATGGGAGACGAGAGTCAAGTTTTTGTTGCTGCCCGAGGCCTGGGAATCCGCCATCTCCACATCTGCCACTCCCTCCGCTCTCTGCCACATGTGGAAACCCTTTTTAGCACACTTGTTGCATTCCCTGCAACCAGTGCCCCCCCCCCAACGTATGCCTGTCTTTGACTGGAAATTACTGGAGCATGCAACGGTGTTTGTTGTTTGTTGCTGTTTCTCTGTTTTCCGCTGATTTGAAATACATCTTGTGGCTTAATTTTATTTAAATATAAATAGCCCTCATGTGATAAGGAAAAAAAGTGGCAGGAAGGAGGAGGAAAGAAGGGTCTATGACCTGGTTCTGTGCGACTACAGTGCGTTTTAAAAGTGTAACTAGAGTTTTTACATGTGAAAGGGGGAAAAGTAAGCACCAAGGATATTAAAATAATATTTTGGTAGGTCAATATTTTACCTAAGGAAAGATCCCATACCAGTATCAAAGGCTATCAAAGATACAAAGATATTTTCATACTTCCTTTTTTTTTAGATATTGTGAAATTGATTAATCAGTCAATCAATCAATATACATAAATATGTAGATATTCATTCGTCTATATTCGTTGGAAATCAGCTTTTCTTTGAATTCTACATCCTAAATACTCGTACATATGTACATACATATGTATGTATGTATTTCTGCAAATGCAAATTCAATCGACATTTCATTTTGTTGGCAGTTGGCAGTCGAAAGACTTGGAAGACGATGCCTCGCAGGCAGACGACGTGTTTTTCCGAGCCAAAAGCAAAATTCTTGGCTAAAATGAGGTCGTACTGCATCTTCCCCTCCCCCTCTCTATATCTTTCTTTCCATCTCTCTTCAGCGGTTGTTTAACTGCTAATTTAAATTAGATTTGTTGTAGGACTTAGAAACCAGAACTACACCTTCTCCAGTGGAAGACGGTGTAGAGAGACGGAGCGCAGTGGAATGAGGGGAATGCAAATTTATTTTGAGCCAAGAATTGTTGGGGAGAATGTGGGGACTTATATCCGTGCGAGTGTGTGCTACGAATGTATCTGCATCTATGTAACTATGCCTTTAAAGAGTGTTTGGGAAATGTATTTCTAATTGCATGGCAGAGGGCAGAGTCCAGAGGGGGGAGTCGTGCCCATGCCCCTTGTTATCTTTTGTCTTAGAAGATGAACTAATTTTCGTTGCAGTTTTCCATTTTCCACCAATGAAAACTTACAGAAAATGCATTAAAACTATACGATAATTGGTAAATTGGTTCATTCTTTTTGATGGGAATAGCGCAGAACGAGAGGGAGAAGATTCTCTGGGAATATTCTCAGATGGAAAATTATCAAAGAGAATGAAGGGAAGTGGGCCTGACAGCCCTTCCTGACTTGAGAATGGATTATGGTAAACATTAAAGAAACATCGAAAGAAAGGTTTTCCAACGAAAAAGTGTAAATAAAAACCATGAAATTGCTATCCACTTTGACAGAGGCAAAGAAAGTCTTTAAGCGAAGAATGTGAATAATTTTGAATTCAAGTTTTTTCTTTGACAGAAAATCCGAAAATGTCCCTTAATCTTTACAGTAATTCAATCTTCGAATAAATAATAAATAACCATCCCATTTAAACCATTGCATTTTGGATTTGGATGGGGGAAAATACTTTCATCCACCGCTTTCTGCCGTGCATATCCAGCTGCCTCTCTCCCTCCATCCTCTCTCTATAGCGCCCCGCTAAATGTTGTTCACATAGTTGTCTCTCTATACTCGTATAATCCAACAAATCCAGTAAAAAAAAAACAAACCAAAACAATACTAAAAAAAAAAATTAATTAACAAGCGTAAAATTGTACCAAAATTGGAATATGACCACAAATTTGGGTGCACCACAAAAGAGAGAGACAAATACGGCTTGGGGGGTACCACTGCAGTGTTTTGGAGTGATCATGGCAGCTGTTAAGACCACAAATGATAACTTTACAGTGCGGCAAACATTAAACAATTGCAACAACAATAACAAATTAAACAACTAACATTTCAAATCAAAATTGATGAAAAATTCAGAATTTTGTTTTCGGTCATTTGTGGAGCACTGGAGGGGCGATGTGGGCGTGTGCGAGGGCGTGGAAAATGGGCTAAGAGAGTGAAATACAGACAGAGATTGTAAGAGCGATATTACATCATGGCGCAAACAGTGCGTCGAAAAAAAAGAGTAATGGAGGTCGAAATATGAATTGTTTTTCGGGTAGTAATTATTTTCTGCGTCGGTTTACATTTTGTTTTGCTTCTTCTAACCAAATGTTTCGATAATTGTTTCTACATAAATTTGTACCCTGTAAATAGAGAAGTGTTCGGGTATATTGATTACCACAAAGTGCAGCTCAAATTTATGCTTTTTCAAATTAGAAAGAGAGATGATTAGATTAAGGGTGGGTACTCTAAGCTTGATTTACTATCTTAGCAGATATTTCAGCTGTAAATTAGTTTAAATTCGAATTTGTATTTTCATTATCATTTTGAGTATTTCAGGGTAAGGTGTCGTAGAGTACTAATGTTAGGGTGTCTATTCTATATCTTCCTTTTCATCGTAATTTGAGAGTTGGGTTGCCGGATAGGGTATCCCATATATCTATATCCTAAAGATATTTACACCTGCGGCACTTTTTCCACCTCTGTTTTTATCTGTTTTGGTGAGATTTTTCGAGTTGTGGGTCAGAGTGTTTTGAAATTATGCTATAAAAGAAAAAGAAAACCGCGACGAGACGGACACTAAAAGCTACGACTATACGAAAATAAAAGCCAAGTTATGTGAAAATATGGACATGAGACATGGACGTAAACGAGTTATTCTCCCCTCTGTGCCTCACCACTCACACCATCACCACCTCTGCTGCATATACATATGTATGTACATACATACATAAACATATGTACATGTGTATGTGGAAAATGCGAAGTACACCAGAAATTTATTTGTTTTATGTACAAAAAGTAAAACTAAAACTAAAGCGGATAACAAGGAAAAATAAAGAAATACAAATTTAATAAAGCAATAGCGAGCAGTGGGACCTCACACAGGGGAATTGTAAAAATAATTTTCTCTAATTAATTGCACAACTTTTGTGGTGTTTGTGGGGGGGGGGGGTAAGGTGGTTTTTGTGTGGCTGAAGTTGCTTTCCGCTTTTGGTGAAACATTCCTACTCCATGCTAAACCGTTGAAAAATGTGGTGCCATCACTGGACCTCCACCGAGTTGTTGTCCAACACTTGGACAACATTTTTCACATAACTTGTACTTGTATTTGTATTTTTTTTCCTTTACATTTTTTTTTTTTTTACTAATTTAACTCTCATTTCTTATGCATTTATGAACGCCGATGGCCATATAAATATTTTATGTATTTATTTGTGACAACATTTGCAGGATTCCAGCTGCAACAATAACATCAATAACATCATGACGATGAGAGCTGCCGCACCCAGCTGCCACAGCCACCAAAGCCAGAGCTACCACAACCACTATGACTTGCAACCACAGCAGCAGCAGCCACTGCAACCACAACAACAACAACAACAGCATCCACTAAATGTCGAGGCTGTCATATTGCAGAATCAGGTGGATACATTGCATTGGCAATTGAAACAGGTGAGTGCCAGAATGAATAGAATGAGTGCCATTCGAATGGCCATTCGATTTCTTGGCCCAAAGAAAAACAAAAACAAAAGACTTGAAACACGAACGTGACTTGTAGATACCTCTCTCGTATCTCTTACATTCGGCATGCCTCCCACCCCACTATCCCCCACACACCCTTCATCTACCGCCAACCTCCTCCATGCGCCATGCGGCGGACTACTGTTCTGCATGGATCAACCTGTTTCACCCCTTCCACTCTTTCTCTCTCTCTCTCTCTCTCTCTCTCTGTCATGACTATATCTTTTTTATTTAAATAATTCTCACGCTTAATTTACAAGTGGAATAGAATGAGAATGTATGTAAATGTGTGGCATGAGATGTGTGTGTGTGTGAATGGATTCCCATTCCGGTTAATCAGTCTATCGTAGCTTGTTATGGCATTTCCTTTCCATTCTATATGCTTTTCCTCTCTGCTGTTCCCCTGCTCCTGTCTCTACTTCTATTATATTCTTCCGCCTGGCAATTAGTCGGCGCGGAGGTTACATTCCGACTTTGGTCGCTGCCAAATTATAGACGACTCTCTGGCAGTGCGGCCTCACCATCACCATCCTCTGCCACATCTACATTGCTTTAGGCTTTGTTCTGGTCATTCATGGTCATCATTTTATTGTCTTTTCTGGCCATTTCCTCTACAGAAACAACAGCAGCTGCTGCATTAAACCAAAAAAAGGTTGTTAATGGATCTTCTTGATGTTTCCTCCCCTGCTGCTGGGGTTTCAGAGAAGTTACAAAATGTGCACTATGGAAGGAGGAAGCTCCTTCGATTAATATCATTATTTTCCGGATACTCAATAATTATACGTTTGGTGGACGAATCTAAAGAACAATCCATGGAATGAAACTTCGGAGGGAATTCCCCTATGATTGAAATCCAATTGATTTAATCAGTTGTGAAGAGCGCAAAAATAATGGGGAATGGGATCTATGTAGGGTACATAATTATGGAACTATAAGTATAAGGAATACAAAGATCATTGCACACTTCTGTACGTACCCTCTAGTACCGGGCAACTAGTTCGATACCAGTGCCAAACTAGCTACCATTCTCATGTCCCTAGTTCCGCTTCGTTTCCTCGACAATGTATTTCAGTAGAGAATTTAACACATGCATGTCCTAGGGCGTAACCACCCCTGGTTCCCGATCGATTACCCTTCGTTTACCAGTAGATTGTTGCTCAATAAATAAAAATACAAAATCGTTTTATTAAATGTTTTATGATATCTTAGTATTTATTTCATATATATGTATATATATAATAAAAACTTAATGATACTTATAAATTAATTAAATAGAAGGATAAAAAAGAGAAAAAAAGGTCCGAACACATTGTTCTATTAATTTTTATTATGCTTACCACATATAAAACAGCAATCTCCTGTTGTAGAGTTTCTGAAAGTATAAATTTTGTTCGATTTATTTATTCCAGTATTCGTTCTATTGTACAAATTCACATAGTATTTACCTTTCGCTTTTTGAAATTCGTTTCCAAATTCTGAACACTTACACTTTAAATTATTCTCAGAAAAAAAGATGTATATACATATATTAGGTACGCAAATGGCTGTTGCTAATCATATTATTAAAAATATGTAATATATCGTTACGTACCTTTTTATTACCGTTTCTTTGCTGAAACTAAAGTATATTTCTCAATTTTTATTTTATTTTAAACAACGTTTTCAATACACCCCGTTGGTTCCACAGGGTACATATGTACATACATACATATGTATGTATGTATATAAAAATGTATGAGTGTACATATGTATGATTATAGTAAAATTCAATGGAACTATTCTCAGACATTTAATGTCTGCTTGTACAGTTCTATTAACTTGTTGAATGAAATTCGATTTAGTAAACACTCGGGTATTTACGACTATATGAAAAATTCTTATATGAAAGCTGAATAGCATTCTAGGCTGGAAATTCATCTTAGAATAGTACGGAAATTAAAGTTTTATAAAGTGTTTGGAAGAATATACATTCCCAACAAACTGCTTAGTTGTACAAACTGCTTTCTATGGAATGCTAATATATCAGCATGGGAATCAGCTATAATATACATCCATACATATAATAAACTGAAACTGATTGGAGGATGCCATGGCCCCAATCTCAGATTTGAACCAACCAACAAAGCACCACCGGTGACCCCTAATTGGGGTAACAGAAAACAGAATAATCACCTTTCAAGAAGAAAGATCACTTTTCACTGCGATCATCATTTCCACTATCATCGACTTCACAAAGTTTTCCCCCCATTGCAGTGCTTTTCTAACCCACTTTTTTCGAGGCTTAAAGCCGCTCGCTCTCTGGTCTCATTTTACCGCTCTTTGAACTGGAGACCCCACCAATGGATGGATGACCTTCAATGTGAAACACGTGCATCGTGCAACACTTTCGTTCCCCGCATTCGAAGCGGTTCTATGCAAACGCATATGGACGCCAACGGATGTCCAGATACAAAGATACAAAAGACATAAGAAATACAAAGATACAAGAGTGAAAATATTTACGCTTTCGTTTCTATTTAATGCGCTTTAAATGAGCCCCACAGCCACACAGCCCCGTGCCTCATGCCACAGCCTTCAATGATTGAAGGTGGACGTCTGCCTCTTGGTAGATGGAAAGCCGATGGAAAATTGTAGAAAGAAAAACGAAACAAAAACAAGAACACAGAATGAAAATATGATATGAAAATATGAAATATTTTCTATACTTTGGTTAGTTTCTTGATGATGGAAAAGTGAAGTGGGTTAGAGAGAAGGCAAACTATTTAAAGCTGCCTCCCGTGGGTGGACTCCAGATTGATCGATTGATTGATGCACAGTCGATGGGTGGATAGAAAAACAAATTGGAATGTAATTAGTGCCGAGCGAAAGAAGGTAGCCAAGGAACCAGAGCCATAGTCAGAGCTGGCTTTGGCCACCTAAATGCCATCTAAATGAATGGCGGCCTAGTGCAATTCGTGCCCCAGCCACACAGCCAGGAAGTGCGTTCGAATGGGAGGGGAAGGGGAATCAATCTGATGCTGTTGCTACTGCTGCTGCTGCTGCTGCCAGACAGAGCGTAAACCCAATCCCAACTCGGATGAGTCCAAGAGCTGGGAATGTACATATCTTCTAGTAGATGTTGTATCTTTTATCGCAGCTCCAATTGTTCGATGAGCGAAAAGAGCAGCACTCGGTGGCACCTCACCTCCGTATTCGTATTTGGAGTGTGCATTTTTCAAATGAAATTACCACAACCACAACAAAATCGAAATCGAAATCCCTTGTAAAGAGCCAACGAATTTCCACACATAATTTTATATGAATCTCAGACATACACAAAATTAAACCTCCACGAAAATCGTAATCCGCAAAAAAAAACTAAAGGAAAACCATCAACAGCAAAAGCTCTGGCTGACACGCATCGAGGAAAACTCTGCAAACGGAAAACGTCCAATGGAAAAATTAGCAACAATTTCCAAACTGCAGTGCAACAAATGCAGCGGAGGCAGTGGCTGTGGCAGCGACTGTCTGTGGCTGCCACTTACATAACCAGTGGCCAGAGACTAGCAACATTTTTGGCATCGTGTGAAGTCATAAAGCTCCACCAAAAGCCACCACGAAGCCCCACTCTTTATTTGGTTTTGGCCAATTTTCAAATGGTTTTTGGCGGTGGGCGTGTGCCAGGTGGATGAATGGATGGCAATCTTAACGCCTATTTGAGGTCTCTGCCAATTTGGCAAACGGCGACACGAATGGCATTTGAAAATTAGACTCACATTTGGCTCAAAGCAGAAAGAAGTTGATCAAATGAAGAGACGACATTCCTTCGGAACTTATAGATGCGATGCTGCTGCTGGCCCACAGACCCACACACAAAGAGCGGCATATGCAGAAAGAAACGCGGAGAAAGAGCTGCGGAGCAGAATGGAGAGCGATAACAAATCAAGTGAAAGTTTTTATAGGCTGATGATGCGGCTTTGCCGGCTGCTGGGGCCATAGAAAAATCATGCAAACAATTAACATAAATAATAAATTAAAGTCATTGTCGATGATCGTCGTCGATCGTTGGTTTCAAATGCATTTGGAAGAGTGTCAAAGCAGTGACCCCACAGTGCACAGTGGGACGAGGTCTATGTAGTTTCAGAACCTGAAAGAGATCTTGATAGGCATCAAATAAAGAACGATATGATAGCTGAAAAATCGATCCATACAGGCACCCATATAGCGTATCCTTCTCCTTCCTCCTTCTTTCAAAGCTTTCCTCTATAATTTTTCATCTTTTCCCTATCCATTCCTATAACCCCCAACGCTTAACCTCTAAACCACATGATCCTGTCCAGGATGATTATCAAGAGAGATCTTTTCCTTTCTCCTTTTCGCAGACCGAAACCAATTGTGAGATGTACCGCGCTGTCATGGAGGAAGTGGCACGTTTCTTCGAGCGCTACCAGCAGCAGCTGCATCTGCAGCAAGCCCATCGAAACGGGGAGCAAATCGCTCGCTCCAAGAGTCTGCACCATGTGCACGGATTGGGACACGGCTCCATTGGCTCTATTGGCTCCCCGCTTCAGAGTGACCAGCGGGATCCCCTGCTTCTTTACGATGAGGATGCCGTATCCGCCTCGTATCTGCGTGCCAGAAGCAGCACCAATCTTATGCTGAACAAATCGATGCATGCGATGAACGAGGAGCACAACTACGAGGCGATTGCTCCAGCCGGCAGCTACAATGCCTTCAAGGATTTCACATGGTAAGTTAATCTGATTTATAGATTCAAAATAGTGTTCAATCGATTATAATCTCCCTCTCTGGCTCACTTGCCGACGATCAGGCGACGCTCTCCTAAGAAAACTGGAGGCTGCAAGGCCCGCCTGTCCGCCCCAGAGGTCGCCGAGGAGAAGCTCAACCAGGAGGCCTTCCGACTGGCACGCACCATCAGAAATCTGCTGCACACTTCCGAGCAGCAGCCGGATCTCACGCATCCGCGGCACTCGCTGGCCTCCGTCTCCTCGCTGCCCGTCAACCACATGCCGCATCTCCATCGCCTGTGCAAAGCGAAGACCAGCTCCGTGATGACGCTCCTCCAGACGCCGTCGCGGCACAACTCCACGAGCATCATGAATGCCACCATAGATGTGCCCTCCCCCTCCCACTCCGCCTCGACAGCTGGGAAATCGCATGCGGAGATGCTCTTTCTGCGGGCCAACACCATGCGAGACTCGCGCCTCTCGCTGCGCAGCTCCACCGATAGTTCAGTGCATTCCACCATCTCCTCGACGGCCTCTTCTACCTCTTCGAAACTCGAAACGGATGAGGATACCAACAACAACAACACGAACAACAGCAACAACAACAACAACAACAACTTGACCACAACCGCCAGCAGCACCGCAGCCACAGCCATCAGCCACAACAAGAAACCACAGCCCACCAATGGAGGAGGATCGAGCAGCACAGAGGATGAGAGTGGCTTCAGTTCCATTAGCTCATTTCACGACGTGGGCCTACCCCTGAGCTCAACTCTGATGGGAGGAGGAGGAGGAATCGATCATCAGAGGCGTCTTTCTGTCTCCACAACAGACAGCCGCAATTCCACGCTCAAGTCGGGGGCCCTGAATGTCCTGGGGGTTCCCCTCCAGCAGACTACGACTCTAAATCAGAATCACAATACCCAGCAGATCAATCCACAGCCCTCGAAGACGACGTACAGGAATGCCGGCCGCTATCAGCGCTTCTCCACCCTTTCGAATGAGGATGCAGCTGCTGTGCTGTGGGTTTAAAGGAGCCCAGCCCCCATATCAATATTATTATTGTGTATAGTGTGTCCCGCCACTCTCTTGTTTAGATGTTATATTTATCCCTCGAGAAGAGTAGGGAGAACATTTGAGTTTACATCGATGTTCGATTTGATGTATTCCTTATGTTATTAGAAAGGAAGGAACAATCGCATTTTTTATGTTAACATTTCATGTAAAATTCATTTTAATTATTTTTTAGAGTACTTATAAATAAAATGTATAATTTATATAACTACGAAATCAATGTACAACTAGTATCAGTAGATCAGTAGTCTGCTATTCTTGCCTCAATCATCCCCTTGACACACGTTCCAGTCTACAGACGGACATTTCCCATTTCGAATCATATTTTTTTCTAATTTCCAGAAATTCACTTGACACTCGAGAAAAGTTTTGGGTTTGGTTGGAATTCTGTTCTGTTCTGTTCTGTAAAGAAGATGATGGCCAGTGCTCAAGTGCAAACCGGAGTGGAGGAGACTTCGACGACGCAGCAGCAGGAGAAGCCAAAGGAACAGAACGATAACTCTGCTGGAGAGGAGGAAAAATACACCGATGGCCCATCTCCACGACACGTCCGACACCCATTGGAGAACGTGTGGACTCTGTGGTACTTGGAGAATGATCGCACGAAACACTGGAAGGACATGCTCAACGAAGTCGCGAAGATCGACAGTGTGGAGACCTTTTGGAGTCTGTACTACACCATTAGGCCACCATCGGAGCTGAAAGTGGGATGCGACTACTCAATGTTCAAGCTGGGAATCAAGTAGGACACAATCAATCATCCGTTTCCTCCCATCTAAATGCTCACTCTTTCGACCCTTTTTCCCCCAAGACCCATGTGGGAGGACGTGGCCAACAGCAAGGGAGGCCGTTGGCTGATCAGCGTCAACAAGAGCTCCAAGGCCGAACTGGATCGCCTCTGGCTGGATATACTCCTCATGATGAC
Organism: Drosophila subsilvestris; assembly: GCA_035043285.1. NCBI lineage: Eukaryota > Metazoa > Arthropoda > Insecta > Diptera > Drosophilidae > Drosophila > Drosophila subsilvestris. The sequence continues at coordinate 240,076 of JAWNNB010001348.1, read as the reverse complement.
GGCGCGCATCTTCGAAAACTCTGAGGAGATCTGCGGTGCAGTGATCAATATTCGGGCAAAGAACAATAAGATCTGTAAGTGCCAAAAATCAGATACACATATATTTTCGTGCATCCCCTAACGCTAGTGCTGCTCCTGCTCCTGTTCCAGCCGTTTGGACTGCCAATGGGAGCAATGAGTTGGCCATTCTCGAGATTGGCCAAAAGCTAAAGCTGTTCCTCCATCTGCAGTCGAACAATCTGCAATACCAGCTCCACTCAGATGCCATGTGCAAGGTCAATTCGAGCGTCAAGTCGATCTACACCGTTTGAAAGGGGGAGGGTATTGGATTTTCCCCCCTCTTAGATCTGTTTCGATATACATAGCTGCCAAATTTGTTTGCGATATAAAATTACAATTAAAATTTAAAGAAATGCCATCCATTTGTGTAAAATTATTGTTTTTGTTTAATTATTAAAATTAATATTTTTTGTAAAATTTACTCAGTAAACATTCACAGCTTGTTGCAGTGTGTGTGTGTTGCAGTGTGTCGGGGAAATCTAAATCAACCGAAATTCCTTCGAATTAATCGATCGATTGATCGACGGATAGGAATTTGGATCTCGTTCGTGAATTCGAAAATGCCATTTCTAGATTTCTAGACACTACTCTACGATTGTGGGGGGGGGGGGGGGGGGGGGGGACGGACACACTAACGATTTACGATTACGGGTTACGGATAACATATAATATCTCGAGAGGGTGAACTATTTACAGTTGGATCGTTCAATCGGTCATAATCATATTTGATGGTGAGACGGCAAACGCTTCAACATTTGCCACCTGCTTGCTGCTCGTCGACAAGCGACAGACTTAACGATACATTTTTCTACAATCTAAGCAATTAGTTTCTGTTCTGTTTCTGAACTGATCTGATGTGTGTTCTCTGAGATTACGAATTCGAAGATGCGTTTAGGCATGGAATACAGAAATTGTGAGTCAATCACGACTCTAAATGCGACCCACAACGGCCTTGTTCTTCCGCGTGGGCTGCACAGACATTGGCGGCACCACCAAAGTTTCCGACTGCGTCGATGGCGAACTGCTTCTCATGCTAGAGCAATCGTCTTCATCGGCCACTTCCTGTGAAAACAACAGAAAACTATTAGCAGGCGATCACTTTTGAAAAAAAAAACCACAGCAGTTACTTACATTAATATTTCTGCAGCTGTTTGTAGCCAAACGCATCTGGGCGAGCTGGGAGGAGGGCGTCAAAGAGTTTGTGCTGCCAAAGGGTGAGGTCATCATGGTGGAAACGGCTCGTTTCAGTTTATTTGGGGTCTTGTTGAAGGAGAAGGCGCGACCCACCTAAAGAGATAGCATCAGTAAGTGTATTTCCATTCTGTTGACGTTAGTGTGTCGTTAATCCTGTAGGAGAGAGAAACCCACCTTTAGGCGCGTCTTGGCTGCCAGTTTAAAGGCCTTGCTCAGCGTACTGACATTCACATCACTGATGTCCACGTCCAGCTCCTGAGATAAGCGGCAGAGCAGCAGCTTGTCCGCATCCGTGCGGCACGTGTGGGCGGCAATCTGGTTGCACAGCTTCTTCATGTAGCTGTGCTTGTCCGTCTCCTCGTCGCTGATGGAGAACGTGTAGAGCTTCTCCTTGTCACCACGCAGCAAAAGACCAAAGGCACGCGGGCTGTCAGAGATGTCGATCACGAAGCGTATCGTGTTGAGGGATATCAGCTTGAGGTGCTTGTGCGTCTTGCCGGTGCTGGGTGACTTGACGGTGTTAAAGCCGCGCGAGCGTCGCTTGCACAACTCGATGGAATCGGAGAAGAGGTACAACAGGAGGCTGTCCCCCCGCCCGCTTAACGAGTCTGAGAGTTCGTTCACCTCACACTTGGCGATAAAACTGCGGTTGGAGCTGACGAGGTGCGCCGGACAACCATCGATATCGTTGAATATATCGAAGATGGCCATGCGCGACTCGGTGCGCCGTTTGTCCTCGTTGATATGCAGGGTCACCTGTTTGATGGCCTTCAGGGCCTCCTCCAATCTCTCGTGATCCGCATTGCTGTTGCCCGTGTGCTTCAGAATGTCCTTAAGAAGCAGGCTAATGCTGGGCAGCCGCTGCACTGGCCTGATCATCAGGTCCTGCAGGCTCTGGCGGCCGCACTCGGGCTTCGTCTGGTTGATCTTGAGGAAGGCGTGGAAGCGTGGGTACTCGCGGTCGCAGTACTGCAGCTGCTCCTTCATTTGCTCGTAGAAGTTTACATACGGTGGATATGCCTTGATCAGCTCCTCCTGGTGCCGGATGATGATGTCACCGATTAGGCAGTCCTCCCGCCAGTTGGCATGCAGATTCCGCAGATGCTCCAGCATGCTCTGGTGTACCTCGTGGATGGGCAGAAAGTTGCCAAACACAGATTTGATTTCGGATTTATTGAGCAGCGGATCATTCGTCTCGGCCAGTTCCTCCAGTTTGTTTTTAAAGAGCTACACAAAAGGGGAACAGGTCAGGTTAGAATGCGGATCGAAAGTTCGACTATATTCTATGGGGTGCACCTACATTTAAAATGGTATCCAGTATGCCGACATAGTTGGATTCTGTGGTGAAAAAGTCCATAAAGTGGTTGAATCGCATGGATCTCTTTACTGGCGTGCCATCAATGGGTTCCGGTTCGGCGTGGAGCAGCAACTTGTCGTCGCCGTCCAGCAGTTTATCCGGACTAGTGGTGCAGTCGAATATGCTGTTTGAGACGGAGAGGAGGCCTGCATCAGACACGGAAGAGCGTCGTTTGCCCGGTCCCAGCGGAGTGCCCTCGAGCTGAATGCGCTGCGATAAACGCTTGCGTTTCCTCTTGTTAAAGCTAACGGGCAGCGAGTCCCGACGATCTGTATTCGGTGTATTCGTAATGCTATCCAGATACTGTCAGAGAAGACAAATGGTTGGTTAATAAGGGGGATACATGATACAGACATAGGGATGGATAGATACTTACATCTCCAAACAGATAGTCCATTTCATTGGCATAGCCATTCTGTATGGTATACCAGAACCAATCTGATTTCAGGATGTGTGAGTGATAGTTCTTGGGATCGGGCTTTGCGACGGTCGTGTGCTCGTCAACCACCTGAACGAACGATTAAATCGATTCAATTAATTTCTGCCAATTTATTCACATTATTCGGCGAGGGAATCAGAATCAAATAGAAAAAATAAAAGGAATGCAGACAGAAAAAATGTTTTGTTTTGCTCTGCCTCGAGGCAATTTTTAAATATACGCAAACTTAATCACAGTGAATCTCTATATACTCGGTAGATATAGATGAGATGGATGGATGGATAGGATAGAATAGCAGAGCAGCACAGCACAGCGGTACAGCAGGCACAATAAATTTCTGAACTTTAAAAACATTCATTAAATGCAAAAAGGCCAAACAAAACATTTTTAGTGCACATTTTTCGTTGGGGCAGGCAACAAGAAGCAGGAGGCACTTTGAAACGGCAAACGAAATGGCATGGAATGGAGGGAAGGTGCACAAGATTGTTTATCCATCGATAGAGAGGGAAGGGAAACATTTGTGCAAATACTCGGGTAAATGAAGCAAAAATAAAAACAATAATTCCCCTAAATTTTCTTTTTAGATCAGACTCTGCGATTTCTATTATTTATCTACTTTTTTTTTAGATGGTGGCGGACTTTTTTAACATTTATTCAAGCTGAACGTGGAATGTGTCTGTCCGTCTGTTTATCTGTCTTAGTTTTTTGTGCTTAAACAAATTTTATTTGAAATATTTATTGTGCCGTTTTTTGTGTGATTCTGTGCGCTGGCTATGGAAGTGGAGGAAGAAATGGAGTGGAGTAAAAGTAGCAGCCACCAAAAGAAACCATAAATTATTTACAGTAATTACAGACACCGCACCAAATTAGCTGCTGACACTTATGCTATGAACATTCATTAAACATTAAATAACAATTAACAATTTCTGGGAGTGAGGAATGAAGAGATAAGGGGTAGGGGGGAAGGAATGGCAACTGGCGAGAACTTCAATGAAGAGATGTTAGCAAACAAAAAAACCAATAAATGTTGAAAATGATTAAACATGGAAAAAGGATAAATCTTAAAATTTTTGTACGAAATATCAAAATTTCATTGGGTATAGATTTTACATTTAAGTTACTCTTAAGTGTGCCACTGAAAACAAAACAAAAACATGGATCCCTAAGATATCTTCCATTCCTACATATGCCGTTTCAAATTGTCGAATAAAAAATGTAAAGATAGAAAGATAGCCACAAATTACATATATAATACCATTTGCATGGGTTCACGTCTCTGTGTCCACCCTTTGGGGGACTCTTCTTTAATATCTTGAACCGCGCTATGTTCAACAGCAGCAGCAGCAGCCACTGCAGACGAAAACGATGATGATGATGATGCGGTGACGGCAGTAGCAGCAGCAGCAGCAGCACAGAAAGCCAATGTCGTTGTGGATGAGGTGTCGTTTGTATCAAAACTCAGATTGGAAGGAGGCTGGGGACTGGGGGATGGGGCGTTAGTCAGGGCCAGGGCAGACACGACGCCGGAGACGGGGCCGAAGAGGCGCTTGGAGGTTTTCGGAGTGGCAGAGGATCGTTGCTTGGGTGCCTTTGGAGTCTTGAAACCGCTGTCCATAGGCGGGGGTAAATTAGAGCACTCGGGAGTGCCTTCTCGATTATGATCACGATCCTTGTCCCCTCGTCGACTGTTGCTTCTTGTGATGCGGCTACAGATGTTGCGGAACTTCTCCTTCACGGGCTTCCTGATCGATTCGTTCAGCGTGAGGCTGATGGAGGAGGCCAGCGAGCAATAGGAATCGTCGGCCGCTTCACTGCCCAATATGGTGGAGGCATCCGCTGCCGCAATTGAGCTGCGTCGCGGCCGCAGCACATTTTTCAGCGGCTCGGCGACGAAGCTTACGGAGCGACGAAGGGTGCGCGAGATGGATCCGGTGCGGGTGAGCTTGGGCTTCTTGGTGCTTCCCGGCAGGGCGCATGAGTCCACGGACATTAGGGATATATTGTCGATGCTTTCGCGCTTACGCTTGAGATCATTCTCAGTGGCAGGGGCGATCGTTTCCATTCCCTCCACCGCCTCCCCCTCGAACAGATCGTCCGTTTCCATGTCGCACTCATCAATGGCCTTTAGTATGGGGGATATGTTGGGCGTGTGGCTCCGAAGGTCCAGCCCCATTCCCATCGTCACTGCTTCCGTTTTCGTTTCTGGGGAACTACTGATGGGCGTGTCAGCTGCGGGGCTGGTACGCGGCTTGCTTGTCTTTGGAGTGCTGGCCTGGACATCCTCAGAAGCCTCTTCATCCCCTTCGTCTTCGTCCGAATCTGGAAGCTGATCATCGCCAGCCATTTGAATAGGTGCAGTCTCCACAAAGAGGCGCTCATCGAAATGTATGTCCTCGTCTTCATCTTCATCCTGGTTCTCGCTCTCGTTCTCCTTCTCTTCCAGTACCTGCTCCACTACTCCTTCTACTCGTACTCCGCCTCCTCCTCCTCCACTATCGATCTCCAATTCATCCATGTGTTCGCTTCCTTTTGCTGCCCCGCCTGCCCGCGCGCTACCTCGATATGATGTGGGGGTGGGGGTGTGGGGTGAGCTTGAGTCCCCACCGACAGTTGTGGGGGTTGTGGTTTGTGGTTCTGGGTTAGTTAGTGGGGCTGAGCCTGTGCTTTTGCCTGTGGTTGGGTTAGTATCAGTGCTAGTGCTAGTGCTAGTGCTTGTAAGTACAGCGCCCGTATTGGGCATCACCTGGAAGACAGACACGTGGAGTTTAAGGCTAGTTCATGTTTGTGGCTAAAAATGAGGCATTCTTCAGGAAAACAAACAACACTACGGCATGCACTCTAGTGAGTACTCCAACATTCTACACTCTGGGAGGGAAGCCTACTCTACGGGAAGGAGGATTGGATTGGATTGGATTGATTCACTCACAACATGCGAGCACTCGGGATCCTTCAGATCGACGCAGACGCCGCCATTCTCCAGCAGCACATCGACCATGTGCTGGTGCTCCTCTGCGGGGAAGCCAAAGAAACAGACCTTCTGGCCCTCGAACGCCTTCAGCTTGTGGGTCTTGGTGAAGCCCTCCTGAGTGGCCTCGAACTCCAGGGTATCGCGATCCGACCAGGCAGCATACACCCAGTCAGGACGAACAACACTCAAACGGAAGGTTTTGGCGTACCTATAGAAGGGTTGATAAATACATTGTTGAACTTCAGGCAATGGGGGATTCACGGCTGATACTCACTGATACTTGGCACCGCCACTATGACTGCAAATTAGATGCGTTGTCTTGGGGTTCATGTCCTTCTTAATGCAGCCGCCCATGGAGTGGATGAGGTGCACCAATTTTGTCTGCAAAGGAGAGAGAGGACGGGAATTGATTGGAGGATACTCCAGGGAGATGTAGAGAGTAAGGGAGATCCACTCACCAGCTCGTCCTTCTTTCGTATGCCCGTGAAGCAAGTGACCACGCCGCGCATCGCATAGTTGTAAATGGGCCGCGAATTGTGGCCCAGCGTCTGTTTCATCTCTGCCGCGTACTTCAAAGCGGGCGGACCCAGAATGCTGCAGAAGATACAGATGCAGATATAGATGCAGATAAAGGAGGGGGTAAGAGAGAGAGAGAGAGGATCCCGAGACAATTAAAATTAAATATTTATGTGGCACACTTTTGAGTTATGCAAGGCGGGGCCGGCTTTTATGGCTGCAAAAGTGACCTTGTAGTAGTCGTGATTCAATTGTAAATCGGTTGGGTATCGGCTATTACCGATAGCGGAGATCGATCACTCGGTCGCTTGCTTTGGCGGCAGCCTCTGAAGCACAACTGACCCGAGAAATTCATTTCAATTTGTATGCGGCGAGTGCGAGATATATTGAACTTTGACTCAGATGATGGATCCCCACACCCAACACCCAACCCCAGTGCCCTCCTCCTTTTAGCTTTTTCTGTTGTTTATCCCCCAACGGAAATCGAAAGCCAGCTGTTGTCCTCAGCAGTTGCAGCCGCAGCCAATCCTCCGGCTCCCTTCATCTGGCAAAAGCCGGAAGTTTTTATAAACAAATCAATCGCAATGGAATCATCGAGGGGAAGTACAGTCGCAGCCTGCAGCCGCCACTCGACCATTGTTCCCATCTCGTTCCCATTAGTGGGCGTACAAGGCGTATGATGCATGATGTGTGATGTGGCGTTTATTTATGATACATTTTGAAGCATTTTGTACAATGAAATGTCTAATAAAGAAAGTATTTCTCTTGAAAACTCATTTCCACTTGATCTTTCACTTTCTTGGACTTTTCTCGTGTTGCACTTCCTGTTGACTTTCACTCATCTGATTTCCCGCACTGCCATCAGCCATCATCTTACATATCATCTTACATTCACATTCACATCACACTTTCCATTTTCATATCATTTCCTTACCAACAAAGGAAGATTTCCATATGCACAAATATTTGTCACTGCCAAACGAACGAATCGTTCTATCTACGGGGTTCTGTTCTGTTGTCTGTTGTCACTTGTTCTTGTATCTCTGATTCAGCCCGGGAATGTGTGTATAGGTCGTGGCATCTACTGCCGCTCTCTGTTCCACAAGAGTTCCAACATAATTCAATCCGTATCCGAGCAGAACAACTAAGCAAACACAACTGCTACAGCGACTGCCACTCGTTGCTGGGGAAAAATTATTGAATAAACGATGGGGACGGTGGAGACAGCAGCAGCAGCGATAGCAGAGTGTGAGCGTATAGAAAATGGAAATAGAAAATGCCTTGTCCACCCTAGCCTCCTCTTCCTTCTGTTGCTCTGTTGTTGCTACTTAGTGTGTGAAACATTCTTAAGAGAGAGAGAGATCTCTCAGAGACGGAGCGAGCGAGAGAGAGACCGGTGACAAATCCGAAAAGAAATCTAAAGCCAAAACAGTTGGAATCTCCCCGAGAGAGAGACTGAAACAAACTGTGAATATTTCACAAAATTCCAAAGAAAATTAAATAATTTTGAAAGTTGACTCAGGGAAAGCTAGGAAAATGCTCTTGTGCCTTAGTCAAAGCGAATGGCATCGCACGCCAACAATGGAGGGCCACCTCCTTCGTATCCCAATGGATTGGCCTCCACATGGAGAAGGAGGAGGAGGAGGCCACTTCTAGGGGGCAGTGATGTATGTGGCAGGGAGGGGGGCACTCTCCATTGTAAAGTGCGCCGATCTTTGGCTGTTGCTCCGACCATCCGAGGACACTCGAACTTTGCGAGGGTCAAAACTATTGAACAGTCAATGACATGTCGTTCGTGGACCCGTTCCCATTTCCATTCTGCGTTCTGCCTTAATTAATCTGCCGTATATATATATACATATATCGAGACTTTTAAGTTTTATATACATACTATACATATGTATATGTTCGTATTCTTATTCGTATTTCTCGGTTTGTTGTAGCCACAACTCATTTCATATAAAATGAGTTAATAAAACTGTGTGTACATATACATTTTATTTTCCTCTTTTTTTTTATTTTCTTTGGATTTTTGCTATTTGTTATATGGTTGTTGTTTTTTTTTGTGTGGCAGGAATTTCCCATGGTGCTTTCAACACTATACGATTTGAAATTCGTTCGTTCGCATTTTTATAGAATCTTGGCGCCAAGAGATTGCTGCAATGCCACCCCACCTCCGCCGACCAGCAACAAATAGATAAATAATAAATAAATAAAAAACAAAAGACGATTCATTTTCGATTTCTGTAGAAATTGTCATTTACTTATATTCTCAAGTTAATGATTTTTTTATTCGCTGCCAAAATAGGCAACGACTTCCCCCATTTCCCAAACGAATGATTCAGATTAAAATATACACATTTATCCACTGGTAAACACAATTAACAACATCTCTCTATCTTTCTATTCATCTCGTGTTGGGGGATTATTTTGGGCGGAGGTTAAGTGGCCGTTAAGTGCTTTTCTGGGTTTTTCGCATTTTTCCTGGGAATTCCTCATTAGCATTTTTTCCATTTCCCCTTTCCAAATCTTTTAATCAGAATTGTGCAATCATTTCATACCCTCTCTGCTCTGGAAGGTGCTATGTAAAATTGTCTATTTTAATGACAAAATCAAACTAAGGAATGAAAATGTAATACGCCACTTTTTTGCAAATAAATTTTCTACGTTGTTTTCACGGTAGTTTAATTTAATTCAAGCAAGAAATATCCATGTTTTTTTCTAAATTGGTACCAAAGAGAAAATAAAACTTTTAGAACTTTGGAAATTGCCATTAAACACACACACATTCGAATAAAAACTTGAGATACATAAACATTATTAGCAACGAGCTTAAAGAAAACAACCGAAAAAACGAACAAAGAAAATCAAATGTAGAATATTAGCAATAACAAAACGAACGGATTGGCGAAACATGAATGAAAATCTATGAAATAAATAATAATTCTTAATGGGGGAACGAGCGCTTCTTCCGCTTCTGCAGATTTCCCTTACGTGTTGCAAAAGTGTTGAGAACATGAAAAGGAAAAACAGACGAACAACCAACCCACCCACCCAACCACCTCATCTTCCTGTGTCACCCACTTCCTCTCTCTCTCTCTCCCTCTCTCTATGTCTAGGCCATAACAATTTCCACGCATTTCGTGACCTCCAAACAGAAATGCTCGCAAATAAATGTTGAAAACGAGAAGGAACGTGAGTCGCTTCTAGTCGCGACTCTACTTTTATACCCGTACTCAGTCAGTATATAAACTTGTGAGCTTTTAATTGAAATTTTAAAAAAATTTAATTAATAAAAATTTTAAATTTTACATTTTTTGCTACATTTGTTAACTACATCTACATGTAAAATGTAGATAATAAATCTAGAACAAATATTCTACATCTACCATTTAGATTCTACATCTCCTCCGCTAGGGGTTGCTTGCGCATTGCACAGGGCAGAGTGTGTGCGAGCGAGAAAGAGAATAAACATCGTCAGCAACGCCAGAGGAGGTGGGGGAAGCAACTGAAAATTAATTTCTTCATTCTGGCCATAATAATGATCCGATCTGTACCAGAATTGGCAATCTGGTAGATATGGTCATTTCTTACATCACTTTTAGTTATATCGTATCTTCAAAATTGTGGCTGCCACAGATTTTCGTCCTTTGTGAAGGCGGAGGGGGCGTGGCACAATTTGGAAAGAAACTTGATTCAGTGTGATATCACATGAGTCTGGAAACAAAATTTGGTTACTCTAGCTTTTATAGTCTCTGAGAACGAGGCGTCAAACAAGACGGACAGACGGACGGACGGACGGACAGACAGACATGGCTCTATCGACTCTGCTATTGATACTGATCAAGAATATATATACTTTATGGGGTCGGAAAATTTTCCTTCTCTGCGTTACACACATCCACTTTTACCACAAATACAGTATACCCCTTAACTCTTTTTGAGTACGGGTATAAAAAGCTAAAGAATCACCAAAAGTTATGTTTAATCACTAATGAGGGAGAGAGCATTGCTGGAAGAAGGGGATGAGAGGGTGTAGTGTAGTGAGAGGTATTCCACTATTACTACGCAGCAGGCAAATTAATCAAGCGTGCAAAAAAATAACAGAGCCCACATATACAATACTTAGAGCGACAGAAAAAGACCAACCAAACTGTTGCGCAAGTTTTAAATTTGACAAATTGTAGCCACGGAAACGACGCAAAGTCGACTGTCGGATACACTTCTAGTCTCAATTATTCTTACAATGATGAAGCAGCGCTCTTGGAATGTGAGTAAGGGAGAGTATGAAAGATAGTTTTATAGAGCAAGCAACTGGTAAACGGAGTTTGGGCTGAATGCTTAAGAACTGCGGCGCATGGCGAATGGCGAATGGCGCGCTGACAATAATTCGTGGGATTCGTAAGAGAAGAGGATCAGCGCGCGTGTGTCTCGATTTCAAATTCAATTTGTCGCCACCGCCCCTGATGAGACGGCGGACGATGGTTATGGAACTCTTTTGGGAGCACATGTGACAGATTTGTGTCTAATTTAAGCAGTACTCTGACTCTTGCTCTTGTTATTATCGAGGGCTAATAATAGCTATAGACTCACTAGGCACGGCACTACTAGTACTCACCATTCCTTCTGCTTATGCAGCGCCTGAAAGATGTCGCCGTCAAAGTCCTCCACCACGTATAATGTCCGCCACTCTTTATCGTCAGCGGTGTCCAGGCCCGTGTCAGATGTTATAACGGTCAGGCCGAAGTGCTCGGCTGCCAGCAGCGTGTCCGCATCCTGGCCAGCATTCCCCACCAGGCAGATTCGTGTGGGCAGCGTTGTAATGGACATCTCTATGGAGGGAGAGAGAAAGCAATCAGATATGAGAATTGTGCATATATATGTACATAAGTACAAATCAAACAAATTTATACGAATTTCTGGTATGGGTCTACTTAAGGATACCCTGCAGGTTAATGCAAACAGGTGATGTCAGGGTTTGTAATACCTGAAGAAGCTGACTTGTCTTTTGCATACCTCAAATACTGATATGCAAACTCTTTTATAGGGTAACTCACACATTTTTTACACTTTTCTTCATTGTATTACATTCCTATATCATGCTCCATCTCTGAAGTAGTCAACCCTTGCGCAACTCTTGTTTACAGGGTACATACTGGGAATTTTAAAGCAAATTTTGTGGATTTGTTTGTTTATGCAATTGAGTGTGCGGGACAGAGAGACAGTTAGACAATGAGAGATGGATGGAGAGAGGTGAGGAGCGGGCATTTGTGCAAAATAAAACAAACAAAATAGAGAGAAGAAACGGAACAGCAAGAACAGCAAAAACTAACACAACTAGAATGCACACACAAAGCAGGGGGGGAACGTAGGAGGAGAATGGCAATGTGGGCTGTGTGGTGTGACAGCAGAATCCTCAGCAATGGGCTGTCGATCATTAAGAACGCAACCACAAATTGTGAGCTGTTGACATCAATTTGAATTGTGCCGAAGAACCAAGAGAAGCAGCCCAGAAGAGAGAAGGGACAGGAGGTACATACATATCTGCAAAAGGGCATGACTTTTAACTCAGCCACCCACATGGGGGCAGGCAGGAAAAGGCACGGCACCCACCCAACCAAAGTACAAGAGTACGATGGGGGGGGCTCTGGAAAACGTTTTCAAGTGCAAATCATTTACCGCCAATCGACATGGGCGAGGAAAGGAAAAAGAAAGAGGCAGGAGGCAGACGAGAGAAATGCGGCAGCTTTTGTGGCATTCATTTTATCCAGAATTGTGCAGCTGTAACCGATGCCAATTGCATCTGCATTTGTATCTATATCTGTGCCCTGGCGAGACATTCGCCACTTGTGCAATTGAGGCAAAGTCCAGGAACAGTACAGAAAATCCCCAACCAAAAGCAAAAACCTGAGGGAGGGGCTAGAGGGGGTATCTTTCTTGTGTTGTTGATGTCATTCTCCAGATGGATAATAATTCCAGCAATGCATTTCCGAAACAAGAACAACAAAAACACCTAACGGAGGTCGGGGATTTATGGACTAGTAAAATTTTGTAAAGGCTTTGAATATCTACAGAATCTGGACAGAAATAACTAAGGAATGTCAAATCTTGAAGTTCGTACAAGATAAATCTTGATTTTGAGTTCTTCATCAGAGAATTCTGTTCGGAGGCTCCCAGAGATTCATTGGGAATCCCGGAAGAATAGTGGGTACACTAAACAGAAAATGCATTAGGCTGGGGAACTGTCAAACAAACAATAAAGAAATTTTAGCATTTAGCATTTTAAGCACATGTTGCTCCCAGAAATGATTAATAGCGATCATGAATTCTATGAATACCAACCGCGAATACCACTGCAAAATTTCCATGTAAATAGCTCTGCATTTTTGGGAATGTTTATATTTTGTGCGATTCTCGGGTAAACTCGCAGCCTGGACCCTGCTTAAATTTTGACCCTCACTGATCCCACACCACAGTCAACCCCTGAGCCTGACAGGGTTACACCCTCGTATGTACCTGTAAAATCTTCGTACACCTGAAAGAGGGCCGCCTGTCGGAGCTTTGTCTTCCGCTGAACCGTTACCAATTTCTCGCCGTTGCAGTATGTTCTGTGGCAGCCGAAGGAGAGCCGCGTAACGGGGATGTGCAACATGTTGCTTCTTACAAAGCAGATGCTCAGGGATCAAGCACCGAACTGTAACTAAAGTCGAGAATCGTGAGACCTCCTCGTACAAACTGTTAAGCATAGCCACAGGTGTTCTTGTCCACCAAGAAAGGGAAGGCACTGCAATGGAAAAATGTGGCATGCAATGATGGCCCTTACAGGTGGTGCAACAGTATTCTCTCCTGCGATGGGAACCATTTTTCGCCATTTGGGAATTTCTTCCTCCGTTCTGCCTGAGAGGATTTTGTTATTGTTTTCTGTTGTTTTCGTATCTCTTTGGCTGCCTGCCAGAAACCTGATGAAGCCTAATTGAGAGGCATTTGAAACAAAAAAAGCCAAGTAAAGAATTGAGTGAAGAGGGCGGCGGATTGTGGGCGACCTGGCCTGTTCTGTTCTTAGCCTTTTGTCAAACAACAGAAACAGAAAGAGACTCAGCAATGAACGATCTTCGTGTAAAAAAATACGTATTCGAAGAGGAGAGTACCGCCTTGACGTAGCGCAGAGCAGAGAACCTAGAGACAGACAGCAGGCAGAGCAGACCTTCGTGGCATGTAAAAATGCCATAAACGTTGAGCCAGAGCCAGTCGACACGAATGTCGCCTCTACACTGAATATCGGCGCCTTTTCAACATGTGTATTAGGTAGGAGACAGAGCGGAGGGGTGGAAAATCAAAGGACAATAACTGAAGGGAGCAGGCGCAACTGCACTCCTCGCACACGCACTCTAACACAGGAAGAGATCCTTTACCTGAGGGAAGTAGCAAGGCATGCAGGCTAGTGTATGGCTTGAAACAAGCCATGCAGATAAATTGTATTTGTACGCCGATTTTAAATTCTTGTTAAAGAAGTGGAATAAGGTAGACAGACGGCCAGCACCAGTAGAAGGAACTGCCGTTGTTTTTTGTTGTTGTTTCTCTGTCCTTTTCTTACTCCTGCCTTGGGCGCATGAAAATATTGCCGTACTTTTGATGTTTTCCGTCGGTACGGTACAGTTCCGGCGGTGGGTGAGGTGAGGAGAGGCCTACCGCATTTTGCACACACAAGAATTATTTTTATGCGATAAATATTTTCTACACAGAAATAAATTCAGAAAATAAAAGCTTAAAATTCCCTGACGCGCTGCCATGGCTGCTCTTTTCTTTTTTTGGTCAGTAGTATGTACTTGTAAATATGTATGTATGTATGTGTACATACATATGTATGGATATACATATATGTTTATTTGCTGCTGGCGACATTTTTTATGGGTATCTTTTGGCCACAACTGTGGTTTTACTTTCCCCTTTGACTCCCCTTCTCAGCACCCCACAAACCGCTGGCGACGTTAAAAAATAAAATATGCGTTTCGTTGTGGAATATGTTGGGGTGTGGGGGTGGTTGGCCCTCTCTCCCTCTCAGTACTCACCGCATTTCGATTGCTCTTCAATAGTTTCCATTTCGATGAAGAAACTCGCACGCACACCAAAACGGAACAGAGTCAAACTTCACGTAAAACCAAACAAACGCACAAAATCGGAATATTCTAAGCGTCAATTTTATGAATTAGTGACTACTCCATTCATGCATGTTTCACAGTCGCCCATTGCCAGGGAATCGTTTTTTTTTAATATTTCTTGTCAATTGCACAATTAAAAAGCGGCGCGCAAATACACAAACACACAGGGGAAACAGGCACAGGAACAGCCGGCGACACGAACAGAAAGGCGAAGGGCGAGTTCAGCCTTTTATATATTATTCACACACTTGCTATTACACTGGAATTTGTTCAAAAAATATTGCCACAACTAAAAGATAAACCATGCAAGTACGCGCCACGGCTGCGCGTCGGAATTAAAAATCAAAATTCAACGGCCAAGCACGTCCGGTTCGTCTTCGTCTCGCTCGCACTCTTGTTGCCCAGCTGTGCCTTGCGGTGTATATTATCTTTCTAATATTGAGATAATCTGGAGATATTCTTTCGTTTACGTAGCATCCGCGAACAAAATTAGTTCAGAATTTCACCTTTCTAGTTAATTTAGTTAGTTTGGTTGGTGGTGGCGAGTGGGTTTTTTTTGCGAATGCCTTGTGAACTAGGCGTCAGTGGGACCGCGGATTGATCGATCAAATATACCTGCCGAACCTTTAGAAATATACCGAAATATATCTTTCAGTATTTTATTACTGAAAATATACCGTAGAAAAAAAAACTGAAGGTCTGGCTACATCAAACATCGCATCGACCGTATCGATAGATAGATTCTTTAATAGAGCTGCCACCCCGCGGACAACTTGTTGCTGTGACGTCACAACTACACACGGACACACCAATATACGTATGAATTTGGTCAATATGGCAAACAATCTGTCAAACCCACAATTACAACAACAACTGCGCATTGACAGTTCGTCAATAGGTCCATACATAATCCGAGCACTCGAATTTTCTCGGACCCTGCGAGGAAAGTGACCCGAAAAGTGGTACTGAAATCGCGATAAACAAACTCAAAAAGACCAGCCCCACGAAATGCTCCCCCAACCGCCGCCTCCCCACACCTTCAAAGTAATGTCCGGCCCCGACGAGTGCCGTCACTACCTTCGGGCCTTTATCCACACATACCGCGATCTGCCCGTGCTATGGGACACCTCGATGAGAGATTACACCAATCGGGAAAAGCGTGCGGAGGCGTACCTGCGGCTGGTGCCCATCTACCATTACCTTAAGCGTGACGCGACTGTCGAGGATGTGAAGAAGAAGATCAACACGCTGCGGACCAACTACCGCAAGGAGCTGAAGGTGATGGAGAGTGCTGTTCGCTCGGGCACTCATCACAGTCCCCGCTGCTGGACCTTCCAGGAGCTGGACTTCCTGCGCAACTCGGAGAAGTTCTTGGCCGTCAACCCGTTCTTCAAGAACGAGCCCTCCTTTCTCTTCAGCGAGAACAGCAGCTGCTCGACGGCCTTCATCGACCAGCACGGCAATCCCCAGCAGCATTATCCGACACCGCGTGGATCCGTCGGACAAACCCCAAACATCTCCGAAATGTTTCACAAATCGTTTGGGCATGTCCAGCGAGTGGACAGCCTCCCGTCGACGTCGCAGCCTCCCCACTCCGACTACGGGTCAACGAAGAGGGCCAGACAGACGCCTCCGCTGAACAATGGCTCTGGAGGCGGATCTGCTAATGCGAACAACAGTCACAGCGCGGACGAGCTGCTCAACATTGCTTGCGAATATTTGGCCGGCACTTATCCCGAGGAGGAGTCGATAGCCCGCACCTGGACGCACAAGCTGCGGCGTCTACCTCGCGAGCAGCGGCTCCTGGCCGAACGCTTCATCAACGAGATTCTGTTCGAGGCAGAGTCCAACAATCTCCACCGCGGTTCCCTCCAGATCAACAATAGCTTCGAGCCGTATGTTCGCTACGACGAAGCTTCCGCAGGGCAGGAGGATCAGGAAAAGTCCCAGAGCCCCAGTGTCCACACGTCCACAGAGTCCAAGACGATTGTCGCAGCAGAATCAGCGGCAGTAGATGCTGCTGCAGAAGCATCTGCCGGCAGCGGAGGAGCCACGGTGGAGTTCTAGGGAGCACCGAGCATCGCGTTCACCGTACGGATTAGCCTTAAGTGTTATGAGGTTTATATTTTCTGATTGGACGTAAAACGAGGAATAAAAAAAGCTGAAAAATAAGTAGCCGAAGGAAATGGAGTCAATCCAGGCGATGGTAGTCAAGCAGGCTGCGGGTGAACCAGAGGTACGGCGAGGCTCCGGCCAGGAAGAGGCAGGCTCCGATCAGAGGTCAATGCAGGATCCAGGCCACGGCCGCATTGAGGAGCGCCAGCGAGAAGGCGATGACAAAGTTTCCGGTCATTGGGAACTGCGGGTCTGGCGCCAGGCAAATGAGAAGCGGAACACGCAGCACTGAAAAAGCACGGGGATGCGGATAAAAGATGCAGAGAGAGGAGGTGAATGAAAAAGGTTACGAGACTCACGTAGCAAACGGAGTATCTTGGAGTTGCAGCTGACGCCAAAGAAGATGAGCAGCCAGCCAATGAAGCGCCACCACCAGGTGTGCAGCACCTGGGAACGGGACTCGAGCTTAAACACCTCTTGTACAGTCAAGGCGCCCGGGTAGACCAGAAGCACACGCACTCCGCGAGAGGTGACGTAGGGAACCAGTTGGTTGCCCTCCATCTTGGCCACCACGCTGTACGTCTCCCCCTCCATGGCCTCGAAGCTGAACAGGATGCGCAGAGCCACTCCATCTTAGAGAACTGGCACACTTCATTAGAACCGCAAATCTGGACTTTTAAATAATTTGTTTTTGTTATCATTTTAGTATTTTTAGTTAATTTAAAGGTAAATTTCAAATAATATATGAAATTGATTGTTAATAATCAAACTCGCTCCTGTCAAGTTCGCTGATAGGAAGTGAAAGGAGAGTCAAAAAGGCTATAAAAAAAAAAAAAACAATTATAATAAAAAAAAAAAATAATAATAAAAAATTGAAAAAAAAAATAAAAATTAAAAAAATATATATACAAATAGACATAAAAATTATACAAAATAGTTTTAACACTTACAAGATCTCATAAAACTCAGTTTTCTAGAGACACACTTTGGTTTTGTCAAGAGTCCTGACCTGGAGAACTGGAATACCTACAACGATTTTGAAACAAGCTATCGACGAGTTTATGTCTTGCACATAGTACTCTACCACCAGTATCTGATCAATGCGGCAATCATTGCTGCAATCATACTTGGTCATCCATGCGATGATTTAATCAAAAAAAAAAAAAAAAAACCGAGCACTCGAATTTTCTCGGACCCTGCGAGGAAAGTGACCCGAAAAGTGGCACTGAAATCGCGATAAACAAACTCAAAAAGACCAGTCCCACGAAATGCTCCCCCAACCGCCGCCTCCCCACACCTTCAAAGTAATGTCCGGCCCCGACGAGTGCCGTCACTACCTTCGGGCCTTTATCCACACATACCGCGATCTGCCCGTGCTATGGGACACCTCGATGAGAGATTACACCAATCGGGAAAAGCGTGCGGAGGCGTACCTGCGGCTGGTGCCCATCTACCATTACCTTAAGCGTGACGCGACTGTCGAGGATGTGAAGAAGAAGATCAACACGCTGCGGACCAACTACCGCAAGGAGCTGAAGGTGATGGAGAGTGCTGTTCGCTCGGGCACTCATCACAGTCCCCGCTGCTGGACCTTCCAGGAGCTGGACTTCCTGCGCAACTCGGAGAAGTTCTTGGGCGTCAAACCGTCGACGTCGCAGCCTCCCCACTCCGACTACGGGTCAACGAACAGGGCCAGACAGACGCCTCCGCTGAACAATGGCTCTGGAGGCGGATCTGCTAATGCGAACAACAGTCACAGCGCGGACGAGCTGCTCAACATTGCTTGCGAGTATTTGGCCGGAACCTATCTTGAGGAGGAGTCGATAGCCCGCACCTGGACGCACAAGCTGCGGCGTCTACCTCGCGAGCAGCGGCTCCTGGCCGAACGCTTCATCAACGAGATTCTGTTCGAGGCAGAGTCCAACAATCTCCACCGCGGTTCCCTCCAGATCAACAATAGCTTCGAGCCGTATGTTCGCTACGACGAAGCTTCCGCAGGGCAGGAGGATCAGGAAAAGTCCCAGAGCCCCAGTGTCCACTCGTCCACAGAGTCCAAGACGATTGTCGCAGCAGAATCAGCGGCAGTAGATGCTGCTGCAGAAGCATCTGCCGGCAGCGGAGGAGCCACGGTGGAGTTCTAGGGAGCACCGAGCATCGCGTTCACCGTACGGATTAGCCTTAAGTGTTATGAGGTTTATATTTTCTGATTGGACGTAAAACGAGGAATAAAAAAACCTGAAAAATAAGTAGCCGAAGGAAATGGAGTCAATCCAGGCGATGGTAGTCAAGCAGGCTGCGGGTGAACCAGAGGTACGGCGAGGCTCCGGCCAGGAAGAGGCAGGCTCCGATCAGAGGTCGATGCAGGATCCAGGCCACGGCCGCATTGAGGAGCGCCAGCGAGAAGGCGATGACAAAGTTTCCGGTCATTGGGAACTGCGGGTCTGGCGCCAGGCAAATGAGAAGCGGAACACGCAACACTGAAAAAGCACGGCGATGCGGATAAAAGATGCAGAGAGAGGAGGTGAATGAAAAAGGTTACGAGACTCACGTAGCAAACGGAGTATCTTGGAGTTGCAGCTGACGCCAAAGAAGATGAGCAGCCAGCCAATGAAGCGCCACCACCAGGTGTGCAGCACCTGGGAACGGGACTCGAGCTTAAACACCTCTTGTACAGTCAAGGCGCCCGGGTAGACCAGAAGCACACGCACTCCGCGAGAGGTGACGTAGGGAACCAGTTGGTTGCCCTCCATCTTGGCCACCACGCTGTACGTCTCCCCCTCCATGGCCGCGAAGCTGAACAGGATGCGCAGGTCACCCACCACCGGACTGAACACGTCGTTGGTGTGATAGTATAGGCCCAGGTGAAGCTTAATGCTGCTGTCCTCTGGCCGAATGTCCGACGTCAGCTCCTGGTACTCCTGGAACTTGTTCTTCAGGTCCAACCCGAGCTCGTATCTGCCAATATATACGGCGTCCGCCACCTGTACGTTGCTCTCGATGGGGAAGTGCGTGGGATTCGTGTGGCCATGGCGATTGTAGAAGTTGCGCGAGTCCACGATCTTGTCCCGCCACTCTCTGGTGTAGTAGTAGGTGCGTGAATCCGACTGCTCCGTTCCCACACTCTCGCCATAGTTGTGCTCGCTGCGGGAGGGGCTGCTTTAGTCATTGGAATACAGATTGGAATGTTTTGGTTACTTACATCGACTCCTCCACCCACTGATACATTTGCACGCGCCTCCGCAACTTTACGGCCATCAGCTGGATGTTGTAGTCAGGTTCGGTGAGCGGTTCACCCACCAGAATGGGTCCCGATATGTGGACAATACGAGTGTCGAAGTTTTGGTCCTGCTCCTCCTCCGTGAACTGTATGCAGTAGATGTCATCGTACGCCTCATCCAGAGCCATCATTGTGTGCACCGCACGGCCCTCATTCCAGTATAGCACGACGGTGCCTGCTACGAACAGGACCAATCCAAAGATCGAGATGAGCCAGTGTGAGCGAAATGTCTCGTTCAAGGTGGCCATCAATATCCATGTGTTGTGCGGTTGTGCTTGAATTGTAAATAATACTTAAATTTGCATTAAACAGCTGACGATAACAAACAAATCGAAAAAAATCCAAAAAAGAGATTTTTCACTTTTCTACTTTATTTTCAGCTCACATGTTGCATGCGGAAATATTTATCCAATATTGCGGTGTGCATTGTCGTCCCCCGGCTTTACAGCGCACACAAATAAGAGATTTCCGCTTGCTTAATGCAGAATTGGAAATTTAAACAGATTTCCGTTTTGTAAACAACACACAAAACAGTGTAACCGTATAGCATGAAGTTTTCCCAATTTGGTCACACTGGGCACCGAGCAGAATAAATAGCACTTTCGGTCTACGGAAAAATAAAGCGCGTCTGAGTACTAGGCTTAAGTAAAGGGGTCCTGTCCTAGGGATGGGAGAAAGCTCGAACGACTTATTGAATTACAGCAAACAATAGAATTTAAATTTATTTATTTCCTGAATTGTGTCGAGGTGAGTCAAGCCAAAGTCAATGCGTATGCGCTTCTTGAAATATTACAAACTTTCCATAAAACATAAATATCACTTTCATGTCGCCTTTGTAAATGATTGGAAAACACAGGAAATCTATTAAGCTGGTGTTTGGTATTGGGGAAAAACAAGAATTTTGTTTGGTCTAGTTTTCGTTTTATTGTTAAACATAGGCTTCTTACAAACAAATGAATAACAATCAAAATGAAGGCTTGAAACGTTTTAACTAAATATTAAAATTATTTAACAAAATACCTATGTCTAAATGTCGCGTGGCCTTCCTTGCTTCACAATAAAAAACAATAAAGATACAAAAGAAACATATTTGGACAAAAAATCACGCAGAAATATCCCCCTAAAAAGGCAGGCGCACTTTCACTATATATCATCCATCATACTATATCATATCATATCCTACGAGTATCTCTCGTAAATGTGGTGTTTTGTGTATGTTTGTTGTCTCCCTGCAGAGCACATAAAATTTAAAAATTGAAATTATACTACATTGAATATATGTATGTATATAGTTTTAATATTTAGCTGGCTATCACTGACGAATAACGTTGTTTGCAGGTTTCCTTTTTGTTTTGTTTTTTGTTTGAATGAAGCAATTTGAAATAATTGTGAGAGCCCTCGAAAGCTCGAAATTGAATTTGTTTAACTAAATTAGGAGTACGGTACGCTAGAGAACCCATTAGTTGGTTGTTTTGTCATCGTGTGGATTTTGGGGTATTGTTAGATAAATACTAAGGTTCAGGACTATTCCATTCGCTAGCCCGCAAAATAAAGTAGATTATACATTATGCGTATTTAGATAGTAGTCGTAACTGCTAAAAATATATGTATATTATAATGTATCATTTGCACTTCTCGTTCCACCCGAAGAATCGGATCGGTCGGTCTCAACGTTGACTAACATGCCACACAATCAAGTAGCTCTTGTCGCCTCGATTCTCGATCGTTTGATTTGGTTCCAGTTGAATACTGTTTTCCATGTCATTATCATCTGCAAAGGATAAAGTTGGCAGATCATTAATGGATGTGTGTAATGTTTATCAGAAAGATCGGTGAGTGCGAAACTACTGTGAGATGAATTATTTGCATTTGAGGATTGTATTAATTTGCAGGGTCCCCCAAAAACATTTTGGGGAGTTCCTGGCTTTAGTGAAAGGTGCACCCACATTCTTTGATAGTTTTAAGAAAAGTCTTTTTACATTTGGAAATAATATTAAATTGAGTAATGAGTAAAAAATTATAGCTTAAACAAATTTACAAAAATATGCAAACCGATTAAAGGTGCTCAGAGCACAGGGTGGACACGGTACACCAATGGGACTAGGATTTTTGGAGGAACATCCATTTTGCTGCATGTGCAAGGACAAAGGACAGGTGTGGGGGTGCGCGTAACATGTACTGTTCGTTTAACAGCTTTACATTCTAAAACATGAACCAAATAAAAAGAAAACTTGCTTAAGTTCTGGTCACGGCTGAGACAAATGCTGCATTCCACTTGGAACCGGAATACGCGGAAGAGGAGGAGAAGGAGGAGCTCATCCCCTTATCCCAGGGCGGACCTACTATAAGTTGAAGGTACTACGGGCGAAGGCAGAGAATGCACAAATAAATCGGATTAAAAGAAAGGCAGAACAGAAATTAAACAAAAGAAAGACGTAAACAAGAAGCGGATAAAGATATAACGAAAGAAAGTTAAAACAAAACAAAAGTCAATCATAAAATCAATAACTATTAAAACTCAAAGAAAAGGAAAGAAAAGAATAAAATAAGGCTTACGTATCGACTTTCCAAACTATCAAATGCGCTGCATTATCGCTAGCATCGAATTTATCATGTCCTGCAGAGGGGAGGATATGGAATATGGAATGGTTATACATGTTTGGCTGTTGGTTGTTCTTGTGCTCCATCCAGGCTGCGTTTCAGCTATAGCTTGGATGCCATTTCCTGTTCTGCAGGAGGAGTGCAGGACTTACTTATGCGAAAATCGATGTAGCCCTCGCCACCGCACATGACCAGCATATCGGGCCGCCTGTTCACGAAGGTCAGTCCGCCGTTCAGCATCGGCACGGACACAAAGAACTTGACCGCATCGCGGTGGCCGTGGAAGGAGAGTTGAGCATTGGCCATGCAGCACAACGGCATCTGGCCATGGGGATCGGCTGAAACCGAAGAACAGAAGGGGAAGACATTAGGATTATCTTCACAGGAAGATTGTCTTCTCCTCCTCTCACTTGATGTCTTCTGCTGCACCTCGGCCAAAGGCACCGAGATGATCACACCGTTGCTGGTTCCGATCCACAGCCGGTTGCAGGACACCATTAGAGCGGTGATGCGGACAAAGCTAAAGCCCAGCTTTCCAGTGCCGAGCATTTTGGACACATACGGCTCAATGTCCACGTCCTGTTTGTGCTCAAACGTATGCGTGTTGTACAGACGGAGCGTGGAGTCCAATCTAAGGGAAAGAATCGGGCAATTCATTCAGTCCTGTATTTATGCTGGGATTCTGATGCTGTGACAAGATCTTACCGTATGGATACCCACACACCAGCGCCTGTGGCCGCCATCTGCCTCACCTGGCTCTCCTTGCGCGGATGCGCGTCCAGCGAGTGCACAATGTTGAGCGATATGGGGTCCACAATAAAGATCTTGTTGCGATGCGCCGCCCAAATGCGCTCGCCGGCCACACAGAGGCAACGTATCGAATGATTGCGATCACCGAGCGTCACCAGGTGATAACTATTCAGATCCCATTGGCCGTCTGTCTGGCGGCGGAACACTGACAACTGGGCATTGGCCAGCGCCACAACAACCCTCGCCTCCACATGCACAATCGCCAGGACTGCATCCGGCAGGAGAACGCGGTGCAGGCACTCGTGCCATCGGCCCACCCCGCTGTGGACATACAGCCAGCCGTCTTGGGCCCCCATCCACATAGTCGGTCCCACCGAACTCATGGGCGGATCCTCGCGCTCCTTCGTCCCCAAAATGGGGTTCAGCGACTTGCTGCCAAAGAGAACACTGCTCCCGCTGCTGCTGTAGTTGTTGTTGTTCGCCTGGTTCCCGTCGCTGCTGTTGCGGCTGGAGAGGCGCTGGGGAGCGCCGGGCAGGGCCTGGCGTATCTTGATGGCCTCGACATTGACGAGCGGCTCGTCGGAATTCCCGGGCGGCAGTGGCTCATTGGATTTCTCCGTGGCCTCCTTGGCTTCCTCTTCGTCCTGCTGCTGCTGGAGTTTGCTGTTGCTGTTCTGCTCGTCCTCGGACTTGGGCTTCACGCGCACAAACTCCACTTTACCGAGTAGCTCTGTGCCCTCGCCGGGCCGCTGCAGCATTTCGCCCGCCTTGACCACCTCCGACTGCTCTAGTAGCGCGTAGTCGCTCTCCATGGCTCCCTGCACGGAGGCGATGCACAGCAAGTGGGAGGAGCAAATGGGAAAGGCATCCAGAACGGTGGCCGACTGATTGGCGTCCACCACGCTGACCGTGCTGGCCGCGTGGGTGCTCGTGCAGATCCACACGAAGGAGCTAAGCTGCGTTTCCGGCTCTAGGGTCTCCAAGCTAGCGCGGGCTATCTGTCTGTCCAGCGCCTCGACGCTCTGCTCCGCCGTGGGACTCGTGATCTCTGTGATTTCAAGCGTGGACTTGGGGGCGTATGGCGAGTCGGTGGGTATTAGCGATTGGCCGTCTTTGGTGAAGCCTCCGTGGAGGTTGACGCCGGCCGCGCAAAACACCTTCATGTGAGGCGAGGCCTCGGCCAGGGGATTGCAGTATACAGGCACCGGCACCCCGCCCGAGTGCCGGCTGGGATTTGCCTCCTGGTTGGTTTTGTTGATTGGCAAACTCCAGCCATATGCGTGCAGCCGTCCGTCTTCCTTCTGGACATGGGCGCGCAGCTGCCGGTACTGCTCCCGCCTCCTCGCACTGATGCGCTCCGAGCCCCCGTCCTCAGAGTAGTCCTTGGGCATCACCAAAGCATTGGCGAGCCCTGCGCTCGCGGGATGCATGGGTGGCTGGGAGTTGGCTAAGGCAAGGCGATTGTCCCCACTTCCACGGCTTGGGGATCCGTGGCTGTGGGCAGGACTTCCTCCCCCGGTGTGACGAAACATCGGCCCCCCTCCCAGCCCATCGGCAATGCGTTCTGTCGGGCGATTGGAGGGGCTATCACAAAATAGAGCGATTAATACATTGATTTCCGGGTCTTGGATTGTAGATTGTAGATTGTGGTGGAAACTCACGTAAAAAGATTACTAAAGTACTTCCAGATGCTTTGCTTCGATTTCTTGTCCAAGTTGTCGACGGTACGCGAGGCGCGCAGTATCTCCGTGAGACGCACCGCCTCCTGCAGCTCCATCAGACGCTCTTTGTACTGGTTGCGCTCCATGAGGACCATTGCCATCTCCACGCGAGTGAAACGCTTGCGCTGTGCGAGCGGCACATCATTCTCCTCCTGTTCGGTGTCTGCAAACAGCGAATTGCGTGAGATATTGTGGCTTCCAGCTGCTGTGGGTTCGACTTACTCTGTTGCTTTACCTGCTCCTTGGTCTTCTTGAGCTCCTCTTCCAGCTCGCTGATGCGTTGCCTGAGCTTCGTCCTAGACTGCTGCATTGCACTCAGCTCCTCGCGCACAATTTCCACTTCTCCCGTCAGCTCATCCACTTTGACAATCAGATCGTCCTTGACAATGTTCAGGGCATTCCTAAGGAGGGAGAGGGAGGAGGTTGGGGATGTATGAGATTCAAAAGATTGGGGGAACAGCAGAGAGAGAGTGAGATATTTACTTGGTTGCCAGCAGCTCATTGTTCTCCATGATGAGATTTTCCACTTCCTTGCCCATGCCTGCAATATTTGTTAAAGATTTATTAAAAAAAAGAGATTTAGATAGATTCATAAAGGAGACAAAAAGATGAAAGCGTTGGGAAAGCATCCCAAAGTGAAACTCCCGTATTGAATTAATGGATAATAAATGATAAATGGGAGACGGAAAATCGAAGCATAAAAGAGAGAGGGTATGGAAAACTAAAACCAAATAAAATATACATAAGTATGAACCAAGTATAAACCAAGAGAAGAACGACAGAATTCTATATCCAACGTCCTAAAACCGAACACAAACACCAAAAAAATAATTTGAAAATTAACCTTATCGTCGATTCTACGATAACTACTTACGGTAGAAGCAAAAGAGTAAATGGGAGGGGGGAAGTTAGGAGATCTATAGAATCTACTATTAAGTGATCGGATCTCTCACGATCTCTTCAGCTTCTTCAGACTTACCGAAATAGTTGTCGTTTGCTTCAGGGATTCGAATATACAATTATTTGTGTGGAGGTGGGTTTGGAGGTGGGAGGATATTCAAAATGATTTGTGGTGGGGATAAGTAGAGTTCGGCATAAAAGAAAGAGAAATTTCATTAGATTCGGATTCGGATTATAGAATTTTTATTTGTCTAAATTTTTCTAAACTTTAAATTTTTGTTTGCTTAATGGATGGAACACACTGTCTCGAGCACATGGTACGCATATTTTCCAACAGATATCACAAAGAAAACACACACAAACTCTAGCTAGAGCAGAAGATCCTTAGTTTTCAGTCGATTCTCGCATGATATTTGATGTATTTACAGGTTATATAGATGAAACCATATATGAAGGAGTCACATGGCTGTGGCTGCGCTTGGGGTGCATTTTCTTGCACTTCTAATTGTTCTGACTGTGGTTGGTCTGGGTTTTGCTTTTGGGTGTGGTGGTGGTGGTACCTACCTGAGGATGCGTACTCTCCGGGATGTACCCAGCAGCCTGTACAGAAGGGATTCGTGCCAGATTGGATGCGCAATCCACACGTGTATAGTGGTATAGAATAGGTGGAAATGGAAAAAGAGAAAGGAAAAGTGACATTTAGTAATATTGGGAATGGGCCATTAAAGATAGTTAACCCGAAACCCTAGACATATGAAATCCGCTCTCCATTCGAACATTCGACTCTCCTCTCTCACCTGTAACAATCTCATTCTCTTTCGTTTCCTCATTGTCCTGGAAGGACAGCTCTGTGAGATTATTGTCTGAGCGCTGCTCCTTTTTGGTGGTCGAGCGACCAACTGACGGACGCAAAAAATGGGGAATCATTGGGCGCATTTGGTTTTTAGTCGAGTTAACACACAAATCAAACACACAAAAAAAGAAAGTAAAGAGTAGACAAATTAGTACAGTGTGTGAGTGGCAGAATGGCAAAGAATCTTCAGAGGCTGGGGGAACCTACCGTTTGCGGGAGGCACATTTGGCACAACGGGACTGGTGTCGGGGGGACTCTGGGGCGAGGTGGCCTGATTCTGCTGGTGCAGCGAATCGGTGGCGGCACCACGCTCCGCAGGGCTGGGCAGGCTCATATCCAGCTCATTCTGCAGTGATGGCGGTCCCGAGTCGTCCGACTGGCTGCCCCCGCTGCAAATGGTCTCGGTGTCCAGCATAACGGAGTTCTCCAGCGAGGCAAAGCCATAGGAGACAGGGCCCGAGCTGCGGGCCACGGGATTGAGGCGCGCACGACTGACTTCCA
Organism: Drosophila subsilvestris; assembly: GCA_035043285.1. Taxonomy (NCBI): domain Eukaryota; kingdom Metazoa; phylum Arthropoda; class Insecta; order Diptera; family Drosophilidae; genus Drosophila; species Drosophila subsilvestris. The sequence continues at coordinate 212,665 of JAWNNB010001348.1, read as the reverse complement.
TGCGGTCGGAGGCGGTGCTCATTTGTGAGTGCGTGGAGCCCATCAGCATCTTGGTGCGTTCCATGTAGTCCACATGGTTCTTGAACAGCTCCGTGTACCTCTCGTGCAGTTTGTTGTATTCCTGAAAACATCACGCATGGCAGGGGATTGGTTTTTCATTTGCATTACATTCCACTCACCTTCTTGAGGTCCGTCTCCCGCTCCTCCAGACGACTGGCATGCTCCAGGCTGTTTTTGTGCTTCAGCTCCAACATCCGCACAATGCTCTCCACGGACTCGAGGCGGGTGGCCAGCTCCTTGTTCTCCTGCTCGGCCAGGTCCTCAGCCTCTAGTAGCTGCAGGGGACAAGAGGAGATTATTTCGTTGGCCTTTGCTTCCCTCCATTCGGCTCACCTTCTGTTCGGACTGTTTTCGTGCGCTCTTCTCCCGTTCGTACTGCGTCACCAGCTGCTCGTTGTCCTCGCGCAGCAGCTCCACCTCGACATCTTGCTCCTGGTTGATGCGATACGAGGCGTCCAGGCACTCCAGCACGTTTACCAGCAGCGGCATCAGGTTCTTCACCACGTCCTCGTCGTAGCGATTGATCATCCGCTCAAACTCCTGATAAATGCTCCCCGCCAGTTGCTGCACCTGCAAGGATGTACGTGACAGAGTAGGAATAGAGAGCGGGTGCATCAGTCTCAATTGATTTTGATTGGGGTTTGGAAGTGAGTAAAATGGGAACACGGATAGTTCAATTGATTGATTTGTAGGGTTTAAAGAGAGGAGGACCATCTGTATTCCTATGAGCAGAGAGACGGAGTTATGGTCGGTATCCTTTTATTCTTTGAAATTAGTAAAAAATTTAAGGGAAAGCTCTTCGAATATGACCTAATGAGAACAACATGAAAAACCCAAACGAAATGGATGGAAGAAGTGAAAAAGTCAGAAGGAAAACTCCCCCCTCCCTTAAAGGGGAAAAGTCTAAAGTGGTGACACCTCTTGGCAGGTCTCTCAAAATTGTTAGTTACAGAATAAAAATAGAAAACAAAACAAAAAGTTCAAAGTATTATTTGGAAATTATTATAGCGTGCATTTTATATGTATGTACAAATCGGAGAAAGGTGAATAACAGAATAGGAGAACGGAAGAATAGTGAGAAACTAAAAATTTTGGATAACTCACGATACTGACAACCTGATCATTCTGAAAGAGAAAGAAAAGAACAAAAAACAAGGTGTAAAGAACACATAAAAAACCATAACTTCAACTAATTAAATTACTAAACAAATTAAAATTTAGGGATAACCGAAAATAAAGGTTTAGTACATGAATGGTTATCGGGAAACCTATGGAAAATATGGATTAGATAGAGGAAAAACAAAAATGTTTACAAATTTTAAATGTAGATTGGATGGCTTTGAAAATGAATATTGATAAGGATTTATCATAGTATTCGGGTATTATTCTGGGCCATATTCCTTTGCCCCATGATAAATAAATTCCCTTGGCTACCGAAACTCCGCTGCTAGGCCAATGCTACTTGGAACCCATTACTTATAAGGTCAGCTGCTCGTAGCTATAGTCATGCTTAAATATTTATAAACTTATTTGGTGAGACCCGTTTTTTAAATACTTTTTGTGGTTGTTATTGTTGGCCTAGGAAACGAGTTTCTGTCGCTTGATATTTCTGGGAGTCAACTCTCCTCATTACTCAATTAGCAGAGAGATACGAGTAGTACGAGTGCAGGTGGTGGGGGCTTATCAGGTGGGGAACATGTGCTCGAAGAACTGACTAATTGATTGAATGAGCTCATTATAAGAGAGAGGGGAGGCAGTGATTGACAGGGGGAAGGGAGGAAAAGCTTAAATTTGCATAGCACATGTCGATTAAAGGTAATACTCGAGAAGAGAAGCTGATAAAGTGCAAAATCAATCAGGGAATTGGGGTGAAAATTGAATAAAAATTAACTCTGTTGGAAAGGAGGAAAAGAAGGAGGAGGAGCGGCATGAGTGCGTTGGCAAAGGATTGCGTGAGGCGGTCATCAAATTTGAGGGCCGCCGCCGACTGACTGACTGACTTTATTGATTTCTGTTCCCGGCAATGGCACTCTCTTTTTCGCTCTCCTTCTGCATTTCTTTTCCTCTCTTTCTCTCTGTGTCCCCATGTTGGGTTTGCTTTGCTTTTCGCCAGTTTGAATGTCAATGACCACATGTGTGGGGGGTATCCGAGCAGCAGTGGCTTAAGCGTCAGCTGATGCATGATAGCCAATTCTGAGATGCGTTTTTACATAATGAGGGGGTATCCATATACAGAGAGAGCGAGGAAAGAACTGTAGAGAAGAGCATGTTTCCGCTTGGACACTTTTATAGCCTCATTATCTTTCGCTTGTTTGTGGAGAGACCCGAATCGAAATACAAGAAAAGATTATATACATACAGAGCACCAGAAGAGAGTCTTATCAAAGTTAAGGGAAAATCAGTGGGGGACCATGGAGCCCGCATGAATCATTTACATTTACAGAGATTTCCTGAACAAATGATATCATTTTGTGGATCACAAATTCGTATATGTGTGTACATATATGTATAGGTACCTTTTCCGACATGACCATATTGTTGTCCTCCGTGCCATAGACCGTCTCCGCTCCCGACTGCGGACCACCGTTGTTGAGCAGCGCATCGTCGTTGTCCATCATTTTGAGGGGGGGACCTTGCCAAGGTCTGGTCCTCGCCGAAAGTGGTTAGGAGAAGGGGGGGGGGGGGGGGGGGGTGGACACCCTTACTTTTTGTTTGTGTGGGATCTCACGTCACGCGTTAACCGTTATGCAGGCAATAGCTTTTTTCAACCCCAAAAAAAAATAACAGAATCTAAGCTACGGTACTGCGTGTGGGTGTGTTTGTGTGGTGGCTGCAACCGACCCACTCACTCACGTAGACACAGCGAGTGCGAGAGGGTCACACTTGATTTATATGCTCGCTTTTGTTGCTCTCTATTTTTGTTTGGTTTGATCTCGCCTCTCTCCTTATTACACTATATTTAATATATTTTTGTTGTTGTATTTTCTGTCTGCCATCTGCGTGTCACTTTATTTGCGTTTTTCGTTTTGGTCTTGTAGTGGTTGTTGTTGTTGCAGCCTCGTCTCTTCCCCATCCATTTACACCGTTTTCTTGACTAGATTTCATTTTTTTTTCGTCTACGTTTTTTTTGTTGCATTTTCGTCTGGATTTCACTGCACGGGCCTGCCCGACCAGGTGATGAGTATTATTACGCGCTTTTTAGGCTAAACTTTAAAGTTTATATAGTTTTTAGCTCATTTTTGCAATAAATATTGCAGCCAGCGCAGTGTGACCTCACATTTATCAATAAAATATACCACCTGACCCTCAGAAATATACTGAAATATACCATGTCACTATCAAAATATACCGTAAATATACTGACGGGCACGACAAGATGCATTGATATTTCTCGATTTTGATATTCGGATTAATATTACTAGCTAGTTTGCTCACTAAGCCCTAAAGAAATAATTTTATCCGATTCAAAATTTAATTTTGTATAAGATTGGCTAGTTTTCAGAACTCCTTTTATTGGATTGTTTACATAATAGGGATCAAACAAAAACGGCCAAGCATAAAACGTAATTGTGAACTTCGGTCACACTCCGTCATTGTTGCTGGCCAACCAAGTTCTGCATGCGTAAGGACATTTTATACCCTATTTCCTTTAATTAATGTTTAATTTGTTGTGCCGAGATATTTTGAAACAATAATATTGAATTTTTCCTAGATTGACATGTTTTTTACCTATTCATGCAAATGATTTGTTTTCTGTATATGGTGTATCCCCGTCCCGATACCTATTATTGGTACGCATAAGCTTATGCAATCATTGGATCCTGATATTACAAACATTACCTCTATTCGATAATATCCTTTCTCCCAAGGGTAGCAGCCTTGTTGCTCATTCCGTGCCAAAGTTGCAGAACAATGCTGCTAATTCATTTCGGCCATGTTGCCGAAAATGTTCCCATACGAATCAAATGTATCTGACGGGCCACATTTTTTGGAAAACCACCCCAAATGCTTACAGCAAATTTCAAACGTAGCAACCTTTACTTTTGGAACTTACCACGAATTACGCTCTCTTCACCACGAAATTTGCTCTCTTCACCTCGGAAAAGAGAGAAAATTTTTAAAAACCACCATGATTTGTGAGCGAAAAATTTCGGTATTTTTTGTGCGCTAAATAGAGTTAGGCGGTCGTTTTGAAAAGTAATAGTTTCATAATATTTCTCTTAAATAATTTTAAATATGTTTATCCCAACTGAGTACTAGGCTTTAATATTGCATTTTTTTTAGATTGACGAAAAGTTAGCTAGTGTTTGAAAAGTCACACTTTGTTCCTTCTGCCTATCGCAGAAAACTACTGATATTAATATTTTTAGTATATCGATATATATCTAACATCACTAGTGCCATTGTTGTTGTTATTCGTTTGCTCATTTTTTGTGCTCCGCCTGAATCAAAATGGTTTTTGTCAGAAATTGGGAAGATTTTGAGATTGCCGCCGAGAATATGTATATGGCGAATCCACAGAACTGCCGCTACACAATGAAATACGTGCATTCCAAGGGTCACATACTGCTGAAAATGACGGACAATGTAAAGGTTAGTACGAGAAGAAGAAGACGAATCAAGCGACCACGACTTTCTCTGGGTTAGAAATGAACAATATAATATCAACAATTATTGTTGCAGTGCGTACAGTACAAAGCGGAAAACATGCCCGACCTGAAGAAAATCGAAAAGATCACTAGCAACTTGGTTGGACACATGGCCTCGAAGGAGTAAAAGTCGAACAAAAACAAAACATTTGGCCACGGCGGCACTTTTGCCCGCAGAGATTGCTCCACCTCGTGTCTGGTGCTGTGTGCCGTCCTCCACCAGAAATTGATTTAGTTTATAAGCGCACCGCTGGCCACATTCCGGTGTGGCGATCAGAGTAGTTTTTACAGTTTAAATAACATTTTATAAATGTTAGCTCTGTACATGCCGGGGATCCCACAGGCAGTTGGCTGGCGGCGCACAAGGATTTTTGAAAATTAACAATATAATTTTTGTATTTATCGTAATGTAAATGGTCGTTTTGCTTGCGTTGCAGTAAAAGAATTGAGGCATGCATAGTTTAGGTTTTAGGAGCTTTAACATTGGGGTCGATGGGACTCAACATTTGAAAACACGAGCTTATTGCTGTATAACAGTCAGCTTTCGTTGCGCAGCGTTTCGCCGCATATAAATCGAGCTTAGTAGGTAATTGAAAATTCAAATTTCTGGCGGTAAAAATGTGCGGGTTCTAAAAAAAAATCAACTATAAATTCCATATCCATTAAAGCGATTAAACAGCCCCAAACAAACAGTTTATAGGGAACAGAGAAAAGGCAGGTGGATGGAGTGGAGTTGAACACCAGATGGGAGCTGAGAACCGGGTTTGAGAATAGGAATGGGATGCTGCTCACTTAATAATCCAAGAGCAAATATTAAATGTTTGCATTGGAGGCACTCGAGTTTATTTGCCACAGGAGATTGACGGAATGAGTCGCTGCGGATTGGCCAGAAGAGATCAGTAGCCGGCAAGTGTTTGTTGACTTGACCAACAGAATGCCACCAGAAGTGTTTAGCCCCCTTCTGCAGAATGCAGTACTCGGGAGTACACTATCTGCAGCTAGGAGGCAACTCAGTAGCCACTTTGGATTAAGGCACCTTCCGCGACATACTCGTCCGTTTGTTTGACCTACAGACGTTTGGATGACGCGGCGATCAGAGGCGATCCGCTCGTGTGCGGACCTTTTGATCGGCTCCTCCTCATGGCAGCCCTACAGTTGCAGCTCAAGCGACCTCCGGAGGCACCTATCCTCCTCCTAGTACTTGGCTTTGATTGAAGATACCGTCGAAAACCATCGAACCAGGGAACCTGTACAGTTTCCGGCACGACAAGCTCATTTTGCTTCTGTTTGATGTGGCTCGAAGATGCCTCTTCTACGTCTTATCGGATGTTTGTATTTGCTGCTGCGTTTGGTGCTTTCTGGATATCTCTGTCTTTCTGTCACTCGTCCATCGATTTCTGTTTGCTTCTGTTTGCTGACTTTGGGCATTGCATTGCAGTCACAATCACTTTAGGCGGCTCGGCTTCAACGCCCCATTATCTCTTGGCTGCTACACTGGACACAACAACCAATTTCGTAGCATTCCCTCAAGTGTTTAAAGATCGTTCAGATACTCCCCATTCCATGAGGAGTTGAATGATCTTTTGCTGATCATTAGACATTCAATCGAGACCACCCACCCACCCCAGTTATAGCTATCGGAATCAACAAATCAAAAGACAGACCTGATAAACAAACAAGCAATTGGTTGAGATTCTCTATATACCATACCATATCGGATATATGTATATGTTGTATATATATATATATATACCCATATATGGATGATTATAAGGGGCTACGGCTACTGGTATTTGAAAATGAGGGTCATAAAAAGCATAGGCGTTGCACCGTTGCACCGGTGCAGTGGCAATAATTTCGATCGTTACAAGACGTTAAAGTCTATGGTGTAATTAGGAACCACACTCTGCCCACCCCTTTCATCGCCCCCCCAAACCCAACTCCCTTGTGAACTATCGTGAGCGATAAACTTGACAAATAACATAAATACCTTTTATTGCGGGTGGTTGCAGATGGCTAGCTGGATGGATAGTGAGCGATTGTGTGATTGGGGGGGGATTCGTTCGATATCTCCACTCTTAAAGCCCCCTTCTCAAACAGACCTACTAGTATTACGCGGTGCTCTGTCCGTGTACGTGCTTTTTACGACACCCCCACTGTGGCGTCAATTATAAAAATATTTAAGTACATTTAGCATTCAATTAGACGACCGATGGCCCAGAGTTGCTGCTTCCTTGAGGCCACGAGGGTGCCAGCAATGATCGGAAAATCCCACTGATTTAATATATTATATATTGCATGTGCGCGCTGCAGACCCGCAGACACCCCCTATCATATAACTAAGTCACGCTGATTGCCATAACTAGTCGGTCATATGACAATTAGTTGTAAATTAAGTCCCAATGCAATGCTCCTTGCAATCTTACGGATCGTACGCTCGTTGGGTGCAGCGCATGTTGAGGATTTTCAATGTAAATAAAATGAGTAATTCGGGTAGAAGATAGTAAAAAGAAATAGAAAGCATTTTCAAAATTGTTTTCCTGCAGTAAAAAATATTCCTTTGGAATGATTACTGATAGATAGGGCGGCTTCTTCTGGAGTTGTCTAAAGTTTATTTTACACCTCCGCACTCACCTCAAGGCAGACATAGTCACCACTCTAGTCCGTTCACCATTCACCACATGATTTATGCAAATACGCCACGCCACGTTAATTATGACCATTAGCCACTGTTGAGCGGCTTCCGTTTTAAGTCAATAAAGCGGGGCAAGGGGGTGGTCCAGGGGGCTTTTAGTGAGTTTACATTTCAATTTTGCTTTGTTGTGCCTGCCTCCCCAGAAGAAAGGGTGGGGGCGAGGAATGACAATGAAGAGACACTGAAGTCTGCCTTTAATGAGTTTTATATTGACCGAGTTAGGACATGGAAAGAGAGAGAGAGAGAGTTCTGGACGTCTGTGACTAATATCAAAGGGAATTTTCAATGCGAGTAACAATAGAATAGAGGAGACCCCCTCACGTATAATTTCCTTCCACAAAATGACAAACCCGAACCGGAAGAACTTTACTTTTGTCACCTGAAAATGTATCATAATCAACTTGGGGGGGTGACAGCATGTCTATAAGGAACTACTCGTCAGAACTAACGAGATATCAGTTTCATTATAATTGAATCACAAAAGTTTAACCAGAAATTGCACAATCTGTCGAAGCGATGACAAAATATGAGCTACAGATACGGAAGCAATTGGCTACTCAGAGATTTGTCATACTTGGGAGGAGGCCTCTTTGTACACCCGATCCATCCCTCTCAAATCGACCGAACTCTTTCTCCTCCATAGGGACTTATCGCAGAGCACAAATCAAATAAAAACATATAGAGAGAGGGAGTGGGGCGAAGGGCGGAGGGGGAGGGGGGAGAGGCAGAAACATTAAGCGATTTCAAAATTACTGATAAATGGCAATTGTTATTACTAATATACGATTGGGGCTTGGCAATGGCTTATTTATAGGGCGAACAGGGTTCTCTGTTCTTGGTGCTTGGGACTTCAGGCTGGTAAATCAACGTTTATGATTAGATGTTAATACATCTTGATAACAGAGTCAGGAGGAAGAAGGAAAACACAATCTAGTAATTCCGCATTCGAGTTGATTAACTAGCTAATCGAAAGATTTTCACTTAGTTCGAGTGGCAATTTCCTTGAAAGTTTTTCCGCGTTTTAAAACGCGCCAGAAATTCGAGAGACGAGTCGAGTCGAGTGACTCCTCCGCAATATTCCCATCTCCGTCTCGACCGCATCTGTGTTTACCCATTAGCGTTTTTCGGGCTGGCAGCTTAAAATGTTTACCCGAAGACGTTGCTTACTTGTAGACACACAGTCGGCGGAGGGGTAACAGAGGGGGTGGTACTCTCTTGAGGAGAGGGGAGACTATCCGCAAGGTATAAATTCATCTTTATTTTCTGGCATTTTTGTTTGTTCTCGAATTATTTCGGTTCGTTTTTTTTTCTTTTTTTTTTTGGCGAATGTCAAATACGCAATGCGTAAGTGTGGTAGCTGAAAAGGGGAAGGGGTGCTCCAAAGTGGTAAGGCTAGATGGCGCCACAGCGAAACTTTGTCGGCCATCGTAAATTCATTGAAATTCCCTTTTAATGGAGATTAATATGAGTAGCGACCCGTCCCCGTGGCGCCTCCCTGAAAGCATCAATTTATGGACATTGCTAAATGTTTTTGAAAAAATTTGGATATTTGCTTGGGTTTCATTCATTTTATTATTTTATTTGCCTTTTGTCTGCCATTCAGTGAGTCGGCTAATTAGGAACGTGGGAACGGCTCCAAGGGTACTTTGGATGCGACATGCGACCGAAAGAGATGGATTGAAATGATGGTTTTTGGAATAGAGAAAACACATGAAATGGCAGTCTTGATCGTACATAAGTCGGGAGTGAAATATGATATGCCCTTTCATTTTATTGGAATAAAATTTACAATATTCAATATTCATAATTTACAATAATTTTTGTCTAGAAACCTTTGCCCGACGGGAGCAGAATTCTTCCGTTCTTAATTAGCAACAAATTTGCCCACAACCCCATCGACTAGTAAAACGATTAAAAAATGGGCAAAGAGAAGGAAGCCGAAGAGAACGTTTTATGAGCAAATCAATCAATTTCAATGCAATTTCAATTAGGCCACGATAAGCCATTGGAATCGATGGTTGAGGAGTGGGGGGGGTCAGTGGGTAGACTAATCAAATAGAGGACGAATACCAAAGAGAGTGAGCCCAAACACCAATTCCCCATCCCCTTGGGTATGGCTGGTTTATCAGCCGAAAAGTGTCCCTGTGTGTGTGTGTGTGTACTATAATAAACAATTTTAATATTTTTTAATTATGAAAACAAGTTGATTATATAAATTAAATCGCTGCCACGTACAAAGATTAGATTACGACCGACTTCGCGACGACTTTTGAGTTCTAAATTTTCGAGTGATGTGACGACCATTTAAACGGCTTTAAACAAATTTCTATAATTTTTCAATATTAATAAATTAAACGGGGTATGGAAGGGTTGCAGAAGGGGCGTGCTGATAGGGTATTTCGAATTAATTGAAAATTTATTATTAGCGGTATATATGACCCACCCAGCGATAAGAGGAGTCCAAATCGAAGGAACCTGAGATAAGCAGCTCTTTCTTTTTATTCTTTTTTCTTCGTTTTCTGTTTGATTCGGGGCCTCCTTTATAATTGAAATTTAATCCATCATAATAGACGTTAAAGGCGATTGATTGAAAAATTAATAAAGTTTAGAGGGGTCTACCGGCCGGCCATATCCCAAGGGAAATGTAAGAGAAATATGGGGAATGATAAGCAAAGATAATAAATTCATAAAGCAAACAATAACAAAAATATACAAAATATTGATATCATCAGCAAGAGGATATATGTATTTATGTATAGGCAAATAAACAGGACAGAGCAGATACCAGGAAGGAAGGGAAGAAAGTGAAGGATTGGGAAGCAACAATCATTATCTGGCAATTGAATTCACTTAAGCAAACAATTACAAAATCCAGGGCAAATAGGAAGGAACCCGACCCAGACCAGACCCTCGTGTGTATCGGTGTATCTGTGTATCTGATCAAATACGAAACACAAATCAAAATGCGATTTTCGTGCGTCCTTCTTATCGGAAAGTGCACGTTTATGTACTTTCTGCCTCCGATTCCCATTCTCCATTCCCTTGCCATCGTATCGTCTGGCGCTACCCGCACAAACACACACACACACACACATCATATTAAGGAATCCCACATATCAGGAAGTATCTCAACCTTAGCCAGAGCCCGCTCTGAGGTTAAAAAACTTCGAATGTCGCAACGGCAGCAGCTAAATGTATCTCAGTTGTGTGCAAACAAAACCACCGATCCGCGCTTCTGCTGCTGCTTCTGCCACACATTAGACTCAACTCTTGGCTTGGTTTTTCGATGGATTGGAATGGGATACGACGATTTGATGTGATAGTCTGGCATACGGAAATTTGTTTGCGCCGAGGCTAATGAGGCAGCCCAATGTAGATACAGAAGCAATAGATACATCTACATACATACATATAAAAAAAAGTACAGACCGCTGTAGATATCCTGCTGCACATGAAACAGTTACAAGTCCAGGCGAAATTAAGGTAAAGCATTGGTTTAAGAGATTATCAATCCACCACTTCCACCGTCACTTAGTCATACTTTTGAATTATTTTGTTAAGTCTGAAAGCATAATCTCAGCGATTAAATTCCCACAAATCACTTGTGACATAAATAGCGATTTCTAAGCCTCTTGAGAAAACAAACAAGGGCAGGGCAGAGGCCCAAGCCGTTCTCTAATCGAAATAATAATTTGCAATCTTTCGGCAAACAATTTCCTCTCTAAATCCCAAGGATTATCAATCAGTGATTGAGGTTGGGCGATGGCTTTATCTCATTCATGATTCCCATAATTCTTAGGTTCCATCCATATACATACATCTGGACTCCTACTCATCCGCTTTAATATTACTTAATCTGGAAAAAAATAAGAATGGAGTTTAGTTTATCAGTTTTTAATAAGTTTGCTCCACAGGCAGACCTACAATAAAAAAGCAATATTAAAGGCAAATCAATTCGCGCACTTAATAAAAAAACACCACTCAATTATAAACTTTATCTGGTGGATATGGGGCAGGGTGGAAAGATATGGGTGATATACATACATAGGAGGGTGAAGTATGGTAGCACTGCTGGACTGTCGCATACATTTAAAAGTTCAATTAAAATTGTGTGTCAATAAATGAAATATACTTTATTATCGCCATATTATTAAATATTTATTCCATTGCGTACTGGCACTCTCCTTCCTTGCGTCTGATTGTGTACTTTAGTTGATTTATAATGAAAATTTAAAGAGCGCGACGCTTGTACTGCTCTGCGATTGGAATGCACTTCAAATGCTGACGACTGGTGGCATTTGTTGCTATGGAATGGAATTCCTAATAACTTTGAGATTTAGGCAGGTGTTCCAGAAAATCTCCTAGCCTCTGTCTTTTTAAGAGTTGAGAAATCTGTTGGACACATGTGACCCCTACGATATTGTGGCAAGAGGCAATCAGCAATCAGCCAGCATTCTGTGTCACCTCTGTTTGCTTTAAATATTGCGCAGAAAATGAGGGAAAATATTTGGAATGATAAATACCAAAGTGCAGCAATAATTTTGCATAAAAAGTGTGTGCATATAGTGGGGACAGATTGTCTGACAATCTCCCGTTCCCGTTCCCTTTCCCGCCTTGCCAACTCTGTCAACATGATGACCTAATGGAAGATACTCCATGGATACATGGATGCAGTGTGTCTGTTTGTGAATAGAGTGTATCTTTGCTGCTGTTCAAGCAAGAGCTCAATTTTAAAAAATCATTAATCGATAACGCAATTTAATACCAATTATTTGTACACCAATATTTGCTCAATTATCAATTGTGCCATGGATCTGATCTGGAAGGAGTGTGTTTCCAGGGCGGGACTGTGGGTCTGTGATTAATGAGTAGGTAGCTAGGGGAAGGACATCTCTTACAGGGTGGCTTTGCCACTTTTCCACTTTTCCACTTTTGTGTTTTGTGGTTATTGTTTATAAAATGTTTTCAAAAGTCTTTTACACTTTGTCATCCCTTTCGTTCTTTGTTTGGTTTAAATATAATAAACACAAGTGTCAAAGTCAATTCAATCAACCCTCTAGTCTTTCCCCTTTCCACCCAGCTCCTCCCTCAATCACAACCCTCTCAACCCTCTTTTATTGCTGAGCCCTTGAATTCTCCTGCTTTTCCTGCTGGCCCACGTTTCAATGCTGTTTACTTAGCTAACTAAGGCCGCTGGAAATCTTTTGAAATTTGTTGGCATTATTGTTCACTTATCGGCTGAATTAACACGGCACAAGGGAGAGACAGAGACAGGGACAGAGAGAGTGAGAGTGAGTATCGTATCTCTCTTGCTCTCTCTCCCTCTCTCTACATATGTTAACCACAAATTCTAAATTGCAGGAGCATATGTGACAATTTATTTTATTGGTATTTTCGACTATTTTTATTTGCGATATTTGCTAGAAAATTTAATGCCTGATTAGCGTTTTGCCTAATATGCCAGAAAATGTTCACCTAAATGGAGGAAAAGGCTGCTGGGGGTATGCTACTTCAAAGGAAATGGTTGTTAAAGGGATTACTAGAAACAGTCTCCTTTGAAATTCCCTCAAATAAAGGGGCTCAAAAGGTTGAACATGATTATATTCTTTAAAAGTTACGTATTAGCCCTTGGCTAGAAGAGGCAGTTGACTAGGGCCCATACCTTAAGGGCTAACAGAAATAATGGTTAAAAAAATAAAACTCCAAATAATGAATAAAAAATAGAATAGCCATTAAGAAAAATACAAAATAATCAAACATAAAAGATATAAGTTTTTATTCAAATGAAAAAGAAGAGAAGGTCGTGTTTCTTATCCATTTAACCAAGAGAATCAATCACTCTTTAGTCTAGAAAATTATTCCAGCTGGCTTCACAGTTACCAACGAAGTTTAAGCATTAACCTTCATCGGTTGAAAACCATTCTACTCCTATCCATTTAAATTTCATCTCTAATTGCATATTTACGCAATCATTTTTCCAAAATCAAAATGAAATCAGGCAAAGAAACCCAGTCTCAATTCACAATCCCCAATCCTCACACCTTCACCCACTCGCAAATAAACTATCCAATTGTTCCCTCCTCATGTCTCTCTTTATTTGTGATGATATATAAAATAAACTATTCTGAAACAACAAAAATCATATGAAGAGAACAATGCTCCTCCGTTTCGTGGCATGGCCCAGCCTGGACAACTGCCAGGTCATGTCTGGCCGGCCTCCCTCTGTCCAACAATGCCTCCACCCCATAAATGTTAGTTAAATGCACGTGGATGAGAAGATAAATATCGTATAATGAAAGCAAAATAGGAACAAGATAGAGGATAGAGACGATATATGTACGTAGAAATAAAGAGTTAAAGAGGAGAAGAGGGGAACAGGGATGAGAAACAACAGCAATCAGGTCGTCATTGCAGACATAGCACTAATTTTGAGTTGGTTTTTGGGATACAATTTTCGGTATCGGTATGAGTTTGAGTTGGGATTCGAAAATTCGGGAATGGGTTAAGTATTGGTCTGTGTACGTGGCCAAAGAAAATACACTTTGGCACGTTTCTTGTTAGGGAACAGTTTTCCTTCTCTATCCCCATCCCCATCCCCATTCCCTCCTCACTCCTTTCTTTCTGGCTCTCTTTAATGTCCAGACATTGCATGATGTATGTATGTATGCACATACATGTGCATGTATACTGAAGTTGTTTTCTTTGTTTCGAAATTGTTAAGCTCTTGCTTTGGGGCCAGCTGCCTGGAGGACCACTGCTGTTTGCCTTGGCATAGGTGCGAGACCTCAAATTAGGAGTCGTTTCATAGCCAAAACTTGTACAGATTTGATATGAGCAAAGGAATTTTCATCCTTAAAATATCCGATTCGAATACAAACGAAAAATATTCCAAACAGAATTTCAAATCGAATAGAGAAGAGAATATTGTTATATTATTTTTTTACGGTATTTTATTTATTGAATCTTCTCTATTAGAGACTGACGAAAAGTATGCAAATTTGAATCTGATACATTTATCTAATCAACTTCAGTTAATTATTTAGCATACGTCCGTAAATAAGTTTTATTGCTAGCCCTGAAGCCCGGAAGAATGGAACATGACAACCGAAAAGATAAAGAAACTTGGTGAATAATAAATCTACAAGTCAAATGTTTTCTGGGGTAAGTACTAGATAGATATAAAGATGCCATTCCCATATTCTACCTCACCTCAATCTATTAAAGTCCCATCTGCAATGTGGAACCACTTGGCTGCCATTCATGTCCACTTAGTAATCCATCAAGGGAACATTAAAATCGCCTTCTATGGTCTATCCGCAGTGCGTGCGTGTGTGGAACGGTGGTGGGGAGGAAATGGGTGGGTCATAAAATGGATCGACAATGGGTTGAGAGACCATAACAGAAACAGATAGCAGACAGCAGACATCAGACAGAAAATGCATTATAGAAACATTACACCTCGGTAGCGGACAGCCAGCCAAGAGTTGGATGATCCGAAAGCGAGCGACCCAGCTGTCATAATCAAATGAAACGAGCCATTTATCGCAGCCGTAAGGAGGGGCGGTGGTGGGGGGATTATTGATTTTGTAAGACTTAAAGTTTTCGAAGAATGGAATCCTCTTCAGCTCGAAATGTGAACCATTCGAGTGCCTTAATTGCTGCCCTTATCATCTCTGCCCAAACAGAAGTGTGTCCCCACTCGTGTATCTATGTACATGCCCCATCCATCTATCCATCCTACCTGGCAGTCATTCCGACGACTCTCCTCTCTCATTCCATGAGTCTCCCTGAGAGAGAGAGAGCTCTCACACTCAAGTTGATTATGAAGATTCTTTCGCATTTTACCGTTGAACTTGCTCAACATTCCATAATGATGGCAATTATAGCCTCGTTTTTCCAACAATTTATATGAATTTTCGACCAACAGCCTCCCCCACGACCACTCGCTCTCCTCCTGCTCGGAGGCCACGCCCACTTTTGTATGCCTATCTATCTCTCTCTTGCACCAGTAGCATGGTGATAAAGACTCCATCTTGAAAGCCATAGCCAAAGAGAGAACGGGAGCCAGAGAGAAATATACTAAAAAGCAAGAGAGAGAGAGAGAGAGCGATTGGCGGTGGTAGATAGTAGTGGTGGGTCGGGTCGGACAAGCGGTATATGACTCCGTAGCAGAGTTCGGCATGCACAATCGTTAATGAACGTTCGACGTGAACAGACGCCCACAGAGCGACAATTCGAAAGTTCGAAATTCGAAAGCGGAGTCGAAATCGCGCGTTCAAGTGCGAAAAAGGAAGACAGAGAAGAGAAGAGAAGTGCCGTGCGTTCCGTGTTGTTCAAAACAGAATTCAGTCGACGGAGATAGAACCAAAGCATGTCCAGTGTACAAGTGTCGCAACAGCCGCCGTCGCAGACAATCACAGCGCTATCGATGCCGTCACAGCTGCTCCTCAGCCACATAGCCGCCGCCAGCCATAGCCATAGCCAGCACCATCATCCTCATCCCCATCCGCAGAGATTGTCGCCCCACAACTACGATCAGAGCAGCAACCACTCCACACTCTCGCCCAGATCCAGGGGCAGCCCCACTCCCAGTCCAGTGGCCGTTGGCACCAGTCCCACACACTCCACAGCCACCACCGGATCCCCACAGAGTGCCTACGCCCCAGGATTGAGTCCAGGCAGAGGAGGACAGGAACACGCAACGGAACAGATAGCCGGCGGAGGAGGAGCAACTCCATCGGAAATGGCTCTGCTAGTGGCGCCCATACCCGTGGGCTGTCCGCCACCCCAAGGACCGCCGCCACCGCCCACACATTCACGACTGTATGTGGAGGGATTCGCACCACATCATGTCCCGCATCCGCATTCCGCTCTGGTTAATGTGAACGGAGGATATACCCTGCCCCGTCTGCCACTCGCTCCCGTCTTGAATCCCGCCAATGGCGCGGTGCCAGTAAATGGAGCAGCCCCATCGCCCGTAACCAAATCCTGCTCCCCGCAGCCATCAAGCAACCACACGACCAGCATCACCGCATCGACCGCGACGACACTCCTGCCGCCCGCCCAGAGCCAGCCGAAGAAATCCTTCTGCATTGACGCCCTGCTGGCCAAGAGCCAGCACCAGGCGGGAGAGCGGGAGCCCCAGCCCATCATTGTGGACGATCGACTGGCAGCCCTGCACTATGTCGCCCGGGATCAGGCAGAGCTCAACCACGCATTTGTGGCCGCCTCCAATGCGGCGGCAGCTCAGGCTGCAGCAGCCCATGCAGCAGCCGTCGGCGGAATCAGCGATCACGAGGCACTGCAGCGCATACGAGAATCGCGCGAATTCGATACGCCGAGTCCCGACGGCATGTCGAGGTGAGTAAAAAGAAATTACAGAAAGACTTTAGAGACTACAGACAGAAGATGTTTCGATAGACAAATATTTCAATGGATATTTCATTATATGTATATATATATATATATATATGTATTTCATTATATATAGTTTGATTAAATGAATAAATTGAACGAATGTATTCGTTATACTACCAAGAGAAAACCATGCCGAACCTCTTGAATCAAATCCCTCAACTTTTGCGAGTAATCCTTTCGTCCGCTACCAGGCTTTCCCCTTTACGAGCACATTGGTTGCTGCCACACCCACTTCAAAATCGACATCCTGATGCCCAGAGATCCCCCATGGAGAATCTCAGGCCAAAGCAAAGCTTAGTGGAAGCCCCTCACAGCCAAAGCGACTTTGGGAGCAGCACTCGATAACATGGCAGAAAGCCAAATGCCAAACGACAATCAGCAAACGGGGAAAAGCCTCAATTGGTCAATTCCCATTTGGTCATCACTCAAAGAGATTACGTATACGCCATATGTCTGTCTCTGGCTGCGAGTGTGCTTGTGAATGGGGTTTGTCTCTGTGTAAAGGGGCTAATTTTCAAGTGCGAATTGTGTAGAAAAGCAAACAAATTAGACAAAAGCTTGAAGTGGGGGCATCAGAAGGGCGACGACAGAGCAAGCGACACTTTAATTGTTTTCAAAATGTGTCGCGTAATTCCGATTCGATAATTGCCTATACAGAGTAACTCTTAACCATCGCGTCCTTCTTTTTTTGTCTTTCTATTTTTTGGTAGGTCCGAGTCCCCGAGCTCCTCGCATCGTTCGAGTCCGCCAATTAGCCCCGGCTGCGAAGACCAGCAGCCCCACGCCCACGGCGGCCATCCGCAACTGCACCAGCATTCCCATCACATGTCCATGCGTATGTCCGATCTCCACGACGAGTTCAAAAAGCCTGTGCCACCGCACAGTCCCATCAGACCCCAGGATTTTCCTCTTTACGCGGGCGGACATCCGTATCAGCTGCTAGCCCAAGGCGGATCCGCCTTTCACCGGCCCCTGGATCCATCCGGCAAGCCCATTCCGGTAAGCATCTGAATCAGAGAAGATCTCCTTAAACAGCGTCTAATTTCTGTGTTTTTTCTTTCTATTGGCTTACCCGTAGATCCCCATGGGTCACAACTTTATGCCCTCGCAGCTGCAATTTGAATTCCTGGCCCGCGCTGGCATGCTCCACCATCGTATACCCGAATTGGCCGCATATCCGCATCACGCGATCCTGGGAAAGACGCGGAGGCCGCGCACGGCCTTCACCTCCCAGCAGCTGCTTGAGCTTGAGAAGCAGTTCAAGCAGAACAAGTATCTCAGCCGGCCGAAGCGCTTTGAGGTGGCCAGCGGCCTGATGCTGTCCGAGACTCAGGTGAAGATCTGGTTCCAGAACCGCCGCATGAAGTGGAAGCGCTCTAAGAAGGCCCAGCAGGAGGCCAAGGAGCGGGCTAAGGCCCAGCAGCAGCAGAATCAGAATCAGCCTCAGAGTGCGGCCAGTTAGGAGGAGGAGGATCCAGAGTTGGATATGGAACTGGATATGGAATTGGAGGATGATTTGGATGCCCAGGAGGAGGAGGAAGAGGAGCATCCATTCTAGTCAGGCCGCGATCAAACTGCCGTCCCACCCATCATTGAATCCACATTTTTAGATTTTCGCAAATATTTTAGTCGTTTTTTTGGGGCAGCAACAAAAACCATGCACTGTGTGATATATGTAAACGAGAAATATATACATTAAATTCATTATTATCCCCCCTTCACCCGCATCCTCATTCCCCCATTATCCCATCCTATCAATCCCCCTATTTGTACATAAACATCTACAGCTAATTAGAAAACATAAAACCTAAGTAAATATAAATGCAATCTATGGAATAAACATAAACATAAATCTAAAGTTAAATAATGTCAATAAATCACGGTAAATTACGTTAAATGAGATTAGTTTTACAATTTTCTTACGTAATTCGTGTAAATAATGTGTAATTATGTAATTTTAACATTATCAAATCACACATACATATACAGAAATAACCACCAAACATATAAAGAAAACAAAAACCAACAATGGAGATATTGTTGTGGCATTGCACGACTAAAAGACAGTGGATTTTTATTGAAAATGGGAAAAATAAAGTGCGAAAATCTATAATAAGTGGAAAGGTGAGGTGCAAGAAGAGAGAGAAGTTATGTTATGTGAAGCAAGGTGCAAGCAAAAGATGAAAATAGTCATGAAATATGATCTGGAAGCGAATCTTCAAAGGCAAAGGAGAAATACAGGAGAGATATACCCTGTTTTGCCCCAATCACAAACGCACTCCCCCGTGCTCCCCATTTCTTGTGGCCCCGCGATGCGATAAAGCTTATCGTTGCAAATAAATCAAAATGTGCGGAAGATAATCAACTTAATTGCTGAGACAATAATTATGACTAAATTTATAGTATCACTTCAGAATTATTTCGCTAATTAAAATGTAGCCAACTTACCAACACGAACAACAACAGAAGAGCACTTGGATGTTCGATCGTGTAGAAAATTGAACAAAATCATGGTGAGCCTCAATTTCCGCCAGCAGACGAGTAGTAATATATATATATATATAATATATTATCAGCCACAGAACAGAAATCAGTCGAAGTATTTGCAATTTTTGATAACCGAAGGAGCCTTGCGGCTGTATTTGGGGGATCCACTGCTGAAATGGGTGATTGTACGTTTGCAAACCTTCGGATACTTTAATTTTTTATTATTGAGAACTAAAATGCAATCAAAGTGTGGTCTTATGTCTTATTTTTCTTTAATTTCAGAGCTGACGAGTGCGTCCTCTTAAGACGATCCGCTCTAACAATTAAACCATCGTAATCGAAAAAATTGACATAAATTTTGAACTAATTTGGAATTGTTCTCTATTCCCTTTCCCCGTTTTCATTCTTCTTTATAGAGAGAGAAAGAGAGAGAGAGAACTCGTCTGTCCACTTTATCACGTAATTCTGAAGTATTTCATAGACAGACATAGAAAACAGAGCGGTAGAGACCCAGACCTTTACTGGTTCTGTGGTTGTCTGTTGGTTCTTGCCTTGAAGTATGCTTTATATTGTTATCATTGGATGTTTGATCTGTTGCTGCTGTTGTTGTTGTTATTATGCAGCGGTTTCTTGTTGCTGTTGCTGTTTGATGGGCTAATAAAAATTCATTTTGCTCTACTGCTGGCCCTCTAGCACGTAGAGCATTTCGGTATAAATAAACGAAAGAATTAAACAATGGATTGATGAAGGATAATGTGAGTGGCACAGTGGTTCGGGCTAGTTTCACTATAAATAACTTTCAAATTCTGATAATTTCTATCTCTGTGGAACTCCTAAAAACCATTCTCTATCTCCTTGGACCCACTGTGCACCCTGGGCCGTGCGGTTGCTGATGCTGCGCTTTATTTTGATTTGCCTTGAAGTGGCCAAATGTGTTGAACCAGAACCAGAGTACACAGCACGCTCACAAAGGGATATCCGAGGGAAAACGAAGAAGGGGAGAGGGAAGGTTGAATCCCTTCCTAATTTCAATTCATCGAGCTATTAGCGGGCAATTTGTAGCATAGCACAGGGCAGAAAAATGCATTCATTGAAATGTCTGCCCAACCGAAAAAAGGGTGACAAAGATCAAACCGTAAAACTGGAATTGGATTTGGGATGGGTTGTGGATTGTTTTGGATGCTGCCTCGATGCGATGCTCAATGCCCGATGCCTGATTGTCGCATCTGTTGCAAATTAAATTTGAGTTATAATTTCTATAAACACACACACACACACACACGCACACAAATAATAAGGGGCAGCAGAGGCACACACACCCAGTAAATTGCCATTTGAATTGAGGGTTCACTTCCCTGTTCCATGTTCCTTGTTTCCCGGTCCTAGTCCTGACTTTTGTTGCTATTGTTGCTGGTGTTACAATTTGGTTATCCCCTGTTGGGCAACCCTCTTGGACAGCAGCAGCAGCAGTCGTTGCTCTGGTCCCAATTTGATCTTCATGTCAACACAGATGATCACATTTTATGCTTAATTTTGTTATATGTGATGTTTGCTTTACTGATTTGTGATACTTCCTCCTACCCCTCACCCCTCTCCTTGCCTCGTTGCTTGTGGCATTCGTTGAACTTTTCCGCTAATATTCAATCGAATTTTCCTCGATTTTCCTCGATTTTATTGTCAAATATGTGCGATTATTGTCATATGTTGGATTTTATTATTGTCAAATTTGCATTTGTCTGGGGATCAGAGGGAGAACGGTGAGGAGAGGGTGGGTGCTCTGTAAGCGGTTATTGCTCGTTAGCCATCTAGCTAATGGCTATTTGCTCTGTCACCACTGCCAGGCTAAAGGGAGGAGGCGCAGGATGGTGCTGTGGTGTCCTATTGATTGGCCTCGATGGATATCACAATTGATGCGATGAATTTCCGGTTTTAATTTTTGCAGTTTCGTGGCACAAATCCCAATCTAATTGATGGGTCAACATTTTTGGTACAGATCCCTAAGGGAAGGGATTCTTAATATATAGAGAGTATACGCAGGGATTTAAATCTTTAGTTCAAACCATCTGTTGTTGGAATTGCAGCTTAGATAAGTCTCGAATGGTTGCCCCACTGAATATCTGTTTCATACTGTAAGAGTTATAAGCTCTCAATTTTGAGGACTATCAGTAATCGAATAATTTCACAGACCTTTTCACTACTGGATGTCTTTTCCTTCCTTTTTGGTACTTACATATATGTCAATCCACTTTTCCCATCGTAATTTTCATTCTCCACCATTTATGCTAATTTATCTACTTTAACATTAAAACTCCCCTCTTTCTACGTCAAATATTATCGCAGTTCCAATCTTATTCTGAATTCAACCTGTAACGTAACCCCCTAATATCCACAGCCTGCCCCCTCTCCCTTGTGGGTAAAGTGACCCGCAAATTTGCTAATTAACACAACATAAGGTTTTCTAATTTCATTTAACGCACTAAAATAACTGCACTAACAGATGAACACCAGGAGATAATACCAGAATCCACAATCGGAATACCCACCCCCATCCACCCCCATATCGGTTCTCCCCCTCCCTCTCCCTCCTTCCTTATGAGACTCCCCTCTGCGTTTCCTATACTATTCCAAGAGTTTCCATGGCTGAGTTTTTGGCAAGTCGTCGAGCTCTGTGCCTTTTGCCTTCTGCCTCAGTCGTCGTTTTGGTATCATTAGCCTCTGGGGATGATTTGTTGTTGTTGTTGTTTGGCAGCACTTGATCAACGCGGCAATGAATTCAATTAGCACCAAAACACCAAAACAGCTCTCTGCTGGAGAGGGGGGAGTGGCATGTGGCATGAGGCATGAGGGTGAGGGTGAGGGTATGTCGCACTTGCTGCAGCGCGCAATCCACAATCGAGAGCCAGAGGCGTAGACGGGACTCTGGGAGGACACACCCCGTCCATTAGCCAAAGGAATAGAGAGGAGAGGGCATTCCGCTTTGGTCAATTGTTTGGATTATTTTTCTGGTGAATTATTGCGTGTTGACGCATATGGTGACAATTTCCCCCTACGAATCATGCCGTCTCTCTCCCACCCCTCTCTCGCTGAATACTCTTTGTCTCTTTTTCCTAATGCCTGCAGCAATTAGGTTTGATGGAAATTAATTTTTGTGACTGGTGCAAGAATTTCCTAACGATTAAATCGAAATCATTTTGGCAAATGTCAGGACATTGACATCCTCACAGTTTTCTTTCTTTCTCTCTTTCTATCTCTTCTCTTTCGTTCCGTTTTCCCCTGTTTACTCAATGAACGCATGCACGGATTTTCTGGATTTTCCTTTTCTTCCTATATGGATTGATGGCAGCAAATTCGGTCTACGATTTCGCCTGCTGATTGCTCTTGGACATTTTACTTTTCCATTCTTTTCCATCGCATTCCTCTTTCCTTACTCCCCTCTCGTTAGATATCCTCTCCTTATCGGTTTGGTTTGCTGGAATATAGCCAGATGGATTGTGTAAACATGCTAAAATTATGGTATTAGTCGCCATCATGCCCATGCGAATACATACGATGCATTCCCATTCACAATTGGGTTATGAATTGATTAATTAATCTTCACAAACTATACTTCAAATATAGTTCCACCTACAAAAATCTTCTCCTCTCTTAACCCTCTCCATTTATAAGGCTTAAAGTTTTATTCTTCTTCTGAATACCTCCTCTACCTCTCCACCTTTCACCTGGCACCCATCCATTAACTTCTCTAACAAATTGTTGATGATTTGCAGGACTTCTTTCTTGTTGCTGTCTTTCTTCGTGTGGCAAATTAATTGAAACAATTAAAATGTACAAAAAGAGTCATCAACTTTTTGTTGTACTCGTACACTTCCCGTTTTCAGGGCTAATTACCCCATGTGTGCCGGAGAGAGTCGCGGGCCTGGCTATCGACAGGAGCGTTATACCCCTCGACATTTGAAAAACAGGCAAAAGTAAACAGAATGTAGAATTGCAGATAAACAATGTGAGAAATATTAAATTGTAATCCGCTTAAATGTGTTGAAAGGGAATTAAATCTAATTTGCATAATTGCCCAACCGAAGGGAAGCAACGCGAAGGAAGGAAAAGCCAGAGCGAACCCCTGGGAGGGCAAACGTTTTTCCCCTCAATCCGAAATCCAATCAAAAGTGAGTCAGGGCTGGGATGGATGGGAGAGGGAAAAGGCAAAAGGGGACAGAGGGTATCCTCAAGAACCGCGAGTCTCCTTAGCGATGCACGTGAGGACAATATTTAAAAATGTTTAGCATAATTAATGCGGATTCCTGAAGCCAGAACCAGACCCTCGTCCATGACTGGTTCTTGCTCCAAGTCCCCCGTTCCCGTCGTATCCCATCGTATCCTCCGACAAGTGCACACCCGAAGTTAACGAACATTTGCCTAATCAACCCTTAAAAACATTTGCGCTAATTTGTGGCTCGACGAAGGTGAAGAGTGAACAGAGGAAAGACAGGTCACATGGGTATTTATCCGCATCCGGATCCGCGCCCAAAGGAATGGCCGCCTCGGGGCAACATTATTCACACATACGCTCAACTGAACCTTTGGTTTATCCCCCCCATCATATCCCATTCCAGTCCATGTCTGGAGTCCCTCGGGTGGGAGTGAGTGTGTGTGGAAATTGAATTTATTTTATATGCCACTAATTGGCTGAAATACCTGAGGGCGTTTGGGCCACATTCCCGCCTAAAGTTGGAGGTGTGAGGCATCTTCCATGAGGCTGATGGTACTATTTACTTGTAAAGTTTTGCTTAGTTTTTGTTGTTTAGATAAGGATGGGAATGGGAAGAGCGAAAGTATGTGGATAAGATTCAATGAGAAACCCAATTCGTTCTTCAATGAGTTATAGAAATATTTCTCTTTCAGTAGAAGCCTCTTCCTTAATCTCATATCCCTTCGACATTTCCATTAATTCTACAATATTTAACCCAAATATTCTTCGGATCAAATCTCTAGATGTTACTACACACATTACATGATATTTCAGCCTGAAGGAAAGAAGGCCCGAATACTCTGAATATCCTTAGTCAAAATCAGATAAAGTGGACGAGGGTAGATGATATGATAATGGCTATAAAAGATTATAATGTGCACAAATCCTTTTTGGCCAGATTCGCAAAAAGCCGTCGCAAAAAGAGCTCAAGTCTCAAACCTCGAACTGAAGACGAAAATCATTTAAAAAATGGAGCGAACCCCTAAAAGGGAGGTCTACAAAGATAAGTCTAAGGAAGTGTGGATACCCTATGGGGCAGGTGGGTGTATGTGAAGGAGTAACGGGATACATCTTTGAGTAAAAGTAAAAGTAAAAGCATAGAAAGCTAGAGAATTTATCCACCTGCTCTGCTCATTCGAGCATACCCTGCCTAGACCAGACCTAGAGTAATCCCAAACGAGCGACAGATGAAGAAAAATAGCAGCAAACAGCAACAACAAAAGGCAGCCAGCATCAAGCGCCGCGCCGCGCCGCTGTAAATGCTATTAACATATTAAAGCAATAAAAGAAATGGCATATAAAACTCCCCTGCCAGCACCACATTCTGACTCCACCCCTGCTGTATCAGAGGATGGGGCAGGGCCACACACCCAAATGTTTAGCAGCCAAGTGGCATTTACCCTTCGGAATGGAAATGGGAACTCCGAAACACTGAATCCCCCTCCAGAGTCGGAAGACCAGAGCAGTCAGAAGATAAGGGCCAAGAGTTGCTCTGTTTCTGTTGGTACTTCAGGCCATCCTTCATCCTCCCCCTGCCCTCACCCTCACCCTGCTCTCCTCCATGGATAATCATACTAAATGCTGCCATTTGTGAGGTTTTGCCACTTGCCCTTTATGGCTCGAATGTGTTCGCTCTCCGTCGTCTGCTCTGACTTGTCTCTGTCTCTCACTCCCCATCCCTTTCGCTCTCTTGGTTTGTGTGCAGTGTGTGTGGGCGTGTGCTGAATCTGCTTCGGGGGTTGGATCAAGGCAAATTGTGAAAAGTTCGCCTGGGAAGTACTTCTAAAGCTCTGTGTAAACACCCACTAAAATCAATTTGCTGGATTTTCTACCACCAGAAAATGTGTATTTTACGGGCTACAATGGAACATAGCAGAAGGATACAATAAGGATAGAGTAGATAAAGAAATGGAAGGCAGAAGAAGAGACCGAAATGGGTGGATTGATTGTCCATTTTTCGGTTGGGATATACTACGGAAGGCATCCCCATCCCCGATGGATGGGTACATTGGATGAGCATGTAAATGGCATATGATCGAGAAATGTAGTATAAGATATGATTATGATTATGATGAGTGTGGATGGAATTTACAGAGCAAGTTTCATAGGAAGCGGTACAGAGGTATCTTTGTAAGACCATAACGGGTACAAAAAGACAGATATATGTACAGCGTTAATCTCTTGTTATAAAGAAAAGTTTTACCAAGTTTTTATATAATATCACCCACCACCCTATTGCCCACCCTTCGCTCTTTCTCTCTCTCTCTCCCATTATAACCTCACGTACTGTACAAATTTCATATTGAAAAAAAAAAGTCGAAACTTTCTGTCCTTTGGAAAGTTTTTCGTAGTCAAATGGAAAGCTAAGGGCAGGGAAATGGCAGTTTAGAGGGGCTGTAGAGGGTCGTAGTTAGAGGTTGGGGATAGTCGTTCAATGGCCTTTTGGTCCCTTTGCTTAATCTCATCTAATAAATGGCTTCGCCTCCTGTCCTCGTAAATCACTTAGCAATTTTCTGCGGAAAAAACGTAAGTGTAAATCGTGCCAAGGTTCCTTGATTCCTTGATTTTTCGCAGCTTTTTTACATGGCCACGCATAAGTGGCCCTAAATCGCATTCGTATGAGGCAGAACAACCCCACCCCTCCTAGCCCTCTCAGATTGGGCTGCGAGCAAGTTTTTTAGTATGACCTGCCATTTGATTTATTTATTGTTGGTTTATGCGTGATCTTGCCTCAAATTAGCATTTATCATTCCGATTGGAGCTCCACCCACCACCCACTCCATGCAGACACAGGGAAATCTATACTACTCCCCCCCTCCTATGCCCCACGACTTTTTCCAAAGTACATTCTCAACGACAGAGCAAAAAGAAAAGAGCAGCTTTTCGCCAAATTGTTTTAACAAGTGTGGCGTCATTTTTCAAATTGTATTTCAAGTCTGTTTGGTTGGTCTTCCTCCCTTCCCCGTCGAGTGATTGATTGCGATTATTTAAATTTAAAAACTGTATAAAAAGGGGGTAGTAGTGGAAGTATAGAGGAAAAGTGTGCATATATTGGGGGAGAAATTCTCTCTCTTTAATTATCACACAATAAACTTAATATAACTATGCGAAATCAAACGAAAGCCGACGCTCCACATCTATCAAATATAGATAATCCCAGTCGGAAAACTTTAGCATCTAACCCTCCGCTACCTTCAGTGCTTCAGTGATTACTGGCACCTACGCATAGCACCTCCCTTCCGTACCACCATCTAATCCCAATACCCATTCCAGTTCCATCCGGATATTCTATTTCATTGGCATTTCGGCGGGGGTGGGTGTCCCAATGTCACTAATTGTGTGCAAATGGCGTTTGTGCTTTGCATTTTGCGCCATGCATATAAATGGCCTAATCGTAGTCCATTGGGACTATGGTTATCCCTAGTGCCCAGGGGCGTTCCTTGGGAAAGGGTGTATGCATGATACAAGAGTTTTAAAGTGCAAATCGCGGGATAAAGGCATAGAATCACTTTTCAATCGTATCCTATGGGATTTTATTCACACCATGAACCCCATGGCGGTCTTTACTTCCACCAGCACTGATGCATGGTGTACCCCCCCAATATAGCACCCAATAAAACTTTATATTGAATATTATACTACAGAGAGAGGGAGTCGTAAAAACTGCGGCAACTTCCGTTGCGATTATGTGACAGAGAGCGAGAGTTAATAATATTATTAATCATCTTTCTAGTACTATAATTTAATTTAATTTGTTTATTTATCTTGGCTAAGCGCTGCATTCGATGGCTGCTGGCTGGTTTATGGCGTTAGCCATTGGGCAATAAACACATTTGTTTGGTTAATGAAGTCGATAAGACTACCGTCACCATAAAGATACAGATACTCGCTCGTACTTGTGCTCGTGCTCGTACGGTAGGCGGTAGGTAGCCCATAAATCCATCCCATAATGTGTGGATAGTGCGGAGAAGGTGGGTAGATTGACTTTCATAAAATTTACGATCCAATGGCATATCATCGACTCCTTTAATTGAACGCAAAGAGCATAATTTTCAGTCAACCAAATCAGAGAACGAGAACAGAGAGGGAGGAAGCTATGCTATGGTTTTCCTACAGAGAATCCATGAATCCCCCCTGGTCTTTGGATATATTTGTATTGATTTTAAAATTATGCACACAAACAACGAACGAGAGGATGAAACTGGAAACAATCCCGGACGAAATGTCTGTCCAGGGACCCTGGAACGTTCATCAGTTCACTTCTCGTCATCGTCATCCTACTCGTGTTGACTTTCTGTTTAGATTTTCAATTAATTTGTTGACACAGAGTGCGACAGAGTGCCGTGTGCCCGTGCCCCATCGTATACGTAATACGGGTATAAATTGATTATTTCAATTTATTTAAGGCGCAAACCGATAGCATTTAATTAAAAACTCATCTGAGCAAACAGCCAACAAGAACTGAGACGGTGAGTGAGAGAGAAAGAGAGGAGAGAGGCAGAGACAACCTGGATGAATGAGAGAGTGATAGAGAGAGAGAGAGAGACTGACAACGACACGACTCATTACAGGTTCAAGTACCAGACACCCAGAGGAATGGAATGCTCCGTGGAGTGCAACGCGAGTGCGATAAGATGATATGGTTACTATGCCTACTCCGATTCCGACTTTATCAGACCTTAACATCTGTTTATAATTGAAAATGCAGCTACTGTCTCGCTGTGGCTGGCTCCGCGGGCAAGTGACACGAAAATTGACGCCAATCGTCTGTCATTAGTGTCAATAGAGAGTCAGCAGAACTGGGACGGGACTGGGACTGGCACTCAACGTAGCCCAAAACAAACGTCAGGTTAACCCATGTGTGCTCTATGGTCTTGGGATTCTTATCAAACTGTAAACTTGGTATGTTCTTTACCTGAAAATGAGAAGGGAACTGCACAGGAGATTCTATAGATATCTGCGGTAGCAATGGAACCATTGACATCATAACCCAACAATACAGATAATTAGAATTCTAAACTCAGAGGAAGATTATAGTATATACATATATATATATATATTTATGTAGTATTATATATGGAGATATGTATCTATTTCCAACGAATAGTCCACAGGAGGATTAATTATCAGACTCCAAGTCCAGTTTAAAGATAAAAGCAGAGAAAAACACCTGGCCGGAAAGCCTCCAGACATCCAGAGAACGACCACCACATTATTCTCTATCTCTCTATTAAGTTTAAATAGTTAATAGAAAAACAATAAATTCTTCAACTGCCTTTCAGATCGATTCCGGGTAAGTTTCCACGCCTTTTGTTGACTCTTTCATATTTCTTAATGATGACATTTTAATTATTAGTAAAGTGCTTTCAACAGCTGATAAGATATCGGGCATTGGATATTTATGATTGACTCTCTTTCTCTCTCCCTATGACTTTGGCTGGCTTCTGCTGCTGCCTCCGTCTCTGACGTTCCCCGAAGTTCAAGTTGATTGAGTGATTGCGGGGAACGAAAGGTAGAGGCAAAACAGTAGCAGTGGCAGAAGCAGAAGCAGAAAAGCTGTGTGGCAGCATGGATTGATAATAGAGTTTCCATTTGATGGGATAGGAACAGACTGTATCGAATGTTACTTTATGGAATCGAGTAGCGCTTGCAGGAGGTTTCCTTGGCTTCTAATCTCTGCGCGCAAAGTTCACAGAGAGATAAGATAATCAGATTCCCACATTAAAATAATCCTAGCACTAACCCTGAAATGGTATTCAATTATCTTAAGCCTTTCGATAAGGAAACCTCCTCAAAATATCCCCACAGCACGCATTCCAATCAATCAATCAAACAATTCCCAGCGATTTCATAATTCTCTTTGCAAAACTACAAGTAAATATTTAGACATCATTAGGTTCTATAGTCGGATGGGAATGGAGATGAGGATGAGGCTCCCACCAACACCTTGCGTTCAGATTAGCTCACCTCGGTTCAACTCAATCAATTTAATGCCTCTCAACAGGTGACTTATCATGGATGGGCTGGACTAACCTGGACTTGACTGGACAGACAGACACACTGAGCAAATACAAGGATGCCTGCAGTTGCAATTTATTGTTTGCCCATCAGATACTCAAATATACTCAATATTCCCAGCTTCAGGTCACGTACCAGCACTTCCCTTTGGGGCACATACATATAGAGTGAGAAAGGGAGACACGACTGTATCCCCCCCCCGTAGTATCAGAGACACAATTAGAATTATGAAGTCAACTCCTAGTTAGCTGGTGATTAAAAGACAACAAATGCAACGACGTTGACTGCCTCACAAGTCGACCGCAAGCTCTGGCAAGCAACCAGCCTCCAGCCTCTATTCAACTCCTACACTGAGAGAAACAGTGCCAAAGTCAGGCATATGACAGTGTCTTCCATTGAAAAATGTTTCTCCGACTGCACTTACCCCTCGCCATCTCCATCTCCATCGTATCGTTGTCCAAACCTCAGGGTAGATTGCAATTTATCTGCACGCAAATTTGCCCGAAGTGAGGGCCAGAGACAGACAGAGACGAGTGGGAGTCGAAGCGGGAATGGAAGTAGGAGTCGGTATCCCATTGTAGAGTGTGAAAAGTCAAGTTTGTCTGTTGCTGTCGCTGTTGTCTACGCAAACAATAGCTTTCGGGTGTCATAGCTCCCATGATCTTGCAGCATTTCGGGGCACTTCGAATTGAGCTGCTCTGATGGCAGACTATGATTTGTCCATCGCTCTGTTGTTGTTTGGCATATATTGTACATATCTGCATATAAACTGCTCTCCTTCCATTCACCGTTATGTGGGAATTGTGCCACCAACTCGTGCAAAAAGTTGTTGGTTTGTTCTGCTTCATTCTGGTTATAGAATTTCAAATTTTCTTGGAATTTTCTCTGGCTACAATTTGCGTATGTGTTTAACGAAGCGTATTTGCCCTCGATGGAACAAGGGTGTTGGCGTGTTGGGGAACCACCGCAAATTTGTGTATGATTTTTGTTTTTCACAAGAAAAACAATGGCAGCAATAGCAACCGGAGGAGTTTTCCCAACTTTCCCAACCAAGGCGAAAAGTGTTGCCTCCTTTCGGGGGGACTGGCAGGGCAAATGTCCTGCAAATATTTGTACAAATAAAAGACACGAAAGCAATTTCAACATGAAATCCAACAAATAAATACAAATTGCCTTCGCTCTGGGCACAGTGGGCAGCGGTGCCACGCCCATTCTATACGGATACTACTTTTATAAATGGCCAAATGGCCACAAAGCCACTGAACTGAAAATTTGTTAAATTTTTGTTTACACAATTCTTTGATTCTTGTAGAAGGAGAAGGCAAGAAGGACCTAAAAACACAAAAACAATAGGCATGAATATATGTATGTAGGTATGTACATATATAGAGAATATATACATAGACAGAATTCCTGGCCATTGTTTTATTTAATTTTTGGTTATTTTGCAATTTTTCACTTCATTAAACCTTTGCTTCTATGGTCCTACGCTACGGATTTGTCATATCAATTTACTCTCATTTGAGAGGAGGAAAAGGGTTAAGAAAACACTTTTTCAAGGGTTGATTGAGGCTGAAGGAAAAACAAACCAATTTGTTATGGGTTCGGGGGATCAGGCGGTGGTTCAGAGGGTTCAGAGGCCTCATGTCAAATCAATGTCAGAGCCTCCTTCTTACGCAATTTTCTGACATGATGTCAGCGATTTCATTCCTTCTGGGGGCCCATAAACATCTTCAGATATCTTTTAAGTGCAAATGTTTATTTGCATACACACACTCATACCATTCCTCTTGCAATATATAAAGAAAAGACAAACAATCCTTCGGCTTCGGCATCTGCTTGAGGTCGGTCCATGGCCGGCTGACAAATTCTAACAAATCTGTAAAAATTTGTCTTCTGTCAGGATGAAATTACTCAACAAAAAAGAGGCAAAGGGGGGCAGAAGGAAGAACACACACTCGCAGGATACATGCTTAGCATACACGATTGGGGGGATACGCGCACGATTGGGGGGGGCCTTGTATTGTATTTTGTATCATGTGCTCGTTAAGCGGCAAGCAAAACAAATCATAATCTCCAAGTCCTTCAAAGTGGCTCTCTTGTATTTGTTGTTGTGTTTCTCGAAATATGTATGACAACGTGTGCTATTTGCCTGCTTACACATACATATTTCGCCTTGCTTGCATTGCCTTTTTGTGGTTGGAAGGATACTCTTCCTTATTGCCGCACCACCCATCTCCATGGCTTATAAGAAGGAGACGCTCCCTGGAGCACATACAAGGGAATACTTACGCGTGTGATGTGTGGGACTGCGATTTGCTTGTTTGGACAACTGCTTTGGTCCCGGTCCCTTGACAAATCTATACATTTGTGAAGAAATACTTGCAGGAAATCAACATTTTTTCTACTGTTCTTCTATTGTTTTTCATTATTTAAATTACAGCAACTGTTCAGCTCCATTCACTAGTCCTTAATCTCTCAATCTATAAATACGTTTGATATTCTAAACATATCCCCAATCATCCATAATTTGGATCACGTTTGTGCTTGTCATAGATATATATACATATAGTACACTCGTAGACTTCATATAAATCAATTTTTTGCATCAAATTTTTCGTCCGGATTCAGGCACCACAAATTTTGTGCTTTGGTGGTCGGAATGGTCGATGGGGCTTATTGATGTGTAATAAACCCAATTGCATTTGTTTTGAATATATAAATAATTCATAAAAAAGAGAGAGAACAAACAGCAACAACAACAAAAACAAAGGTTGCGCCATTTTTTTTGCTCTTCTCTTTTTCCGTTTCCGCTTTACGTGCGTGGCATACTAATTCGGAATAAATGATACAGAGGGGATAGAGAGAGAGAAAGAGAGAGATATAGTGAGGGGTGAAGAGGGGATATAAAATAATAGATAGAATGTATCCCTCGGATGCGTGCGGCGGGTTGTAAAACATTTGATTAATCAAAACAAAAAGTGTTGAAAATGTTATTTTTGCCAGCATTGCAAATGGCGCATTTAGGGATTTTTATGTGCCGCACTGATTTTTACGATATATACATACATACTCGTAATCACACATAAAGATTTCTATGCTGTCCATACGCGTGTAGATATGTGTAGGTATATAAAATATACCACAAATTGAGGACGTTTTCGGTCATTCGGTGTCTACCCAAAATGGAGCCATAAACATGCCAACACAAACATTTAGAAATCATAAAATTCACTACGACTTGAGAGGATTCCCTCGTAAAAAGGTAAAGGATATTGCGAATAAAGGATTCGCCACTGGAGCACAACCTCCTCTGGTACTCCTCGTAAAGGGGAAATACCCATGTGGAGTGAAGAGTACAGGGTGTCATCTGGAATTGCTCATTACGGATGTCAAAGTGTACACTGGGCGTCATAGATCTATCGACTTTGTGGAAAGAGGATAATTAGTCAATGGCGGGGAAGGCAGCAACAAAAGGAACTTCCCCTCTCAGCAGGGAAAATATGAAAAAGAACAAGAAAGAGGGAGAGAGTGTGTGTGTGTGTGTGTGTGTGTGTGTGTGTGGACTGCTTTTGGTAGCTACTTCATTAACGGATGATGCGTCTTCCAGTGGATGTGTATGATAGGTGTGTAAGACTTTTTAATTTATTTAAACATCAAATTTAATACGAAATAGCATTTTGACAGCCTCTTTCTATGCACTTCTTAAGTGTAGCAGCTTTCTCCTTCCCAAAAAAATAAAAAATATTCACAATAACTCCCCCAGCAATACAGGGTATTTTTGGCTCTCTCTTGACAGCTTGACATTTAACATTTTGCAAACGTATTAAAACACCCCATCATTGCCTTAATTAAGAGCCATAAAAGCACATTTACTTATTGTTTGGATCTGTGTCTCTTTCTGTCCCTCTCTGTGCTTGAATCCCATTTAAGCAAAAAATATCCCGTCTCGTGGCAAGTCTTTGGGCTTATTTACCCCTGGTTCAGGCTGCTGAAGAGCCCCAACATACCACCACCCACCACTTCACTCAGATCCCAGTCTCCCTCTACCGCCCGGTGAGCGTCCATTTGTCGTGCTTAATTCATGGCTAAAGTTGGAATTAAGTGAATTTGACGTTCATTAACGTGCGAGGGTTGTGCCCTGCTCTGTGAGTGGGAGTGTGAGTGGGAGTCTGCATGTGTGTGTGTGTGTGTGCGCCATGTTTTATGGCGTGGGGATGGAATGGGGGAAATGGGCGCCATTCTGTTGCTGCCGGTGGTGGCACAGAAGTGGTGCTTGTGAAGTGCTCTAGAGGTGGAGGTTAAGCAGGCTTTTTGCGCCTCAGACAGTGTTAATAATTAGCCGAACGTCTAATGTTGCACTAATAACGAAAATTTGTGGGTTAGTTAACCAAAGTGGGACTGGCTGTAAATTAGCTGGACAGCAATGGGGAAGGTATACATAAATGTCTTTGTGTCTTATTATTTGCTTCTCTTCTGGATAAGCTAAGCAACCACACATGATGAAAAACATTCCAAGGCTTTGATTTATGGCCTAACAACCACAAAAGAAACCTGATAAGCAAATATTTTCAATAATTTCAAATGATCTCTTAAAACAACCTGAAAATCGATATGTTTAATCGCTTAAGCAGTAAAACAGGTACAACACGAGCAACAGGTTTTACCCAATAGGCCTGATAGGCAACAAATCCTTAAAGTAAAATTGGAATTGAAATCTAAAAACAAAAAAAACAAGCATGTACATATGTATAATACGAAAGTTAAAGCTGACAAAATAATTGGGCAAATAACAAACTTTTGACTTCGGCATAACACATTCACGACATTCATTCATACATACACATGTAAAAGTTTTTTAATGCCGGCACACGAGTTTCAAGTCCAATGGTATCAAAACCAACTAACTAGCCAAAAATGTTGACCACTCTCACACACACACACACACCCACACTCGGAGATAGTTCCGCCCTACTCCCTCACTGCCAACGGTCCACCCGTCCACCCTTCAAAAAAGGAGTCAAATGTGCCGCAATTCTTCGAATTGCCTGTTAATTAGTCTCACTTAGAAAATAAACTGCAGTAATTAAGAGAAAAGGCAGACAAATAAAACAAAACAAAAAATGGGGAAGAACTTCCGACCATACAGCTGCTGCTGCTGCATACAGCCAACGCCCTGAAAAACTAGTCGGAAGTTTTCTGCACAGTTTTCCCCAACATCTCCCCTCCTCCATCACTTCATCTCGTTTTCCCAGAAGCCCCGTTGGAGTGAGCATTTTAATTTCAACGCTAGAATTCTAATTAACAAACAAATCCGGCAAAATACACAGCAGTCGAGAGTAAAAAAT
This sequence comes from Drosophila subsilvestris, assembly GCA_035043285.1. NCBI lineage: Eukaryota > Metazoa > Arthropoda > Insecta > Diptera > Drosophilidae > Drosophila > Drosophila subsilvestris. The sequence goes on along the minus strand of JAWNNB010001348.1, from coordinate 177,745 downwards.
CCAACCCACATTGGATTCTCCACTGCCTTTCCTCCAGGGAGTGACTGAAGAGACACAGAGACAGACAGACAGGCAGACAGGAAGAGAGAGAGAGAGAGGGAGAGAAAGAGAGAGAAAAACGAAGCGCTCGGTGGTGGGGGTTGGTTGTGGAGGGAAACCCTGTGAGGCATGATCTCGCAATTTAATATTATAATTGCTACAATTATCATTCTCATGCCATTTACACAGCAATTGCACAAAAACAAAGCAGTGAGGGAAAGAAAAGGAGGGAAGCATCCCAAAAAGAGAAGTAAAAGAAGTGGAATTGGTATTGGAAGGGGGAAACAGACAAATGGGGTGGGTTAAGGGGAAGCTCGTCAGCCACTTGACTGGCAAAACGGATTCGGATATGTACGCCAAATTGAAGCAATTACCGGACTCCGGCTACCCTCCGAAATTCCACTCAGACTTTGCTCTATATATAAGCCAAGAGACTCCACCCACCAGAGCTTTTCTCCCCCTCTCTCTCTCTCTCTTTCTCTCTCTCTCTCTCTCTCTTTCTTTCTGTCTTTCTGTCTTTCTCTTTCTCTTGCGCCGGCGCTGTGATAAAGAAAGATGAAGAAAGCGAGAGAACACAATGGCGTCTACATACCCACGAAAACAGAAAGATGAAAGTTGAAGCTACCCCGCGATGTTTCTACCGCTGATGATGATAATGATAATGATGACGATGGCGTTGATTTCAAAATAACTTCTTGGGGGGAGGAAACATTTTAAAAAATATATTCTCAACCAAAAGAAAGTTAAATAAAAGCAAAAACCATAATATATCCCCAAATAACCGAATGCAGCATTTCAGTACAATCTGCAAAAACAACATTAATTGAATTGTACATCGAGGATAATTGTTGTTGCTAAGTGCGTGCAGGAAAAATTGATTACAAACTGTTTTTGCAGCTGTTATTATTAAATTAATTTGTCATCAAACAAAAGTCCCCACACGAAATCAGCATAAAAGCCCCCCACACATCCCCACTATCAACCTTGTCTACCGATCTGTGTGGCTTACAAAAACATGACATGAAAATAATCACAAATGTTGTTGATAAAATCCCAGACAGGAACGGGTATTTGTTTGGCTAATGCGCTTGGTGGGGGAGGGCCAAAAGATTAGAAGTGCTGCGTTCGTCATGTAAATGAAATGAGTCTTATCGCCCCGAATCGAACTAATTGAATTTGACAAATATGGGGGCCAATGGGTGGATGAATCGCTTAGTCGTATGAATACGGTTGTTTAGAAAGAGTGGCAATCTCTGTGGGGTCTACCTAGTACACCTTGTTATAGTCATGGATCATTAAGTGTAAAAGTTTCGCCCCATGACGCTGGAATGCCGACAGCTGTCCCACTTACCGCAGGCCGCTCTATAGCTACAGCCGCACCCTACCCTTTCCCCATTCTCACAGATTGTGTTGTGGGGATCATCAAAAGTACAAAGTACAGTTAGCAATAATCAATTGCTAAGCAATTCTTGTGTTGAACTTGTCATTGATTCGCTGTTCTGTTCCTATTGCTGTACGAGTACTACTACGAGTACGAATACGAGTAGCAGTAGTCATTGGTTTTTCTACAGAAGTCGTTTGGTGTTTGGCTTCATGTCATGTCATTTTTTTTCCCCAAAGATAAAAGACACCACCAACAACAACAGCAACGGCAAAAGCAACAAGAAGAACTATGGGGTATCGCAATGTGTAATTATCGTTGTCACTAATTAAAGTTGGATGACTAAATAAGAAGAGCAGGAACTGTGAATTTCTTATCAACCTGCAAAGGGGATTTTCAAGACAAAGAAATAGAGAACAGAACAGAGCAGACAAGCTGGCAAAGTATTTCATAAATCCTGAGCCAGCTAAAACACTTTTAACTTTTGCGATACAATTTTGAGGTCTATTAACGAAGTGAGGTCTTTTTAATAGATTTTATTGGCAGTAAGCCTTGACAGAGTTTCAAATTAGAGCCCTGCATGAACGGGCAAATGAATCGATTCGCAGTGATTCGGGATTCGCTTCGTCCGATCCAATTGAATCAGCGATTCGGCTTTCTCAGTGATTCGAATCATACGCCCAAAATGGACCGAACGGATCATGATTCATAATTTTTACTGTCTGATCCGAACAGTTCAGTTTTTCTCTCTTTTACTCTCCACTTGATTTTCAGGTAGAGAGAACGAGAAGGCAATACACAAATATGTCGGTTTTTTTGCTTTGCTTTGGGGTGGAAATCAGTAGTTGTGTGCGTGCCTTTCTGTGCCTGTGTGTGTACGTCAACGCGTTGAAGGGGCATGAGTATACTGTGATTTTTTGAATCATGTGGATTCGTGCAGGGCTCTATTTCAAATTCAAAAGCTACCGCGCAATTGCATATTTTCAATCGCTGAGAGTTTTAGTGCTGGACTAAATTTGGTCTGTTCACATTCTGTTCGCCGGACATCGAGGTTTTCGATGTTTTTGAAGCAAACATCGATGATACATCTATATTTTTAGGTTGAAGTAAGAATGGGAACGTATTCGTTGTGTGTACAACTCGGTCATATTCATGTAAAATTTGAAACGCTTGTAAAAAATTGTGTCAGTTCATGGCTCTTAGGCAAGTTTTTTTTACATAATTCAAAAGTTGTTGAAAAAATTTTAAATTCTAATAAATAAAACTGGGTTTACGTTAAAATAAAGTTTTATGCGGTACTATTTTTATGGTTTTTTGTCCAAACACAATGTCCAGATATAACTTTTTATACCCGTACTCAAAAAGAGTTACGGGGTATATTGTATTTGTGGTAATGGAGATGTATAATCTAAATGGTAGATGTAGAATCTAAATGGCAGATGTAAAATATTTGTTCTAGATGAAAAATCTACATTTTAGATGTAGATGTAGCAAAAACATGTAAAATGTAAAATATTTAACAATTCTATTAAAATTTCAATCATAAGCTCACAAATTTATATCCTGACTGATTACGGGTATAAAAGTAGAGTCGCGAGTCCTTCTCGTTTGAAATAAGAACCACCTCAGGAACAAAATGGTTATAATTTCCGAACTTCGACTGTATTAAAATTTAATATTGACATTTAATTTGACATGGTTTACTTTCCAAAAGTCTAGGGGGTCACAGTCTTTAGGCTCGTTATGGTACTCAATGTGTAATATTAAAAATATATATGTATATGATTTTACCCTTCTGCCAAAAAAAATAAAACTATATTGTCTTTGCTTCTGCGTTTCCTTTTCTTTAGTGGTAAAAACATCGATAGTCGCCATAGAACATCGATGTTTCTAAAAATTTTAGTAACATCGATGCCGCGTTGTTTTTATCGATGTTTCTCCACCTCTAATTTACGGTACGTTTTTGTGCTGCGTATTTATTTATTAAAAAACTGCACATTACAACAATGCAGAGCCAGAAAATTGGTTTAGTGACAGTTTTCCTCTACTGCTGTCTCATGGTCACAAAGTCCACGCCACTGAGGTGAGTCCTGTATCCTGAGGAGAAAGTGGAAGAAACTTCGAGTTTGTTTTTGGTTGCGTGGGCGAAGACAGACCTGGAAGCCCACTGCCACTTGCCCACAATCAAGTTCAAGGTTGACCCAGTAGCACCCTTCGCCCAGTCGACAGAAACAAAGAAAATAAGCTAAGCTAAGCAAAATCGGTGCAATTACTCATTTACAGTGACATATCAGATTCGGATGAATCAGGCTCGGTCTCCGTGGAAAAGCAGCCACAAAGCAGCCTGATTGACAACGACAGCGAAGATGGCGATGACGACTCCTTGTATCCCTTTGATGACTCCAGACTGGTAGATGATCCGATGCGGGGGATGGACCGGCATCAGCGCGTCCATGACCACAACTGGGATGTGTTGATATTCACCCAGCAATGGCCTGTGACCACCTGCTATCACTGGCGCGAGGACAACCCCATGCAAGAGTGCACGCTGCCGCAGAAGAAAGAGTTCTGGACCATACACGGCATTTGGCCCACCAAGCTGGGTTCGCTGGGGCCCTCATTCTGCAACAAGTCTGCGGAGTTCGATGTGGACCAGCTGGATGGCATTTCCAATCGCCTGGAGACCTTCTGGCCGGATTTGAAGGGGGCCACGTCGCAGGAATGGCTGTGGAAACACGAGTGGCAAAAGCACGGCACCTGCGCCATGCTCATCGAGGAGCTGGACGACGAGCTCAAGTACTTTGGGCAGGGGCTCAGCTGGCGGGAGCAGTACATCATGTCGCACATCCTGGACGCCTCGGACATCCATCCTGACTCGAACAACACAGTCACGACCATCAACAATGCCATCGTAAAGGTGCTCGGAAAGAATCCCTCTATCCACTGCCTCTTTGATGCGAAGCACGAGATTAGCTATCTCTCGGAGATTCGCATCTGCTTCAACAAGTCCCTCGAGCTGATCGACTGCGACGGGGTCAAGCTGGGCGATGCCGTCTCCATCAAGTATCCGGGTGGCAATGTCACCACAAATTGTCACATCAGCAGCCTCGTCCACTATCCCAGTCTAGTGCCGCCGCTCCAGCGCAAGCGGGAATGGAAGTTTCCGCTGGTGAATGTCTACAAGCTGTTGCAGTTTCTGATGTGGTTCACCCTGTAATGAACTCCAGAAAGTGGAAAATGAAAAGAAATTATCTTGTAATTTGTATAGATTTAGTTTTGGGAGTGAACTCCCTTTGGGAAGACTAAAGGCGCGCCTTAGGAGGACTCGTTGACACCTCTTAGTTTTTTCACTACACCTTACATAATTACCATGATTCGATGCCCTCGCGGTGGAGGTCACCGCATGCACTTGGTCCAGGCGTGTGTGGTATTTTTTGTGTATAGAAGGAAATATAGCAAATCATCAAATTAAGGGACGTTTTCCTTTTGTAAGCCCAACAAAGACAAGAGCTCAGACTATGCCGTCATCTACACCCATCCCATCCCCACACCCAGATCACTGCAGGATCATTAGCTCTTTACCCTTACTAGTTCGTAAGTATAACCCTACGACATTTGTTCAATTAAACACACACACACACACATCGACTTAATATTTGGAATATTGTTTGGATTTAGTTAAGTATTTTAATTTAGTTTAACAGGCTTTGCAGTAGGTTGATATTTATAGAGTCCTTCCTTGTTGCCTTGTTGCTTATTGCTGCTGCGTGGAGTTGCCGTTGTAGGTGGCCTTGTTGTCCTTGTCGTCCTTCGAATCGTTCAGCCGTCGTATGTTGGCATCCCCGTAGCGCGGTGGCTGGTATCCCCCCGGACGCTGCTGGAACTCCTGCTGGCTCTGACCCTCAGCCTGGGTCGTGGCATGCGCCTGCTGTGCACGTCCCTCGGGTCCAGGCGGCGGTATCTGATGCGGCTGCGGAACAGGTTGCTGTCCTGCAGCATCTTTTGCTGTTATCGGCGAGGGTGGAGGAGTTGTTGATTCTGTTTCGGGTGCCTGCGGTTGCGGGTTGAGACCTGGCGCCGGAATGGGACGCATCGAGAACATTTCCATGTTGCGACGAGCGGCACTGCGGGACATATAGCAAAGGGTTGGTTGAAAATGAATCCAATCACACTATTCAGTACTTACGCATCTCCCTGGACCAGGATCACATTGGCACCGCCCTCACGATTCGGCCAGCGAACGTTGGCCAGCATCACGGTGAACCTCTGCGACAGCGGACGCCATCCATTCTTGTGGATGAAATCGAAAGCCTTGGCTGCCGGCGTAATCATGGCCCACATGACCGTGGTCAGCATTGTCATCAAAGAGCCACCGGTGCGCACCACGCGGTTTACCTGTTCCTTGGTCAGCACTAGCACCACCGCATTGGGCACCAGATTCAGCTCCATCAGGGTCTTTACCTCATCCTCCGTGCGAAACTCCCGCCGGGGGTAGCTTGTGGCGAGAGTGAAGTCGCGCGTATCGGTCCCCGACAATAGCTCACTCCTCACGTAGACACGAACGGTGCCGAGCAGAGCGCCGGCTGGAAAGGACTTGGTGCGGTGAATGCCACCAGGCAGACGGATTTGCAGACGCGTCTCATCCACGGAGCTAATGGACGAGTCGGTCGTGAAGGCCGCTATCGAGGTCGCTGTGCTGTGGATGTCCTCCGCAATGAGGACACGATGCGCCTGCTCCGCCCGATCGGCGGCGATTTGGGCGCGAATTCGATCGCGAGTCTCCTGCTCCTCCTGGCGATTGCGACGAATGCGTTCCTTAAAAAAAAAAAAAGTGGATTGTGAATTGAAAGTTGCAAGAGATTGGGTTTTGGGTCTTCATTAACCTGCATATTCTTAATCTCCTGCTCCTTGGTGAGCGCCTGCTGTGTCTGGGCCTGGACCTCCCTTCCCTCGCGACGGCGTCTTAGCTCGCTCTCCTTCTGCTGTCGTTGCTCCTGCTCCAATCGCTCCCGTCGCTTTTCCTCCAGTGTATTTTGAACTTCAACCATACGCATCTCAGAGTCGGTTAGGTGTCGCTGTGTCGGCTCGGGCACTGCCGACAACAACGGCCCAGAAGGTAGCACAGTGGGAAGAGAGGCAGCCGCTGCTGCAGCGGCGACTGCTGCTCTTCTCTCAGCCGCAGCGGCGGCAGATGTAGCAGCCTCAGAGGGACTCGAACTGGCTCCTCCTAAAGGAGCCATCTCTGCAGTGGCCGAGTTCTCAACGGGTGTTGACATGAAGGGCTCACACTTCTCAACAGGTGCGGAAGTCGTCGATGGCTTCTCGACTGGGGTCTCGGGATTTGTATCTGCAGTTGTAGTCGTAACGCTGAGTTTCTCTGGGGCTTCTGTCGCACTGCTGTCTGGTGCCGGTGTCGAAGCAGTTGATTTGTTCGCCAGACTGGTAGAATTCGACACTTCATCAGGATCGGGTTGCTCAGTTTTTTTATCTGTTTTGTCATCGGCTCCGGCAATGCGCCGTGGACTTATGCCTGGAGTGGCTGAAGAGCAGCTGCTGCTAGTGGTGGGCAGCTGGTTCTCCTCCCTTTGCCTGCCAGGACAAGGACGTTGTCGATTTTGGCTGCCAGCTCCTCGGCGCTGGCAATGATGCCAGTGGCCACGTCCAGTGGTGTCCCCGATTTGCCAATAAAGAATATCGAAGGAATGGGGACGACTTTGTCTAAGAGAGTGGGGGATCAATGGTATGATATCCGTGGAGGATTGACCCTAATCTGTACTTACAGAGGGACATGAACTGTCCATAGCCTGTACTGTCGCCTGGGACCTTGATGGCCACAAAGTCCGAGCTCTCTAGACGGGAGCGAACTTGCTCATCGTCCACGAATTTTTCCAGCTTGCTGGAGAGCTCGTTTTCACCTGCGGGGGAGTGCGAATTGATTATTGATTCCTGCAATGACGTGGTGCAAATGATACCATACACATAAGAGTGTGTGCAGGAGAATTTTTTCTCATACCTTGTATGTAGACGACAAAGATGGCATTTTTGGATTTGGATTCCGCCACGGCCTCCGCTATGTTGCCCGAATGCCAGTTCATGTTGCTGCTTCACTTCGGGATGGGAGCCGCTGTATTTTGCCTAAAAAGTGTTACACAAAATTTAGACTGGTTTGTTTTTCCAGAAAAACTAACTGCTGACAGCTGACGATGACTGTGTGTTATCGGTACCGCTCGGGGCTGCCAACTCGGTTAAAAATGGATGGACGCATATTAAGGCTGTATAATTATATTAAAAAATTAATTTGAATTTGGACGATGGACCCGATCTCAATCTCAGCCAGATCCTGCAGCAATGGGAGCCACCACATGTGGTGGGAGATTAGGGCCTCGAGGTAGTGTAGTATCCCTGGCCAGTAGCTTCATTGTGACCAACTCCATATCGGATGCCAGTACGGTGCGCAGAAAGTATGGGGCACCATTGGCTTTGGAGTCACCTCTCTGCTGGCGAGCATTGTGGTCGAGATTTGGTGAGCGTATCGTTTCCAAGCTGAAGCTACCAATCTAAATTCCCAATTAATTAATTATCCTTCTTTTCTTTCCGAATGCCTTGCAGGAATCCCACTCTCTACGTCCCAATGCCGAACATGTGGGAGGTACGCGATCGTGAAAGCATTAACGGCGAGCTTCTGAAGAAGCCCAACATTAGTGGTATCAAACAGGAACGGTGGCCTTCGCGCTCTGGATCCAGCTCGTCACGTTCCACACCTAGCCTCAAGACAAAATTTGTAAGATCTAAGATACTTAATAATATATCCAAGAAACTAACAACAATTTATTCTATAATTATATATGTAGATAATTCTATATATATATAGATTCCATTTTCAACGTAATTTCTTTATGAATATTTCCATTATTAACCGACATTTTATCTCTTCCCTATTTATGACGGTGCATATTTTTTACTTTCCATATGAACGGTGAGGGGTAGCCTACAGTCGATGCCATTCCCGCCGGATGCGCTGGTATACCACGGAATGCCCGTCAGAACAATACGATTTCGCACGGCTGCGCCATGACAATTTGTAATCCTACTAAATACGTTATTCGGGTGGTCTGGGACATCTTACAGCCGGGCAACAAGCACCCCGTCAGTGAGTTGGATTGCCTGCAGCGTGCCCGTGGCCGAACGCCTATTGTGGGCGGTGAGGCATCGAATCTTTCGATATGGGAGATGGCCAGACCAACGCTCAGAATTAAGGCTCAATTAACCTGATAAAATATGTTAAATCTGAAATACAATACAAATAGTATAAAATATTTTAAGCTAGTTTATTTTTCTTTTCTTATGTAATGTAAGCAACGCGTGTAGGTGCCTGGTAAGGTTTGATTTCGATCTAAATTCTGAATTGCAAATATTGAATTTCTTTTTCTGCGAATATTTGCATTCATGAAACTTGTGTGTCGTCAATTGTTGTTTTGTAGTGCGACTCGCACTGGATCCAAACCACTCATCCTCCACCGCCAGCTCGGTGAATCAATTTCAGCTTTGGCACGGTTCGGTGGAATAAACACTGGCTGAGGGTTCCCAGCTCGCCACGAGCGCCACCATCAGCTGGAAATCTATTTTATTTAGTTTTATTTGATTATACATTCTTTATGATGTATTGCGATGTGATCCGACACGTAGCTATTTATTTGCTACTGAAAAAATGCATGACTTATGCTAAAGCTTATATAAGATGCTGTGATTGCCCTCTATTGGGGCTTGTCTAGTACTCTCCCCATTCCTATTTTATTCGTCGGCTGCGCCTGAAAACATAATACATTTTGAAATTTCAATTGCTTTGCAATCAATTGGCAAATAATGCTCACCCTCTTCGCCAAAGTCTGAAATGATGGAGCTGGCTGGTGTGACGGAAATCTCGCTACGCTCCACATCTGGCAGACGTGCCACACGAACGATGCAACGCTTGGGCTTTAGCTGCAGCGTGGTCAGCGGCTTAAGACGCTCCAAATTTACGCGACACTTGCGGAGCTGGTACTCGACCATGTTCTCCTGGTCCACCTGCACATTGAAGTACGGATGCCGGGGTATCTTGATCACGACCTTCTTTATCTTTGGTGGCGTCATTTTTCACTGTGAACGCAAATTTTTCTAAACAAACTGCAATTTGTGGTCCAACAATCGGGGTGGTTTCAGTGCTGCACAGTGTCAAAATTCTAACTATGTATGTTCTAGCATCTTTACTATGTTCATCACTTCCCAGCACTAGTCAGAAGTCTGCTTTGTTTTTGTGTGTCATTGTCAAAAAGTTGATACAGAACGCATCCGCATCATCCCCCAATTGATCTTTACGCATCCATATCCGATCGCTATGAGTGACGTCCAGACCTTGGTGGATATGGGCTTCCCCAGGGAGCGAGTGTGAGTGGCAGTTTTATCTGTGGTGCAGTTTTTCCTGTCTTGCCGGCAATTGGCAACTTTTCTTTTTTTCTCTGTGGTATTTTTCTCAGGGAATACGCTCTGCAGGTGACCGGCAGCAAGGGTGTGGAGCCGGCCATGGAGTGGCTGCTGGCCCATATTGACGAGGAGATTCCATCCGCAGGTGTCCGTGAAGCTGCAGGGGCAGCAGCAGCACCCTCCGCCAGTGGCGACGAGTCGGCCGCAGCACCCAGCAGCAGCGGCGGAGGCGCTGTCGAATCGACGGTACCCAAGTCGTTAAAGTGCGACGACTGCGGCAAAGTGCTCAAAGATCATTCGGAAGTCGAATACCATGCTGCCAAGACTGGCCACAGCAACTTCTCCGAGTCGACGGATGAGAAGAAGCCCCTCACCGAGGAGGAGAAGAAGGTCCAGCTGGCCGTGATCGAGGAAAAGCTCAAGCAGAAGCGCATCGAACGCGAGGAGCGCGAAAAGGTGGATGCCCTAGAGCGCGAGAGAAATCGCATTCGATCGGGCAAGGACATGACCGAGGCCAAGCGTCGCATGGAAGAGATCGAGATGAAGAAGATCGTGGATCAGCGGAAGCGCGAAAAAGAGGAGGAGAAGGTGGCCCGCGATCGGGTTCGTGCTCAAATTGAGGCCGACAAGGCTGCCCGCAAGGCCAGGTAGGGCTTTCATTGATTATTTCTTGAGAATATTACATTCCAAAACTTTATCTATTCCAAAAGAGAAAATAAGGAAACACCCAACCCGGAGCCTGCTCCGTCTGTCAGCTCCACCACGGCCAGCTCTCCCACCACCGGCGTGAAGTCGCCGCCGCGCGACTACACTGAGACCCGCATCCAAGTGCGTCTGCAGGATGGCTCAACCCTCACCGAGACCTTCAACGTGAAGGAGCAGCTGTCGGCCGTGCGCGTGTTCATCCAAGTGAAGACTGGCATTGAGACACCCTTCTCCCTGATGACCACATTTCCGCGAAAGCTCTTCGCCGAGGAGGACTACGAGAAGCCGCTGGAGGTGCTCGGCCTGGTGCCCTCCGCCGTCATCACCATGACCAAGACTGCTGCGTAAGAAGCGTACCGCAGCGACAGCAACTACTAAACTATCTAACTCTATCAACGCGGCGAGATATTCCCCCAACACAACACTTTAAGCGTACGATTTTATATTATAATACAACTAAAAGTAAAAAGATGAAATTTCTCGGTACGGTACGGTTGAAGGGCTACACGAAGGGCTGCACATAGGTCTTGATCTTCTTCACGCTGCGCTCTGCCGGACGGATGGTCAGGTGCTGGCCAAAGATGGTGAAATACATGTTGCCCACTGCCAGCCCAAAGACGCACTCGCTCTTGGGCACGCTCCTAAGGCGATCGTCCTCGCCTAGCAGCTTTAACACATTCTTCGTGTCCATCACACATATGCCGGCCAGTCCCTCCAGCGTTTTGCACTTGGACTGAATCACCTTCAGCCTAGCGCCGTGCATATCGAGCTTGATCAACTGCTTGCTGAACTCCTCGTAGCGGGGCTCGTGAACCTCGGGCACCTGGGCGCCCTCCCGCAGGCCCAGATGCTCGCGCACATAGCGCCGCCAAAGCTGGTGCAGGGGCAGGGCCTGCTCGTAGCGCATCTGGCGGGTCGGTAGCGTGTTGAGGCCCAGGCGAGCGTACTTGCAGCGGGACAGAGTGCTGGATTTGTGCGAGCGGCGCTTCCGAGAGTGCTGCTTCCGACTCTTGGCCCCCTCCAGCATGGTGATGTGTTCGGGTATGATTTTTACATTACAGCGCTGGTGGGGCTCCACCAAGTCGGTGATATATTCCTGTAGAGGCTCCATTTCAGTAAATCGAAAAACAGATTAATTAAATGGCTTAATTTAAACGGTCCACTGAAGAACAGTCAGTTTTCAACCAAGAATTAAAGTTAACAAAGAATTAAGAACCCAAAAATTTGTATGGCCAATATTTGTAGCATCTGGCAACATTTTGGTTTTCCGTCTCAGCATCTGGCAGCACAAGCAAAATTGGTTTTTTTATTTGAATATTTTATAGCCTTTTTACACTGCCGCATCATTGTGTAAGGTGCGAAAAAATTATGTGAGGCGTTTACACCAAAGCCGCATAATTTTTCTACAAAAACACAAAATAGAAACAGCTGTTTGCTATCGATACCCGTCGATACCCCGAATAAATTCAGTATTTTGTAAAAATACTAGACAGAATACGGCAACACTTGCCAATGATGCGTCGCATGATTTAAGATGCGCCGCATCATTGTCTTTTTCTATCCACAGGGCTCTTATGGGCATCATTGTCGCATGTTCCATTTAACAGAAAAATCCAATGCTCCGCTTCAATGTTCACACTTACGTTTTATGCTTTGACAGTTTTTGTTTGAACCCTAATATGTAAGCAATTCAATGAAAAGGAGTTCTGAAAACTAGCCAATTTTGTACAAAATGTATTGATGAATCGGATAAAATTATTTCTTTAGAGCTTAGTGGGCAAACTAGCTAGCAATATTAAACCGAATATCAAAATCGAGAAATATCAACGCATCTTGTCGTGCCCGTCAGTATATTTACGGTATATTTTGATAATGACAAGGTATATTTCAGAATATTTTTGAGGGTCAGGCGGTATATTTGATCGATAAAGCCGCGGTCACATTGGTATTCGTATCCGCCTCTGCGCTGCAATAGTGCCGTCGAGTTTTTTGTGTTCGTCTGCTGCAACAATAATCTGTTGACTAACAGAACTACGGTAAAAAGACGCCGCGTGTGATCGGGAAAAAGTTGGAGCGCCGCTGCAAACACAAAATGCAATAAAACAAATGCTACAATACAGCGGCTCCACGCCTCGTGTGATAACAAAGATAATGAAATATTAGAAGAGCCAGAGAAACGTGACCCAGGCAATTGTTTGTTTGCCTGCTACATATATACGAGTATATATATACATACATATTATATACATATATGTATGTGCCAATGTGTGTGAGTGTGAGTCGCAGAAATCGTAGTAAATAGTATTCGTATCCGCCTCCGCGCTGCAATAGTCGCCTCGCGTTTTATGTGTGTTCGTCTGCTGCAAAAATAATTAAAACAACAAGTTCCAATTGCGCCCCTTTCCCCATCGCACGCTCGCACACACGGAAGAGTCTCCGCAGTCGGCATTAACAAAAAACCGCTGCCGACGTCTCTGTTGCTGTGCAGTAAATGTGCATATTTTAAGGTAATTAAAAAAAAAACCTATCCCAAACAATGTTTAATTAGCCAGAAAAACTATTTCCTCGGGCCTGGGAACTTTACCTGAGCTTTTTCTTTTGTTTCTTTGCCTTAGTTGAGTGATTTTGTGTGTGTGTCTGCTGGCGTGGGCAGCACATAACTGTCAAGTGCGGGAGATGAGAGAGACTCTCAATTAATGTTAGCTCAAATTTAAAATAAAATTTTAAAATTATTGTTGGTGTGAGAAGGGATTACTACGGCTCCCCTTAGCCAGTTCACTCGACGCGTTTTGAGCGCGTTTTTGCAGACACGCGCAGGGCAGAGCAGACGCAGAACACACAAAAATCTCACTCACGCGCACACTCAAACACATACACTTACAATGTAATATACGGACGCGCCCCGGCAGCCCAGCCAGGCAGCAAGCAGCTAACGGCACTTTTTCGCTCTCGACTCTCCCGTTTTTGCCACCAAAAACCAAATCCCAAACAAAAGAAATGCCAATTAAAGGAATTTCAAATTTCCTCTCCTCAGATGGAAATTTGGTAAGCTTTGGATACCGAAGCTGTAGGCTATTCCTCCTATCTTGTTTTTCAATTCCCTAAGTCTCTTTTCTCTCTTTCTCTCTCTGCCCTCTTTACAGTTGCCAAAATGTCCTCAAATCTCATTTAAATAATCTATAAAGAAAAAGTGTGACAAAAAAACGTGAACACCGATAGAATAGAAAGAAGGAAAGAAAGCGAGGAAAGAAAGGAAAAAAAACAAATGGCTCACAATTGAATGGCGGCCATCGTGGCCCCCAGCGGCATCCATTGAGCAATCAACACTATTTCTCCTACATTAAATCATCAGGCACCACCACCATCACCACGGACACCACCTCAGACACCGCAACGCCACTCGCCGCTACCATCAGCACGCACCACTCCACACTCCACAGAGCTCCATCTGCCTCCAGCAACGGCAACAGAAACCGTAACCAGAATCGGAATCAGCGACAGTGCGAGTGCAGCTGCTCAAATTATTGAAACCACTCTCCGCCGTAGTTCATCAATGAGCGTTTCGATGTCACTGGTACAGGGTGGTGCTGCCGGTGGTGCGCCACAGGGCGCCAGCGCAATATTGGCCGCAGCGGCCCCCTATTATCAACCTCCAGCTGTGCCGCAGGATGTCCAGCCGGATCGTCCCATCGGCTATGGTGCATTCGGAGTAGTATGGTAAGTGGATTCTAAAACTCTATTAAATTAATTTTTTAGAATTTGTTCATACGCTGCCTTCGGAACGATATTTCAGTCTCTTTCATTTGGGATTCATTTTTTTCCATTATCGGGGGTCTGCGGGTTCAGTAACCTTCTCTGCTGCTGCTGCTGCTTAGGCCTTCCTTTGATTTTGTAACCCTTTTATTTTTTTTTCCCTTACTGTTGTTGCTGCTGTGTTTTGTGCAGGGGTAACGTAATGTCAACAGAAACATCAACAGAGCGACATCCTCATCCCGCCGTGTTGTAGTACTCCTGTATGTCCTCCGTCATTTTGTGCCTTTTGTGAAATTTTTACAGCTCTGGCCGTCGCGACGGCCCGGCTGAGGGTGGAATTTTCCATAAATTTCTTACCCTGTTTGTCTCTGTCCCTCCATTTCTATATCCTTTATCCGTTTACAACTCCGCTCCTCTCTCTTGTCTGCTTTTCTCTTCTCCCTGTTTTGGTTCGTTTGCTTTGATTTGCACTTTTGTGCAGAGATTAAGTAAATTTGTACATTACTTGTTGCTTAAATTGAGGTAACATGTAACGGTAATTTTTCTGGTCTCAAGTGAAAATTGGCAACGTTACACCGCCGCTTTTCCAAAATTTCATTCACGTGTAAAACGGCATTTCCGGCAATATAATCACACCGGGGGTGTCAGTTGTTTGCAAAAAGAAGAGCCACAAGTGGATGAGCGAGCCCTGATAAACAAAAACAAGTCAGCCACCCCCCCAACACACACACACACACCAAAACTCGCTAAATAGAACAACATTAAAACACATGAGGAATGAGGAGTGGTAGTGGGAGACAGACCGAAAAGCAGGTAAAGCGTGGTCCGCAGATGCGGAAGGAAGTACCCTTATTTCGGCAGGGTGGGGCAGGGAGGGGGCATTAGACCCACAAAGGTAGCGTGAAGTAGTTCTCTTGTTTTCGACTGGAGTTTGGCAACGGGGCAAGGTAAAATGTAAAACTTTTTGGTGTTGGAAAAGCGGTTTATGAAAGTTTGAGCCGTCTCTCTCTTGTTGCAATACTACGGGAAGTTTCCGAAGTTTCGATTAAAAGAAGTTCTCAAACATGAAGTTTGGCATTCGATACCAATTCCAACTTCAAATTTGAGGATTTTCATACCCTTAAATACCTTAAATACTCCCCTGCGTTCGTTCCCTGAATGAACAGCCTCTCTTTGCCACTTTATAACTCTTTGAAGATGTGCTTATAATGCTCGTAAAACTCCGAAATCAATGCCTTATATAAGATTACTCAATTTATCATTTGATTCCGAGAAATGGCACTCGAATTAAATAAGAAAACAAGAGCAAGCAACATTTAACCAATTAATCCTAGGCGCAAAGTTCTACGAATTTAATTTCTCCCAATGCACCAGCGCACACCACAGATACAAAGATACAGATACCCAGGCACAAGTAGCAAAAAGGAATTATAGATATTTAGACATTTATGTGTACATGTGTGTGTTGGACATGGACACGGGCTCTGGTTGCAGTCTGGTCTGCCGACGAGTCGCCTTCTCGCGGCAAGAAGAAATATGTGCTATAAGGTATCCCAAAAGACGAGCAAAGATCTCTTTGGAGTTTACTTTAAACTACCTGCAACTGGTTTCAGAAGAAGCGGCACAAGTAGAGGCAAACGGACGGGCGGACACACGGCAGACAGGTCAGCCATCAGAGGAGCGGACAGCGGAGCGACAAGCGAACAGCGTCCGATGGAAAAAAAAGACAGTGTAAACCTTTTGGCTGCATTCAAACTTGCTTCCTGCACGATTTTTGGCTTAAACCTAAGACCTGCAGACCTGAACCTGGCCTCCGTAACTGCGTCAGCGTTTGGAGTTTGGATCTGGTCTGGGGGTCTGGTCACTGAGCCGCACAGTCTCTTGGGCAAGGTGTCGTCACAAGACGCAGCCGCAGTCTCGAAAGAAAACTTTGGTCTAGGCGCTTATTCACTCACTCACTCACTCACCTTTTACCCAAGTATTGATTTTGTTTCTTCTATTTTTGGGCTTCCTTCTGTTTCTAGCCTGTTGCAAAGGTTATTTATACAACCTTTAATGAAAGCTGCCGGAGCGTGGAATAAAGGGTAATGTTCTAAAAAGTTAATTTGTTTACTTTAGGAAATGTAGGAGAGGGTTTAAGTATCATTTCCTGCACTGAAAATAGTTCAAATCTGTTTAGAATAATTGATACATTTTTGTAAGGGTATTTTATGCGGCGACTTACAAGAGTGTCTGGTCCGTCTGTCTGCCTCCTGCCTCTGTTTTTTTTTTTATTTTGATCGGGGCGCAAATCTTGGGGTAATCTCAAACGCAACGTAGCAGAGTGCCAGGGCAGAGAGTCCCGCATAAAATACTTTTGCCAACCACCGAAAAATATATATTTTGGAAACGAAACCAGTGCAAGAGGAGAATAGTTCTTTATATTCCCATTCCATTCGATCAATCCATCACTACATCCGCTATTTCTGGTGGAACGAAGGAACAGCTGCTGCTGCGTTCTTCTCTTCTGTTCCTCTTTTCCTCTGCGATTTCTGATGATGATGGTTTTTCGGTGGTTGAACAACCTTCGCTATGTTTTTAGAGTATTTTCTGTCTGGCACTAAAACACACACACAAACACACACAGACACTGCTTCGCTTACAGGATATGGGTTCTGCTTTGTCGGTCCGTCTCCCGCATATGTTTTTTTTCTCCCCTCCCCTCTCCCCTTCATTGCGTTTCGTTTCGCTACCCTAGGGCCCAGGGACTGCATCATCATCCCAAACCCGAAAGCCGAACCCTGAACCCGAACCTGATCTCCATCCCTCTAGTTTTCGCTCAGTTGCAGCAACTGACGAAGTTTTTCCAAAACATTTTCAGTTTTCAACGTTTTCCTTCTGTTGCAAAGGGAAGCCATTTCATATGCGAACAGAAGAGAGTGAGGACAGTGATGGGAGAGATGGAGAAAGGGAGAGCGGTGTGTGTTTGACTTTGAAATGGTTTGAATAGTTATCCTGTTTTTCCTGCAACTCGTACACGTAGTGCAGTGGTTTCCTTTGCTTTTTCGATGCGATGGGATTTCCATTCCATTGATTGAGAGAGGGGAAGAACAGGGAAAAGGCCACCAATTGGCCTATGAGTTTTTCATCAAGTTTTTTTCTTTTTTCTTCTAATTACATGCATATGTATGTATGTACATACATATGTACAAATATGTATATGTACATTATTTGAGGAACGTCTCGTCGTTTCAGTGGTTGGGGGTGGAAATTTAGAAACCAGTTTTTCGGATTTTTATGTTTTCTGAAATTTGTCAAGAGTTCAAGTTTTGGATAATTTATGGTTGAAATTTGACAAAGGCGTTTTTAATAAGGGGGGCAAGGAAGCTGTGCGTCTGTGTGGCATTCTTAATAGTTGGAGGGAAATGTTTTTAAAGTGGATATGGTTTTCTTTTCTTGGTTTAGATCAGTCTTCATGGTCATTTCGTTTATAGCCAATGCTCTTGCTGAAGTCGTTTTCAACGCAATCTTTTTGCTTGTTCGAATCTCTTATTCTTATTGTGATTGAAATGTGGCAACATTGCTTTCTTTCTTGCTGAATTCCGGCAACATTGCTCTGTCTGACACGACCACAGGTGGTCTGCTGCTGTTTCCTTCAGGTAGTTTTATATTTTATTCCTCTTTTTTTTTTTTTGTTGTAAGGAGACTTATCCCTAGATTTTGGGGAGGTGGCTTGGGATAGAGGAGACAAAAGGAGTGAATTACGCATGAAATTGTGTCCAGAACTTTATTGTGTCCTCCGCCAGATACGAAAGATAGAGCAGATATAGATACATACATACATATGTAAATATATTTATGCGTGTGGAGGATGCTGCTCAGCTGTAGCATGTGGCATGGGTGGGTGGTATGGCCAGCAGCTTAGTTCACTTGAATTGCTGCTGCTGCCGCCACCCCCATCTGGAGGTTCCCTCTCTTTCTCTTTTAGGCTTTCATGGTTTCATGTAACAAAGTGTGGCAGTGGCAAATGGCGAGAGGAGAGGCGCGGGAAGAGTCCTCTGCAAGAATAAGCCTCCACCTTCTCCACACACACACACACACATATGTACATGTGTATGCGTCTGTATCTTTTTACCTATGCACGTGTGTGTGAAAATAATTTTCACTTGTCCAGAGAAGAACCCTAGGACACCCTCGCCCACCCCTATATTCGTTATTCAAGCAGGTAGTAGCTCTTTTTTTCCATTCCCCTCCCTCTTGCTCTAACTGTGTGTGCCTGTGTGTGGGCGCTAAATAAATCATCGTGTGTGTTGGGCAACAGAAACTCAGAACTCAAGAACTACTCCACTCCTCCCCTTCTGCCGCTGCAGCTGCTACACTGTGCTCGTAAGTGCATTGGAAATCTGAAATAGACAAGCACTCGGACAGAAATGGGTGTTATGGAAGCAATGGGGGTTACGGTATACAGAAGGGTGCTCCCTGAGGCGGTGGTCATTTGTACCTGAACTCGAACCCGCGAACCTAATGAAGCCACTACACGGATGAGCAGTCACTCCCCTCGAGGAAAGAAGAGGAGAATGTAGGTTAGACCTAGACACAAAGGCTGAGAGGGGTGTATCCAGAGGGGGAACTAATTAAGTTTCGACTCAAACGTAAGAAAATTTTCATTGCGGGGGTAAATAAAAGAAGGTAAAGAAATAGCTGAATAAAAAGAAATAAATATAAAAAGAAGAGAGGCTTAGAGAAAAAATTATCATGTTCATTGGAGAATTATCTCCGATTCTCATGCCCTTTCTGGAGATTCCTGAAGATTTTCCGTGCTCTAATTAGAGATAGAGATCTCTATCCACAACTGACACTCGAACTTCTCTTTCGACCCGACCCTGACAGGACGATCTCCTCCGTGTTATGTGAAGATTACCCTCCCAGCTCTGTTTTTCACGTCTCCTTATTTTCTGTTTCTGATTTTCTATGGCTGTGGAAAACTCAAACTCTCTCGCATTACTTACCACAATGGAAAAGCAAACGCTTCTCTTCCTTCTGGCACGACAGCACAATTCACTCGGCCGAAACGAAAAAATCGTGCGAGCTGTTAAGTGTGTGGCTGCCACCAAAGATTGGTGGCTCGCAGCTCCTCTTGCAGCTGTAACATCAGAGCAGCAGCAGCAGTTGTAACTTACCGCCATTGTCTGGACCCTGGCTCTTACTGTTACTGCCTTTTCTCCCACTTGTGTTGCTGTTTATGCTGCCTCTTCTGTTGCCACTGCCACTGCCTCTGCTGCTGCTGCTGTTTATGCTAAATGAGGTTTAATACAAAGCAGAAAAAATCTGCGGGTTGCACTGAACTTTCTATGCTCTTTTGCTTTCGAATAGATGGATCGTCCTATATGTATATGTATTTATGTATGTATATGGTGCACATTACCAAACGTATGTACATAAATCCTTAATATTGCCTGTGCTTATGCACAACCTTGTCCTCTGATTCATGGTATCCTCTTCTTTTGGTGAAGGGTATATCGTAGAGTTTCCCTCTTCAGGCGGCAGCAGGCAAAAGTTGTGACAAGACGAGGGAGTCGGAAGAGCGGTAGCCACAGTAGGGGGACAGCAAGGCAGAGAGCGAGGCATATCGGCAATCTTTTGTTGCAAAACCTCTGACAACACATTTTGCCACCCTTCTTTTGATTTGTAGCTGCAGATGGATATGGATAATCGTGTGTGTGCGCTTGCCACTAAACGCTTTTGACATTTCAATTAAAATTCGGCACACAGGCTCCAGCTCACTGCTCCAGCGGTAATTGCTGAGAGAATGCCTCTGAGAAGACGGTCCGGTCCCTCTATGCCTCTGCATCTCCCTGGCACATAACTCCACTGCAGCGTCATTGTTAAATATTTACCCGAATGTAAGAGTATTTGAAAATGGTTCGCCATGGCGCCAAACGGAGAGGAGCAGACTCTTCTTCTCCATCTCCTATGACCACTCTTCGTTCCATCTGCTCCTCTTCCTCCCCTTAGTCCACTTTCAACGAGATAATAAGACATATGCGTTAATTGTGGCACTCTCCTCTATCCTCCAAAAGGGGAGCGGACTCCCCGTTCTACCACTTGGAAATATTTCCAATTCTTTATTGGTGCACTTGCTGCAGATTCCAATTCCAACTCCATCTCTGTGGCACTGCCTCTTTCTAATCTCTTTTGACAAATGAGCAGACGCAGGAGCTGGCATTTGCCTATGTGCCATGTGGCACTGTCCATCCGATTGTCCACGGATAAAGGTATGGGATCTTAGGAACATGAACAATGTGCATGTTTACTCGTAAGTGACGGAAAAGCTATGGTTTCCTACCATTTGAATAATCTTTAGCAAAGATAGGTATCTCATAGTCGTATCCACTGCCGTATATTTGCGGGAAATGAGACTGTTGCTTTTTTCTATGCAATTTTTATTGCAGAATTGTCCTTGCCACACGCCCATAAAAGGTAGCTACCTGATTCGATTTGTAATTTGTAATTTCATGTGAGTCACGGCTTGGGCTGTCATTCCGTCATTATTGATGTATGATCTTGATATCTGTACGGAACATACGGAACACGATGCACACAACAAAAGGTTGTTACTCCCCTCTGTCTCTCTCCTCTGTGCCTATTTTTGCCTCCTCCTTTCGTTCATCTTTTGGGTGCAAAAAAAGCTTTGTGTGTGCGTTGCCCGGCGGCACCGAGCCGTCAATGCGTCACATAATTTTTAGTGAGAGTAGACTCGAGTGGAGAATGAGAGTTCACGTGACGGAGGGGAAGGCAGGAAAGGGGAGGATTAGGAAATGGGACAAGAAAAGGCAGTGAAAAATACTTCTTGGGATGAGGGGAAAAGGAGAAAAAGGACGGAAGAAAGAGCGGCAGAAGAATGAACATCAGGATTCTAAAAATTGTAACAAATTGAGGAAGAGAAATGGGACCAAGATCGCATAAATAACATTGGAAGAGAAACAGCTGGAGAGCTGAGTAAAGGAGTATCCCTTGGCATAGTTTTTTCCCATTCTTGCGTCTTCTTCTCAATGTGTGTTCCTATTTCCTTGGGTTCCTTCCTGCCGTCCTTCATTGGGAATGAAATAAGAAAATGGAACAAAAAATAAACTTGGGAAAGGAAATGGGGAGCAGCGGAGGTGGGGATTGTGGGGGGAGGATAGAGGAGAGCCTGGAAAAGAACAATAGTTCATATAACGATTCGAATCGTAACCTCCCTTTGATTTCCTCTTGCCACAGTAAAAGTTCAGCTGAGAACGGAACTCTAGACACAAACTGGTGTAGCCTTTCGTCTTCTGTGAATTCTGCAACAAAGTGTCGACCATGTATGTAATGGTCTCCTATATATGCCACACACATGAAGCACGCACTTGATGCCTCTTGTTGCCAGGCAGCAGCGAAAGGAGCACCTTTTGGATTTTTCCAATGGAATTTCAATGCAATTCATCAACATTTGATAGTTCTCTGGCCCTTCCTCTGCTCATTCTTCCTTTAATGTTTCAACGAATTAACATGATTATCCTCCGTTTTCTGTGTTCCTACTACATACGTATGTATGTATGTACATATATCGCTGAAGTATCATTAGCTTTGCGTTCGAGCATAGAGATCCGCCTACTGGTCCGCTGTGAAAACAGAAAGCGAGAGACAGGTGCAAGGCGTTATTGTGTCAGGTCCTTAAAGAGATCTCTCATAATTCTTGATGAACCGAAGAAGCATGGGCGTACCCACGGTAGGCCAGGGGGACCTGTCCCCTGCCTCCTTATCCCTCTATATTGATTTTTCCTTGGAGTTTGGAGCATCGTCCGAATAGTGGGTGCCTCAGCCTCTGCCGCTCTGTTCGCTCTTTAATAAAATGAAACGCCAAAAAAACAGCAGATGTCCAGATAATAGCAATCGAAGAGGAGAAGAAGGAGTGGGCCGTTGACCCTGTTGCACGAGGAAAGGAAAGGAGCATCGGGGGATCCACAATATAAAGGATGAGCATGAATGTCAATATTGACGCAAGGTGGCGTTGCATGAGGAGTCTCTAACTTTCTCACCCTCTCGTTCTGATGATGCTCCTCTCCATCACACCGAAGCTGCAACATCGCCAATTTATAAACGTTGTTTTTTAACGGTTGTGGTTGGTAATTGTGGTAATTCTTATTCTCTCTTCTTGGACGAAGAAGAAACCTCAAAAGACAGATGATAGCACCGACTGGTGGCGCACTCGGACACCGATGGCCAAAAAATTGGCAGCAAAGATGATCGTGATCGGGATCGTGACTTGATGACTGGAAAACAGTGACACTGATGCCAGCGAATAGACGGACAGTAAAAAAACAGAGAGAGTGTGAGATAGACAGAGACGGAAAACAGTTAGGAATTTAAAAATTTCAATATTAACACCAGAATAATAGTCTTAATATTCATAGTACTTATACCTACATAATCTACTAGGTATTTTTTGTAATCATCATCCCCCTGTAGGTCTCATATGTATTTTCGAAAGTTACTCAAATTGCTTGCTCATATCTTAAGCAACATTGACGTCGTCGTTGTTTTTGTTATTCTTCCTCCTTCTCTCTTTTATGCTGTTGTTGTTTAAACTGCTGGCACGCATGCGCACACAGCTCTGCCACTAAGAGCAGAACAGCGACGCAACGTTCATTGCACCCAAAAAAAAAAAACACAAATTAAAGAAAAAGAAGAATGAAATTTTCGTTTGGGATTTTTACGATGACTGAGTTGAGGCACACGGTGCACCAGCGTCCGGGGGGAGGGTCGTAGCATAGAGAGGGCAGAACCGGATGGTCCTCTCGTCTCTGCCCTGACCATGTCCATCCTCTCTCGGACCCCACAATCCCCGATCCCCGATCCCCTGTAAGCCGAAAAATTCAAGACCCGTTCTCTGCCTCTTGTTGTTGATGTTGCTGTTGCTGCTGTGCGAATATGTTGCAAGGTGCCTTGGGGCTGCAGAGCACTCCACCAACCTATCTCAAGGTGAGTATAGTTTATACCCCGTACATGTCTGTGGCACCAAAAGACGGGTACGAGTATGTTGTGTTCTACTTAAGCCGAAGTTGAAGTTGAAGTTTGTTCTTATTCACGAGTGTTATTCTTGGGAGAAATCTTTGTTGTGTAGGGTATTACATAGTATTTAGACCATGCACTCACTAGTGTGTGTGGGTGTGTGTTTGTGCGTGTGGGGCTCATCCTCTCACTGGATAAAATCAAGTGATCAAGTGATCAAGTGAGTGGATGAGTTTTCTCAAAGTTTAATTGAACTTTTGCCTTCAGAATGGGAGGGAGAACTCGACACACACACACACACACACACACACACACACACACACACACACACACACACACACACACACACACACACACACACACACACACACACACACACACACACACACACACACACACACACACACACACACACACACACACACACACACACACACACACAAAAACACACACACACACACACACACACACACACACACACACACACACACACACACACACACACACACACACACACACACACACACACACACACACACACACACACACACACACACACACACACACACACACACACACACACACACACACACACACACACACACACACACACACACACACACACACACACACACACACACACACACACACACACACACACACACACACACACACACACACACACACACACACACACACACACACACACACACACACACACACACACACACACACACACACACACACACACACACACACACACACACACGCACACGCAAGATAGACAACAACAACCACATGAGGGAGGAAGGTTGAATAGTCGTCAGCTTTTGTCATGATACTTATTATACTGTTAGAGAGAGGCATATAATTTACTTGCCACCACACCCCGTTCTCCCACTGGATGGGGGGGGGGGGCGGTGGGCTGAGGCTGACTCATAGTCAGGGTCGAGCTTTTTGTTATGTGATTGTTTCTGTTTGATTTGAAGGGAGCGGGGACAGTTAGGGGTGCGGGTTAATAAGTGTAATTGTTCATGCTATAGGTATGCGATACGGATTGTTCATAGATATGTATGTACATACGAATCGTGGTTTTTCTGTGGCATGTTTCAGGGAACTCCTATCATATGTACATATATGTATGTACATACACTCGCATGAGAATATATCCTACATGCTAATACAAATTCCACACATATGTAACTAATCAATTTCTTTCTATTTTTTCATTCTCCCTTTAGGTAAGTTCCAGTCAAACTTTTATGAATTTCCATTATTCAAGTAAGTCATATATTATTCCCTCATTAGAAGAGCTAATTCTTTAGTTTTAAAATTAAAGTTAAAATTTCGAATGGGGATTGGAATGTCAATTAAATACTGGATACTGGACGCCAAAAGAGACAAAAAATTCAAAAATCCAACTTGAAAACAATGGGAAAATTTAGGAATAACTGCCATAAAACTCACTTGACAACAAAATGCATTAAGTTGTTCTCTTTGTGT
Source organism: Drosophila subsilvestris (assembly GCA_035043285.1). NCBI lineage: Eukaryota > Metazoa > Arthropoda > Insecta > Diptera > Drosophilidae > Drosophila > Drosophila subsilvestris. Next base: position 152,889 of record JAWNNB010001348.1, on the reverse strand, counting down.
CGCTCTCCCTCTCTTGTGGCAATCATAAAAATGCGTCATAAAATATACTACATGCCACAGAGAGAAACACGAGGGAACTTCTTAAGAGAGTGTGGGAAAGGGAAGGGGGTAGGGGAATGTGAGAATGAGAACGCGGGGAGATGCATATTTTCTTTTCTCGTGCGGAGTTGAACTGTCGACAAAGTTTTTTGTCCCTCTGTTTCCCCTCTCGACGAGGGAAAAGAAACAAGGAGGAGGTATACTACCAATAAATGTTGTATCAGCAGCAGCAGCAGCAGCATCGTATATATTGACTTCAGTATCCATTGGAATGCATGTGGAGCACTAAAGTCATGGAAAGAAATCAATAAAGAAAGTATTTTGGAACGTGGCGGCCACTACTACTGTCCTCACCCTCCTTTTCCTTTTCAACAGTTCTCTTGCTACCGCCGCTTCTCAACTACTACTTCTTCCCCCATCCCCCCCCTCCCACAAAAAGCAATTTTTCTAATGGTAATATTGAAAGGCCATAAAACAATATTGGCAAAAGGCGAGTCAGCTATGGTCCGGCAGAGAGAATGAACAAGAATCAACCCATATCATTCCGCAACAACTTTTTACCGCCTTCACTTTTGAGGCGCGGCCCAGGCACAGGCCGTGGCAAAGGAATGCAGAGAATTTTAGTTTCCATAATGCCATAGTATTTTTATTATGCAATATATCTATGTATTCTCTTGTTTATCATAGAGAGAAGAGTTGTCGTTGAATTTTAAACTATTTGGAAGGGATTTTTTTTGAGAATTAATTAAATTCAATTAAAAGACAGAAAAAGGAAGAAAAACGATCCGTTTTCAGGGAGTCTGCGCTAATAGAACAGTTTTCTATGGATTATTGTTATAGTTTTTTTTTAATTTTAAGAAAGTCCTATTTAGACACGATTCAAAAATGAGTTCAAAATTGGCTGAATATTTTTGCAAAAATATGATTTATGTATGTACATATATGTTAAAAAAAAACATAAAAATGTGGTTTGTGGCCATCAAAAGCCTTTGCCCGGGGATTTCCTTATTATAAATGAAACCTTCATCCATTAACATTAGTTTACACTGAAATGCACACATATAACTAACTTTCATTTCATTCCATTCCATCCATCAAAAGAATCGTTTTCGCAGAATATTAGCTCTGTAGCTCGATTGCATTTCAAAAGTTTCCCCTCTCTTCACCTATCTTGTGTATTTTTATTTGTTTCTAAATTCCCCCCCATGCCCCTGTAATATTTCGCTAAATTTAAATTTCTTGATGGCCCTCGAACAACATTGATTTGTCATCACATCACATTAGCCAGAAACAGAAAATAGTCTTTTCTAAATACAGAAATACACAAAAGAGAATTCTGATCTTTGAGTCATTCTCATTTTCTCTTTCATTCTCATCCACCCTTTGCCGCTAATAGTTTTTTTCTCTTTTGGTATTTATTCAGCTGTTAATTGTGTGCGATCTCCAAGGCGCAGGCACCAAGTAGCACTCACCCCACCCCACCTCAAGCGGGTGTTTCTTAACTATTTGTGTACACACATACATACATACATATCTATATCTCTCTCTGTCTGGGAGGCGCCCCCGTCCACGACGGAGAACATATGTCTCCCTCTGCCTTACCCCCACCCCTATGGGTCCCTCTCTGCAAAGTTTGATGACCTTCAATGTTAGAAAAAACTATCTTTTCTTTCGTTGGGGAGGCTGAATTTTACATTTTTGGGGGTAGCCATTTCTCATTCCATATGAACGCAGTAAAAACCTCCATGGAACCTCATTCTCATTATTACATTTTCTCAGAACAGAAACGTAAAAACTGGTTTGTACCTACAGCAAAGCGAAAAACCGAAGAAAAATATCCACAAAATCCCTGTCTATCCAGGACAACCTGCAGATAAAGAGAGTGAATAGAGAAATTGCACAATTCTCATACAATTCTCACTTGTCGATGTTTTCCTTTCTGTCGTTGTGTGCAGTTTTTTCTTTAATTTAATTATTTTCCTGGAAAGGAGGAATTCTACATAGTTTTGGTCTGTCATTGTCTGTGAAAACTGAAAAGGAAAACAGGTTTTTGTATGTTTTGTTTTTGTTTTTCTGTTAATTTTGGCTGAAATTTGAAGCAGAAATATGTTTTGTACAAAATTCGCAAAATGTATAGAAAGCCTCTTTAAACAGAATGTAGGAATCATTCACAGATCTCTAAGCAGTACCATCGTTAGAGATTTCTTCAGGTAACAATAGATGGTTAGGGGGTGGATATTTATCCCGATTCCAATCTTCATTTCTTCAGGATACAATATGTATGCGAACTTTTGGATATTCCAATTTTTATTACTTTTCTCTGCTCTTTTTCTTCCACTTGAGCAGTGGGGGCGTGTCTTTTGGCTTTGTGTTGACTGCTGGCAGGGAAAAGTCTCATCGGGGGAGAACTCATTAAACAAAGAACTCGTTCGCACACTTGATGGAGAGACAGAAGGACGGACGACGGCACCGGCACACCTCAGAGCTCGACTGTGAAAGATACTCTCCAATAGACTCGACTCGCCCTGGCACCTCCTCTTGCTCTCTTGAGTTCTACTCCACCACACTACCTCTCCCACACTTTTCTAGTGCAGCCCGACATCTCTCTCTCTCTCCTCTTGAACCCTTTTATATGCCCTTTTCATTCACACAGTCTTCTATCCTTTTAGCCTCCTCTTTCTCTCTCCCTTGGTGCTCTGTCGCTGGAGCCGCCTCGCGACTTCTTTATTAACCGTTATATAGGCACGAGTGGGAGAGAAGGATATTAAAGGTGAGGTGTGTGTATGTGATTGCAAAAAGTTCCTTATGTTTGCTGCTGCTCTTCTAGTTCGCTTCACACCTTTTTGGTTTGCAGCTCTTTGTTCTTATTTTGTTACCATCCTTTTCTCTCCCCCTTCTCCTCTCCCTTTTCCACAAAAATAAACATGTTTTCTGCACACGCACATTGAGAGAGGAGCAGAGAGAGAGAGAGTCAATGCATCCCGAAAGTATAGCACAGCTTTAAGTGATCATTATGGGGCTAAGTGTGAGTGGGAGAGGAAAGGCGAATGAAGAAGAGTCTATTCAGCACTGAACAGCCAGGAAATCCATTAAATTTATCTAAAAACCATATATTTTCCTCAATGAATATCATTTGGTGGGATTCGATAAGAGTATTTCTAGAAATATTCAAAAAAATACTAAAAGTCGAACTCTAGGATTCTTTTTAAAATTCCCCTCCCATTTCCACGCCTTGTTTTACGCCCCGTCCGCTCTTTTTTGCCAAACCTCTGGTAAACGCCTTAATTATAAGGCGCTCTGCATTGCTGTTGCACGTAAAAGGTTTCGTATGAGTATCACAGAAAAGAAAATTAAACGTGAAAACCTTTCCCTGTCTTAAGGCCTGAATCTGGAGGCGCCGCCTCTTCCAGCACCCCCTTCCTTCACCCTAATTTCCTTTATAGCAGTATTCTACGAAGAAATTTCAATCATATCTTCGTTGCCATCAGAAAAAACGACGCTAAAAGTTTCAAATGTTCTTCCTCCTCCTTCGTGTCCTTCGTTTTGGTTCCTTTTAGTGTTTGCATAAATTTGTTTTCCCTTTTTTTGTATCTGTCTGTGTCCTTTTGAAAGGAGCCAAAAAACAAAAACAAAAAAAATAATAATAAAATTATGCACATAAATTCAGAAAATGGCGCTAGGAGTCGTAAACATTTGCCACTGCTTCTGCCTAAGTTTTTTTTCTCCGGTTTTTCTTCGCCCTGTTTTTCTGTGCTTCTGCATTTTCCCCTCCAAGCAACCATAGAGTTTTTCTAACTCATTGCCTAAGCATTTTCCAAAACGCCTTTGTTAGATTTTCAAACGCTCCTCCATTTGTTCATTCATGTTTTTATACCCGTACTCGAAGAGTTAAGGGGTATATTGTATTTGTGGTGTAAGTGGATGTGTGCAACGCATAGAAGGAAATGTTTCCGACCCTATAAAGTTATATATATTCTTGATCACCATCAATTGCCGAGTCGATATAGCCATGTCTGTCTGTCCGTCCGTCTTGTTTTTCGCCTAGTTCTCAGAGACTAAAAAAGCTGGAGCAACCAAATTTTGTTTCCAGACTCATGTGATATCACACTGCTACAAATGTATTCCATAATTTCGCACCGCCCCCTTCCGCCCACACAATCGGTGGCAGCCACAATTTTAAAGATACGATAAAACTAAAAACGCAGTATCGTATAGAATGACCACATCTACCAGATCGGACTATTATTATAGTCAGAATGAAGAAATTAATTTTCAGTTTCTTCCCCCACCTCCTACGGCGCTGCTGACTCATTCTCGCTCGAACACATTCTGCCCTGTGCAATGCGTGAGCCTTGCGGAGAAGATTTAGAATCTACATTGTGTATGTAGAATCTAAATTTCAGATATTAAATCGACATTGTAGATGTATGTAGATGCAGATGTAGCAAACAAATTTAAATGTAAAATATTTTAAAATTCTACAGAAATCAAAAGCTAACAAATTTATATACTGACTGAGTACGGGTATAAAAGTAGAGTCGCGTCCAGAAGCGACACACACGTTCCTCCTCGTTTATTATACATATGTACGCATTACTCTTTTTGTCTTTTTCTTATTTTCTGTTAGCATTTTGGGACAAAATTTCAATGCTTTTTTTTGTTGTTTGTTGTTATTTTTAGGGTGCGAGCATCATGTGTGTGTGGCACATAATGTGCCATGTGGATATTTGAATCTTCGAGAATGGCTTGAAGGAATCGCTTGATCCATCGCACAATCTGTTGTTTCTTTCATTATTTAAATATATAAAATTCTTTGAATACCGAATAGTTCTCAAGATTATGGATCTGTTCTGTTCTTAATTCCTCATAAAATCCCCAAAGAAGTCCACCCATTAGGGTGTACGACAGAAATAGGCAAAAAATATTTCGAGCGAAATAAACATTTTACCCACATTTAAGCAGCTCTACTATCCCCTCCGCATACACACCCCCGCTCAACCTCAACGCATGTCTGCGCTCCCTCCACTCTCCACCCTGCATCGCCCTCCTCTTTCCACCCTCCCCCTTTTGGCTGGAACGTTTGGAACGTTATCTGCTGCACCACAATTTTCACCAGCTGCCAAATACGAAAAATTGTCCACGCTTTACTATCACTCTCTCCCCCAATCTCTCTCTGTCTTGGTTCCGTATTGGGAACTGTGGACAGCAATGGAGTGGTGGGCAGGGATAGGGGCTCGCAATGGGTTGGAGGTAGAGAGGAAAAACTTGTGTCTGGCTTTTGGGGAGGGCGAAAAGCGTCGCTTAAAATTAAACAAAACAAAGTTCCGAGCTATAACCTTCCCAGCCAAAAATGGATGCCAGGATGAAGGACATTTTCCCTGGACCCAGACAAGAAAACAGAGGGTGAAGAGACGAGAAGAGGAGAGGAAGATACAGAAGAGCATTCTCGGTGGAAGTCAGGAAAGAAGCAACTCCCCCGATGGCACCATCCATCCTCCTCCTCTCCCCCTTGCTTTCCCTTGCTTGAATCTTCTTCCTTTGCCCCTCTCCCCTCTGACCATCCCACTCCTGCCCTACAGTTTCAACATAATCTGGCAACTACTTGAACGGTACAAATTTTTGCACATTGAAGTCTGGAAAGATAGAAAAGGGAAGGAAGTGACGGATAGGAGAGAAATTTAGGAGACGAAAGATATGATAGGGAAACGGGGACATTCAGGAGATAGAAGGCAATTTGTGCAACATCGAAAAGGTTACACGGAGCGAATGAGAGGGACTGAGTGGGAGGGAGGCCTTTACATTACACAGTAAGGTTGAGTGAGAGAGTGAAATAGAGAAACGGGGATGGAGAGACAGAGAGATAGACTCTAAATCGACCTCAGACATCGATGGACAATCAATCATCGATGGACAATCAATCATCGATCAAGTTTTGGCATAAAATATTTTCTTGCAAAAGCAACTGAAAATGAATTTCTTCATTCGGCTATAATGATGATCCAATCCAATCTTAATCAGATTCGGCATTCTGATAGATATCTCCATATCAGATATCTCTACGATACTGCGTTTTTAATTTATCGTATGCTTAAAATTGTGACTGCCACAGATTTTCGTACTTTGTGGAGGCGGAAGGGGGCAGAGCGAAATTTTGAAATACACTTGTAGCATTCAGAGAGAACAAAAAATGTGTATGAATTAATCGTTCTATATTTGCCATATCTTTTTGAGGAACTATTTAATACGAACTGACATCAGCTGTTTCCGTATTTCCATCCTTTTTGATATTGGGAACTTTTTATAGGTATTACGATTTTTCCCACAAACATTTTTCAAACCATTGTCATTTACGATTCAGCGACCAACGAAAAGGTGCAAATTTCCATCCCAAATAGACAACTGTTTTCCCATACCCTCCTCTTGTACCACAGCACCCCATTCTATGCCCCCTGTAGCAAGCTTTAAATTAGGCAGCATAACATTGTACATAGTTATTCACGTCTAAGAAAATTCCACCGAAAAAGAAAGTCACACACAATGCGGGGTTTCGTATGCGTAAAATAAAATTAGCCACAGGATTTTTCAGGGCAGGGTCCTATGTCGCTTCCTACTTTTTCTCCGAACCTCCCACACATCGAAAATGTTGGGCAAACAGTCGCCATCAATAATGGAAGGAGGAGGAGAAGAAATATAGAGGCGAAGGAGAGAGTGTAGGAAGCTGGATCTGGACTTTGGCTGGGGGTCGCACAAAGGACAAACGGAATGGAGGCAAGAACCAGGCCAGGAAGAGGGCAGTGTGGCATACAAATATGGAGGGGTGTGGCAATTGTGCGGGCAACGACGGCGACAACAACTACGGTGACGGTACTGGGGGCGCGCGTGGTTTACACGAGACTAGGTGGGCGGGTGTATGGGTTGCATGCGTGGCCTGTTGGTGGAAAAGGCATAGAAGGGGGAGAAGTGGGATGTTCAAATTGAACCGCTTATAACACCCCTGCGTCCTTCGCACACACACTCTTGCACTCTTACTCCCACGCCCACATCCCCTTTCCATCCCATCACTGAATATATTTTCATGTCTGTGGAAAAGTTATCGCGTGTGAGAGTGTGTGTGTATATCTGTGTACTTGGTGGAGATTCCCGGGAAAAACAGAAAGAAACTTAACCGTCTAAGGGCGACTTCTGACCAACAAAAATTGTCTTGCTGTTTGTTTTTGTTTCTTTCTTTCGCTTATTGTTACGTTTCTCGCCTTTCCCTCTTTCCCTTTCCCCGATTGTAGTATTATTCGAAGGTGTGTTGCCACCAATAGTTAAGTACATATGTCTTTGAAATATGACTGTACTTTGGAGGAAAGGATCACCAGGAAGGATTTTAAATTTCCAAATCCAGAAAAACTTTCCACAACTTCAGCTCTTTTTGTTTAACAGCAAAATGTTCAATAATCCAAATAGTTTTCCCTGTCCTGTGAGGGAAAACCTATTCACAGAATGTGTCGCTCTCCCTGTCTGTCGGGGAAAGGATTGCCTTTCTCATAGAGCTTAACCCCGTTATCTGCCAGTCAGCAGTCCCTTTAGAACTGCAGTTTACCCAGAGCTTCACCTACTCGCATTTACTCTCTCTCTGTCTCCCCTCCCCTAACCAGAAATATAGAGTTAAGGCAAGGCAAAATCAAAAATTTAACAAAAAACCCCACCTGGAAAGCTAAAAATTTAGAAAACTGATGAGACGAAGAATGGGGTATGGGAGGGTTAATGAAAAGAGAAGAGGTGGAGCGAGCAGTGGATGCGACTCATCATAAACTTTTAGCTCAAATCAAAATCAACAAGCCATCAGACAGCGAAAATGGGACACTCTCCCCACCCGCCTCATGGATTCATTCTATCCACAACTCCCCCAGTTTGACTGTCTGCCATTCAGGAAGGAGTACAGACTCCGGAATTAAATATATACCAAAATTCTGACTAACTTGGCCAAAAGCAAATATTTCGACCTCGATGTGCGAGGGTCAAACGTTGCCCGATTTCAAAAATTTGTTTTCCCTCGCTTTAGAATTCCTTACTATTGCCGGGCAGACTTAAGATTAAACGAGAAGGAACGTACTCAGTCAGTTTATAAATCTGTGAGCTTATTATTTATGAAGAATTTAAATATTTTACATTTTACATTTTTCTTTTGCTACATCTGTTATCTACATCTACAGTGTCGATTATACATCAAAATATATATTTTATATTCCGTCCGTCCGTCCGTCTGTCTGTCTTTAGTCTCTGTCTCAGAGACTATAAGAGCTAGAGCAACCAAATTTTGTTTCGAGACTCATGTGATATACCACTGCTACAAGTGTATTTCAAAATTTCGGCTCGCCACCTTCCGCCCTCACAAAGGACGAAAATCTGTGGCAGCCACAATTTTGAAGATACAATAAAACACAGTATCGTAGAGAATGGCCATATCTACCAGATTGAAAAATCTGGTACAGATCGGATTATTATTATAGCCAGAATGAAGAGATTAATTTTCAGTTTCTTCCCCCACCTCCTCTGGCGCTGCTGACGCTATTCATTCTCTTTCTAGCCCCCTCGTAGAGAAGATGTAGAATCTAAATGGTAGATGTGGAATATTTGTTCTACATGTATAATCTACATTTTAGATGTAGATGTAGTTAACAGATGTAGCAAAAAAATGTAAAATATTTAAAATTTCTATTAAAATTTTAATCATAAGCTCACAAATTTATATACTGACGAGTACTGGTATAAAAGAAGAGTCGCGACTAGAAGGGACTCACACGTTTCTTTTCGTTTTGGATTCGGGTACTGTATGAGTATAAGTATACAAATTAAAGAATACTGTACAAACTAAATTTAAACATTGTAACGTATTCACTAACTTATTGACTTATTTTCTTATCTTTTTAGGTAAGTTTTATCACTTGATTACAAAATTGCGAGGTAGCTCTCGTAGACCACTTTACTCCAAAGTGAACTTTAAAGCGAATGGCACAAAAGTGAGTCATGGACCAGTGCCCCTGTGTGATATTTTTCTATGCACTAACCGAAAAGATCGTAAGTTAAAGTTGAATATACTGCTCGTACGTGAAGAGGAGCTGCGTGTGTGTCGCATTATAATTATATAGTCAGACGGATCCAAAAGGAAGGATAGATATTTATACATACATAGAGGATAGTCGCTTGGAGACTGGGGATAACCACAATAATAGTTGGAAATTCATTTCGAGCGACACATTTTGCTCTCGTTGACTTTTACGCGCTGTTGAGCTCCCACCAAACGGACCCCATGCTCCAATCCGTAGAGCCATCAAAGCAGAAATAGTCTGTGGCAACAATAAAAACAACATCCACAGAAACAACTTCTACACAACCAATCCCCATATTTTTGTTTAATTTTTGTATCTTTTCTATGCAAAAATGCTGGAAACAGCTGGAAAAAGAGTTCATTTTTCTCTTTTCGGTTTCGGTTTTTGGTTTGTAATTTTCGGTTTTAAATGCAAATATTTTGAATGCCCTTAAGTGTCTGAACAATACATACAAGCTCCCATCCATATCCCTGAAATGCTCTAATCCGTTTTTGTAGCTGTTAGCTGTTAATTGACTAGAAAGCGCAGTGCAAGCGCATGTGCGTATCTTTTCCTAGCTGCTGTCCACTTCTAGCCTTCTTAAACACAATCTAAATGTTCCGTTTACTTCCACTTCCCGGCAGAAATTAACGGTCCAGCGTTTTCCGCCCCTTGAGTGTGACGTATCTTAAAATATTGTACATACATTTAATTAGTTAATTGTTAATTTAATTGTCTTCAAAATGTAAATTAATTAAATGTAAAATGCTATCGAGAGATCGAGAATTTTTATAATTAATACCAATAAATAAGCTATAAATACTAGATAATATTGAAGTGCTTGAATATTGAAGTATTTAAAAATGAAAATCTTTCTTAAATCGTTAAGAATCATAAAATATACTTGAAATTAAATATACTAGGAGTAGCGAAATATTCTGGGGAATACTTAAGTAAACCGAAATACCGTATTATACTAGAACTTCAGAAATATAGTGAATAAATGTACTGCCCATGCTACCGTACTAAACGGAGCTATGTATATATAGTAAGATGTACTGAAAGTACTAAAATATAATGCATCACAAAGCCATTTAGATCATGATTAACTCTTTTTAAAGGAGTTCCAAAAAAAGGCAACTCCCGACCCCGACTCTCAATTTCCCAACTTTTGTGTCCGCTCGCTGCAGCTGTTGCTAACAATAGAAAATTATGGTTATTATGGCCAGAATTTTCTGTTTCGGCCCCAGTCTCCGTCTCTGTCTCTGTTTCGGCCTTTCAGCAGCTGATGATGAATCATAGACCTCAAAAAGACTACGGAATGAGACCAGAGATCACAAGTGGAGTCCGTGTGGTGTGGCAACAATGCACACATAATTTTTACTGAGAGCTTTGAAAATGTTATATAAAGGTAATGGTGCAGTGATATCTCTGAGTGGTTTCTTGAGGTTTCTGGGGTCCGTCAGTCGTTCGTCTGTCTCTGACAGATTGATCATTTTTATGGGTCACACGGAACACAGCAGAACAAACTTAAAAGTGAATTTGCATCTACATCTGTCTACCGCCTGTCACTCGCCTAAATAGGTTTTTCAATCTTTCAATTAAGCTGTTTTCCACTGAGTTCTAGTTCCACAGCTAATACGACAGCTGCTGGGCCATTTTACCACAAAATAAATCACTTGGCCTCTGGCTTGCAGGCTCTCGGACATCAGGCTTGCGCTTTAGATTGATTTTCATTCTCCAAGCACACCATTTGCCATCAATCGAACCTTTTTTGTGTGTGGTAAAGGGGCATGGTGGTAGCGAGGGTGTTCTCTACAGCCTTTTCCAAATCAATCAACGCCTTTTTGGTTTTTAAACTGCCTAATATGTTGGGTTTGAGAACAAGCTTTCATGAAAAACGGGGCAGGCTAGGGAAAGGGTGTAAGCCAAAAGTATAACGAAACAGAAATACCCTGGACTACAGAAGACTACCCAGGATACATATGTTTGAAATGTCTTCCCAATGATGCTGCTGAATGCTCTTCCAGTCTTTGCGGTCCCACTCTTTTCCCTGCTTCCAGCTTTAACCAATACTTCCTCATATACCCTCTAACGCGGTATGGTATGAATCCATGCCCTTTATCGATATAGGAATTTTTGTAATCAAAATACAAACCCAAGCGCGCGCGATTTTTAGAGTCAAAGTCAGCATCGCTTTTTAGCATGTTGTTGGTTTCTCTCCTTGTTATACCCGTACTCAAAAAGAGTTAAGGGGTATACTGTATTTGTGCTAAAAGTGGATGTGTGTAAAGCAGAGAAGGAAAATTTTCCAACCCCATAAAGTATATATATTCTGATCAGTATCAATAGCCGAGTCGATAGAGCCATGTCTGTCTGTCCGTACGTCTGTCCGTCTGTCTGTCTGTCTGTCTGTCTGTCTTGATGAGCGCCTAGATCTCAGAGACTATAAGAGTTAGAGCAACCAAATTTTGTTTCGAGACTCATGTGATATCACACTGCTACAAGTGTATTTCAAAACTTCGCCCCGCCCCCTTCCGCCCTCATAAAGAACGAAAATCTGTGGCATCCACAATTTTAAAGATACAATAAATATAAAAACGCAGTATCGTAAAGAATAACCATATCTACCAGATTGCCGAATCTGAATCAGATCGGATCATTATTATAGCCAGAATGAAGAAATAAATTTTCAGTTGCTTCCCCCACCTCCTCTGGCGCTGCTGACGCTATTCATTCTCTGTCTCGCTCGCCCTGTGCAATGCGCGAGCAACCCCTAGCGGAGCAGATAAAGAATCTAAATGGAAGATGTAGAATATTTGTTCTAGATGTATTATCTACATTTTACATGTAGATGTAGTTAACAAATGTAGCAAAAAATGTAAAATTAAAACTTTTTTTTTTAATTTCAATCATAAGCTCATAAATTTATATACTGACTGAGTACGGGTATAAAAGTAGAGTCGCGACTAGAAGCGACTCACGTTCCTTCTCGTTTTTCTTTTGTCTTTTTGTCAACGCTTCAAATTGCACATTGGACAAAGAGAGGCACTGAAAGAGACAGATGGAGAGACTGAGAGCTTGTTGAAGATTGGAGCTTGTTATGGGGGCTTGTGTTTGTCGGGCTGTTTGTCTGTTCTGTCGGTTGTCTGGAAGTGGGTTAGTGGCACAAATCGCGAGCTGTCTGTGGACTTCTGCCACTGCCGCAACGTGACTGCCTCTGCCGTAGTCTCTGTTGCTATTGCTACTGCTACCGCCTGCATTTGTTGTATGAAGAAAATGTATTTACATTTTGTGCACTTAACATTTTCCACTGCAGCTGACAAAACCACAAAAGAAGTTTCAACAATTTTAATAGCGAATATTTATACACTTTTTATAGCGAGAGCTATACATTCTTGGTCACCAGATAAAAACGAAGTGAAGGAATGTGTTTTTCTGGAAAGCTTGTTGCAAAAGATTTAAATTATATGTAGGTACCCCTAAACTTTAATCCAAGATCTCGCCGAATCGTATATGTAACTAACAAGTCATGGATAGGTATGACCGAGATGTTTTATTTCAAAATTTTGCCACGCCCCCTTCTGCCTTCACAAAAAACGAAAATCTGTGGCTTCCACAATTTTGAAGATACGAAAAAAAAAAACAAAAAACGCAGTATTGTAGAAAATGACCATATGTACCAGATTGCCGAATCTGGATCTGATCAGAACATTCATCTGAACTTTCAGTTGCTTGCCGCACCTTCTCCTTGTTTCTGTTTCCCCAAAAGTACTCGTACAATTAGCCAATATTTATGGCTAAAATTTTGTCATGTTTTTTCGCCGTCTGTTCTCCGTTTAGGAGATTGTCAAATCCGATTTCCGTTGGCCTTCACAACAAACGCACATATGTACATACATATGTACATATGTAGGTGTCGCATTTGCACTCTATATTTTTCTTGTATTCCGTAATCGACGGATATACGATATCTGTTGTCTAATTTCAAGGTGCGGCGGAGTCTTGAATATTTTTTTGGTTAATTAAACCACGAAAATACAAACAATGCAATTAGCGTTTTGCTCAGCGGTTGATGATAGGCACCGCTTAACTGAAGAATTGAGAACTAATTTTCATAAAATTGCAGTTACCACCTTTTCTGAGGTGTGTGTTTTATGATGCGGGGGAGTAGGGGGTTTCTTCGGCAGATTGTAGATTTTTTTTGTAATAATTTAATTTAGGAAAAAAAAAATAGTAAAGGAGAAGGATGAAGAGAGACAGAGATATACAAATTTAGATGTATCTTTTGAATGCATATTTATAGCAGTACTTTTCGTGCATAAATAAACATTAGGCTTTAATTGCACATCCGATTTCTTCTTTTCATACTACTACTCCTCCTCCTGTTCTTTATTTCTCCTCCTATTTTCTTTTTCTTTTGAACTCCACTTTTTTATGCTTTTTTTTATATTTTCTCTCTCCTTACTTCATAAATTTTTTCCCAACATTTGACCCAGTTTTGACTTCAATGCGTGCCAGACAGTCGCGGGAATGCCTCTGCGTCCTACCTGTTCTCCCTTCCACCTCCATCTTAGGTCCTTCTCCCCATAAAGAAAATACTCACTTTTTCTTATAAAATGCACACAACTTTAATTGGAATCTGCTTCTACGAAATACTATAAAAATGCTTGGAAAATTCTACAATTTATTTCAATAAACTCTTTCAAAAATCGAGAAACTAATAAAACTATATAGAGCAATATATGGGGGAGTAGAGGTGCGTGTAGGATGCAGGTATAAAGACAGAGAAGATACCCCTCTACGATGCGGCATAATTGGGTTAGGGCGTGCCGTCCCTCACTCCAGAAGGAGTAAAGCTAGTTGGCAAGGTGTATGGTTAGGATAGAGAAGGGCCGGAAAGAAAGGGTTGCGCGGTGAAAGAAAATATGCTTAAATTGCATTAAATGTGGATTATCTGCTAAAAGAATAGAGTGAAATTCTTTCCCTACTTTCTATTCGTTGCTGCCTCTTGTCCCGTGCCTCCTGCTGCTGCCGCACTTTAAGTTTATTAAATATGGTACAAATATATGTCGTAAAAACACTATTAGTAATAATTACGATCCAACAACTTTAAGTGCAGTTTACAGCAGAATTTGATAGCTTCTGTAGATCCAGTTACGGTAATTCATGCTTATCGCAAATACTACAATATTTATGTGCATTAATTGGATTCCTGTTTTTCAATTAGAAGGCCAGGAAGTGGCCTACAGAAAACGTAATTAAGAATAATTAAAGAAAATAGTGAAGAAATTGATGGATAAACAAGTTCAAAAGAAGTGCCAAAGAGAATCCGAACTAAGCTAAGCGCTACAACTAAAAGCGTGTGCCCCTAAAGACTATTTAGAGGGTTTCTTCTGCAGCCCAAAAGCTTTGATAAATTATTGTGGGGGATATCAATTAGCAATTAATAATAGTAAGAATTTGGCTATCCATTAGGAATCATTTACGAATCAACCCGTATGCGCCTTTAAGGGGTAACGCCACTGTAACTCAACTTTTTTCGGCGTTTTTTTGAGTGTTTTTTTCATGTAAGGGATGGACAGAGATGAACAATTTTTGGATATGTTATTAATCATATATTTAGCTACAACAAAATATTTTGTTTATAAAAAATTATCCAAAATGGCGGCCCTAGAGCCATTCTCCTGCGACGTGTTACACTTGAAGCACTCTGCGGCACGCAGAGAGAAACACGTACGGAATTTTTAAAATGACAATTTTTGTGGAATTGACGGAGTTTTTAAAAAAATTTCTCTATTTCGGCCTAAAAAAAAGGCAGTTATATGTTTATTAAAAATGTCCTAATTAAGTTATCGTAATTTCCTGCGGAATGGTATTCTAAAGATGTAGTCAAAAATTCAAATGAAAATATTAAAAATTGTTTGAGCTATGCTGCGTGCCGATTTCGAAACCCGTGTTTCAAGAAAAACGCGTTCAAGTTTTGACATGTGATATTGGTATGAAATAATGATAAATTCGGCCATTAAAAAATAGTTATCGGTAATCTGCAATCCCAGGACCATAAAGAGTCCCTTTCACGTCCAAATATTCGCCCTCCATGTCCTTCCTGGACGATTGCCTAATTGATCGCGCATCTTTGACCGCATCGACCCAGGTAGTCCGAGGCGGCCAGAGGCGCTCGGTACAAAAACTTGGAAATGTTGGGGAAAAATTATTGTTTCAGGGATAAAAGTTTTTCTATCGTATTTTAGGGGGCTCAAAGTATTTTTTAAGCCAAAAAAAAATTTACATTTTTACATAAATTTACAGTGGCGTTACCCCTTAAATATTTTTCCATTTTTACATTTCCAGTTAGAGCAAGAAAATGAAGAAGGCGAATAAGGGATATAGAGGGAAAGAGTGGAAAAATAATGTCTAGGAAAAGCAGGAAAGTTCCATCAAAGTTTCAATAAGCAGTGAATTTTGATGATGATGGGAAATAAATTCCCCTGATCACCCCTTTTTCTGTCCCTACATATATACCTATCAGTCTGTCTATTGTGGAATGTTCGAGGTCAACCAACTTTGTGTGTGTGTTGAGCGTTTATTTCAAGTCAAACCCAAGTAGAAATAACACATAGCAGCAGGATAATGCCATTTGACAGAGAGTTTAACCCTGAAAACACAAAGAGCAGTAACTCGTTTTAAATTTGGAATATAATTAGAATACCAATAATAATAGTGCAACATGGAAGACACATCTATTCTCTAATTCCTGCCTGTATTAAAGTGAATGATAAAATATCGATAGATTCAGAAAGCTATCTTGTTTGTTTTACTATCCCTCTCCTACTTCGTTCTCCCCACTGAATTTTAAGCTCTCGTACGCAATGTGCCGCGACAGCGACGGCCACAACAAAAACGAGAACGAAGACAAGACATAGAGCGAGACAGCGACAAGTGTCATTATGGGAAGTACTTCCTTTTTGTCCAAATGCTTGGCTGAAGGAACGACTGCAGTCTCAAGACTTAGCCTCTCTCCTGCTCTCCGTCGTGAATCTGTCTCTAGCTTGGGATTTTGTGTGAAAGCACAGCGTGCAGAGCAGTACAAACTTTTTGAGTAGATTATGCGGCTAACTTTAGCATCTATGTTCTCGGTATCCTCAGCATCAGCATTCTGTCCCTTATGGTTCTTCTGTTTCCACAGAAGTTTACCCTTAACCCTCACCCTGTCTTTGGTTGCGGTTTTTCAAGTGTTATGCGATTTTTCATTATTGGTTGCATCCTCTCCATTTTCCTCCTCCTTCACTTGGGGATAGTTTCCTTCTGACGTACGCGAAGAAAAGCGTTTTTCCTGACGCACTTCTTTGCTATAAATATAGACTGGTTTTGTCATATGCCTTAACTCGTGGAAGGGAGGACACTGACAGACGGGGGACGACAGATTGAGGCACAAAAACACAGGTAAAGACACGTGTTGTTGGGAGGGGGTGTAAATCCTTTCAGGGGAGTGTCCTCGCATGTTTTCTATATTTATCTGAAGCTTGAGCTCTTCGTGGGAGTATAAGGATAGGTGGATAATTCTGCTGAAAGCCCTGTGTTTGGTTGATCTCTTTTGCCTCCTGCATATTCCGTTACCCTGTCCAACTCTTTCTCCAGCTCTTGCCTGTCTCCTGCGTTCCCTCTCCGTCCTCATCTTCTCCTTTGTTCTTGATGAGAGTCGTGAATGCCGCTTACATTGAACATAATTTAGAATTAATATTACATATGTAGCTTCCCTTCTTGCACTCCTCCTCTCTCTTTCTCTTTTTCTATCTCTCTCTCCTATAATGGCACAACAAAGTGCAGCACTTCAACACTTTTAGTGGCAAATTACAGAAGCTGACCGCAACAGCAGTAGATGAATGGACAGATGGATGTAGGGTAGGTGGAGGGAGAAAATCGAAGAGACTTATAAACAGAAACAACAACAATAATTGACCACAACAAAAGTATTTGTCGGATTATGACAACACAAGAACACCAACAATATCAGGGAAACAACAACAGATGGGCACAGGGGGAAGAGAAAAAAGAACGCTCAAGGAAGCAGCTTCGACTTCTGGTCGTTGCCTCTCTCTTCCACCAAATCTCCTGCCATTCGCATGCAGATGATGTGACGTGAAAATAATTATGACAAGCAGGCGAGCATTGCAGAGGCTGATCCAGGGAGATATGGGGAACGATGAAACGGATGAAGCCAACAAGGGAGAAAAACCCACACTGAGAAAGTGTGGATTTATGAAAAATCTTCGCACACCTGCAAAATTAAAAAAAAAAACAAGAAAAAAGTGCAACACTTGAACTTTGGCGCAGCTGCAGCACTCACCAAATGATGGAAGAATCAGAGGACTGTAGAGAGGGCGGAGTGGGTATAAGAGTTGTGCAAAAGGGTAGGGCAGCGGATAGGGGAGTTGAGTCAGCGCAGAGCCCACAAAAGTTTCAGCCACACCTCCAACAGCAGCAGCCAAAAGAGGGGACAGCCGTGGGGAGCCGAAGCATAAGTTACCCTTTCCTAACATGTGTACATATCTTACACAGTAATATGATTACGATTTTAAGACGTTGAAATAGTTGCTCCTACTTTTATTATACGTAAGCGTGCCCTTAGAATACGAGTATCGTCCGTAAGAGCATTCAAGTTCGCTCTGCAGACGCAGCCGAGCCGAGCCGTGCGGGGCGGGCACATAACAACGATTATGAAAGACAATCAGCTGAGTTAACCGAGTTGTTGTTGAGGTTATTGCTGATGTTGCTGTGAGTGCTGCTGCTTGGTGCTTGGAGGTTTGTAGGGTAATTGACAAACGGCTGTTTAGTCTGAGGCCCCAGACCGATTCTTCGAGTCACTCGACTTGCCTCTGCCTCGTCTCCTCTCCTCTCCGTCATAAACGTGGGGCCAGTGGCGCAGCCAAGCGGCAAAACTGAATGCTCAGTTATTGCTTCTGTTGTAGCAAAAAAAAACTGGGAAAGAATAATAAAAAAATATAGTTACCTTCAGGGGTTAATGTGGCTGTCAGTCGCAGTTGTCTGACTACGCTTTTGCTCTGATTACTGATAAATGTGTTAAAACAAAATGAAATGAAAGGGTCTCTCCTCTGAGCACTCGTTAGAGGTGCAAATTGACGAGAGAGTCGCGGCCTCAAGGGCCCTCGGTGGTCTATTAAGGGAACAAAGACTCGAACTTTGGAAATGGAAAACTTCTTGGGGATGTGTTAAAGGTGGGGACACAGATAATTCTGTTTCGATATTTATACACGTTGTATTTTCTCTCCTGCTCTGCGCTCCTGATCTGGCAATCAATCTCCCATCCTTTCAACGATGTTTGCGTTCAGTTTCAAGAGCCAGTAACCGATTCTTCTTCTCCCTAACCCTATGATTGACTAATTGCCTGCCGCCGCCTACTCAGCTTTTCCAGCAATGCATCTTTTTCTCTCAAGTATCTTTTGTATATTTTTCGTTCTTCGTGTGCCTTAACTACCTCTATAATTTTCCCTTTTGCCCAATCAATTCTCTCTCCTTTCCATATCAGAGTTGTCCCAGAAGTATTTCTCGGCTTCATCTTCGTGCCATTTGAATTGACAAATCGCTTAATTAAAATACACAAACGCTCAATAAATATGCAAGTGCAGCAGAAAATGCAACAAAAACAAAACTGGTAAAGCGAAAGAAATATGAAGGAGATAGAATAAGAGAAAGAGAGAGAGATGGATGGGGGGTGAGGAGGAGGAGTGGAAATCAGAGAGCGATCATCGCTCAGGTTATACGCTTGATCAATGCTTAATAATTGTCCATAATTTTAGTTAATTTATGGGAAAAGCTTTCAGCAACATGCTGTGCGTGTTGCCAAGTACATGTGTGTTCCTGTCTGTGAGTTTGATCGTACGGTTGTGTGTGTGTGTGTAATCGAAACCGAAGCGAATCATTGACTTCCTGCGCGTTTCATGAGCTTCGAAGACATGTGCCGAAGGGGCAAAGGAGGTGAGACGGAAAGGGGGAAAAGAAGAGGATAAAGGAAAGGAAGAAGACGTACAGATCGACGCCGCATCGATTTCACACACATTCTCTCCGTTCTCTCTTTCTCTCTCTTATCCTGCAACTACAGTTCTCTTTTACTTGAACTGGTTCTCAGAGTCTTTTTCTGAGAATTCTGGCTCTCTCCCCTTTCGCCTTTCTCTCTTCCTATTCTGCCACATCATTCGACAATGCTTAGTCTGGTTTTTGTTTCACTTTTAGCACCGAATTCCCCTATCTCTCTCTTGTTGTTCTCACATGAGTGTGCTCCCTCTCTTCGCTCTTTGAAAAACTACAAATTCAATGAACTTTCGCATGAAAATGCTCTCAAGGTTATCAACTTTAGGCCTGTCCAAGTCCAACTGTTGGCTTGTTGGCGATTCCGATCCGTTTACGAGACCGCACACACAAAGAACGGAGCTATAAAAGTGCTCCGTCTTCAACAAGTTCTCTGTGGATCTGCTATGGACTGCGGCACGGACTATTGGTAGGGTTTATTCAACCAGCGTAGTGGAGGGTGCCCCTCTCTTATGACACCTGTAGTTTTGCCCCTCTTTGGTAGCTACCGTCATCTGTCATAAATGGTTCTTTAATATACGAATTTGTTGGATTTATTGGCTTTAATTCCTTTCCCCATTAATAATTCTTTAATTTACTTCAATATTTGATATATGTACAAATGTATGTATTTTTGTGTTAAATGTTGTTATTTATTCCGTGATTACCGATTTAAATCATGAAAACAAAACAAAAATGAGATTAAATATACATATGTATGTATGGTTTTTGTTTTATATTAAACATATTTTTTCCGAAGTTATTTTAAATTAAATTCAATTTTTTCATTGTGTTCGCTTTTCATTTGATTTAATTTGCTCTGTTTTTTTTTGTTATTGGTGTGCAGTATTTTTATGGTTATACAAAAATAAAATTACATTACGCATACGCCTTCTTGGGCATGGCCATTGGCCATCCTATAGAGCAACCCTTATGCAGCCGGTATTTCTCTCTCTTTCTGGGAACCTCGCTTTCGTTCCGCCTTTCTGCTGGCACATGGGTTTTATTTCTTCTGGCCTCGAGGAGGAGGCAATTCATTCTCTCTTCTCTTTAGTAACAGAATCAGATCCTCATTTGATTTGGGGCGGGCCTAAATTGGGTTGCAAAAATAATTTATCAAAATATATCAAAACTCAACGAAATAGATAGAAAATGAAAAGGTTCGACAGATAAAAGAAAAGAAAATGGGCATTGACATGAAAATGGCCTTATAAATTATTAACTTAAAAAGAAAATATTTGGAAGTGTTTTTTTTTAGTTTTCTTTATATGAAAGACTTGCTTGACGGCCGAGGGGACATGAGGCATGAGGCATGAGGTTCTAGACAGACAACAAAATGGTTGGCAGTACAAAAAAATTACACAATTATTGTAGTAAAACACGTGAAAAATAGTAAAGAAGGGAAGTTCTGACTGTGCAACAACCTAATTACATGTAGAGAGCGCTGCCCTGGCACTTGCCAGGAGGCAGACAAACGTCTCAGTTGGTTGCATGTTGCCAGATCCATGCCCCATTCCACCACTTGTCAGAGTCAGCCCCTGTCTAGTAGAGGGTCTTCGTTTTCCACTCCTAACTATTGCTGTTTCGTGTATGTTTTGTTGACTGACGACTGCTCCTCCACTCTGTTTTGTAGCCCTCGTACCCCTAGCCCCAGGCGTAGACACTTCTAAACAGCCTACCTACCACTACCTGCCTTCCCTCTCCTTAACCGTCCGTTCAAATGCATTTTTCCGCATCGATTTTAAATTCCAAACACGTTTGCGGTTTAACCCACGAAAAAACGTATAAAAAAGAGCCAAAGGAAAACCCTAAGCAGGTGATTTCCTGTTCTATGTAAATGCAAAGCGAAAGAACTTATTTTGCCCCAAAGAAAGTTATCAACTTGTGATGGCGCAAGGAGGAAGGGTAAAGCATAGTTTTTTGTATTTCCAAACACGTTTTGTGGCAAGAATATCCTCGGAAAAGAGAAAAACTCGAATGGAACATTAGGGGAAATCTTTGAATACTGAAAAGGTACAAGAGATACAGATACAATTCTTTTCCCAACGAAAATTCACTTTCAGAACTTTTTTCAGATTGAAATGTTTTCAAGTTCAGTTTTGAAGTTTTCCTTGCTGTTTTGATGCATGCACAATCTTTTTTCTTAGTCAAATTCTTCATTTCCGTTTGTCCTTTTAGGGAAATCTCTCTTTGTCTCTCTTTTGAAGCAAGTTGATTAAGCCCCAAGCTTCATGTCTGTTTCCTCATCGTCTAATTGTTGTTTGCAATGCCTGGGAATACCAGTTTTCCCGCTTTTTATACTTCTTAGCAATTTATTTATTTTTGTTTGATTCGCTTTTCGCCTGAAGTTCTTCAGCTCCAACTTGTTTAAATTTAAAGGATTTTTCAGCTTTTTTTCGTCTGTTTTTCTTTACTAGCGGCAGGGAGGGAAATCTACTAGTGTTGGGTGAAGAGTGTTCACTTTAGTGAGCAAGCTCAGTTGCTCAATTTTAAGTGATTAAACAAACTCACTCACTTTGTTCAGTTGCTCAGTTGGTCAGTTAGCTGTTTACCTATTTCAATGCTTTTTTTCACTCATTTGTTAATTTTTCCCAGTTTATTTTTGTGGTACATATGAAATACATACAATATAGATGTACATACATAAGTATTTTCAGTTCACTCATTGAAGTGAACTTGAACTCTTTTTGCCTGCCGATTGCAGGGAATTTTCGGATTCTGTGTCCCGCACTCTTTTTAATTTCGTGTCTGTGTCATACGGTTGGCTTAGACGCTGCCACTGCGGACCTCAAAGAGAGAGAGAGAGAGCACTGATTTTCAAACAGTTATAATTGCATGGTGCTTTAAAAGGAATGGAGCTGTTTTCGTATAACCTCATCAAAAGTAATCAACAATCATTGGGTATGCATTACCGGTGATTGATGATTGAGGGTCAATCATAAGCCGTTGGTTGAAGTTTTCGAATGGTATTCCGTCAAAATTAACAAAATTGCAACTTGCTTATTCGAAGCAGTCAAAGGCACACACACATTTAATATCCATTCATTCATCCATTAAGAAATGAAAATTGCAATCAATTTGGTAATTGTCATCCATGAAAGGGCTTGTTATCGATTACTTTCCTGCTCATTTTGCTGAATTTGTAGCACTTTCTGTTGTCGCTTTTGCTGATGCAAAATTTATTTGGTAAATGCATTTTATTTGTTGGCTGTCACCTGGATGGTTTCTGCTGTTTAATTGATTAACTTTCTATGTTGCATGTGGCATATGTGGGACTGGTCAGGTGGAATACTGTAGGATACCTAATCTTCATTTTCCCTCGAGTTCGATTTCCCATTGGAATAGTTACCCACATTTACTCCAATTCAAATAATTTCACAAACTTAGTGAGTGAGAGACTCGCATTTAACAGAACCCGTTTTCAGTCAGTCATGGACAAAAACATGGAGATAAGAGTAAAAAAAAACGATTAAATGGTTGCATAAATTATGAACACAACCTGCCTGGCACATGTCGAACACACTACTCCCAAAACTCCGCTGCAACTGCTGGTCTCTCGAGAGTCGAGTATGGGAATTATGGGAATTATTTATGACACTTGCCAAGTGATTTGCTGGCAAATGAAATGGCAAAATGTGGGACATATGAGGTCGACTTTACTTAACTTGATTTTACCTTACGACTACCCGCACG
Organism: Drosophila subsilvestris; assembly: GCA_035043285.1. Classification (NCBI taxonomy): domain Eukaryota; kingdom Metazoa; phylum Arthropoda; class Insecta; order Diptera; family Drosophilidae; genus Drosophila; species Drosophila subsilvestris. The sequence continues at coordinate 129,991 of JAWNNB010001348.1, read as the reverse complement.
ATACGTCCATCAAAGATTTACTATATTTATTGATTATTCCCTGTTTTCCTTACAGGTAAGCGAAAAATATAGTACTTGTTATCTCCCGTCTCGCGTTCTCTTTCCTGCTCTTCTGGTCGTGGGCGAGTGAGCCCTCCTGGAGTAGGTGGTTATATTTGGGACCATCTCAATTGATTTCAAAGCAATTGGGTGGCGGAGCCGATTTAAAAATCTATGTGAGGAGCAGGATAGCTGGAGCACTTTTGTTGGCGGATTGGAGATTCGTTAGCTAGTGGTCATTCCAGTAAGTTTCCTTACGCCTTTGTGAAATAGAAATAAAATCTTAAAGAAATATTGTGACTTACGTTAAGATCTTTGAACATAAAGGGGCATGGCAGGCACAAACCCACAAAAAACTGCATACAATGCAGTTGCAGGGGGGTTAAAGGAACTCTGCGAATTGAAAATGGCAAGCAGCAACCTTGACAAAAGGCAGTAGTAGAGGCTGGGCACAAAATAATACAGAAAAGGGGACGCGCTGAATTACTACATCAACGCGGTGACAGAAAGTTATTTTCTTTTCATCTTTCCTCATTCTTTGCTTTGGTTTCCCCTGCCCCAGCAACATGCTGCTTTTGTCACTTATTAGTTTTTGTTCGGGATAGCAACGCTGCTGTCTTGGCTGTCTTCTATTTGCTGCTTTTGTCAGGGTTAAAAGCTTTTGTCGTTTCCCTTATGCACGCAGCACCAGACCCAGTTCCAGCCATGATACGAAATGAAAAGCATACATACATACGTAGGCTGCTAGTTAAGTTTCTGGCCTACCTTTGAAAAACACAACTTAGGCGTCTGAATTTTTTTTATTTTTTATTAACATTCTTTATGAGTATGAAACTCTTTTTTGAATCATTTTTAAACAATTGCACAACTCTTTTGGCACTCATAAAAATTATCTTTAAAACAGGTCTTAATCAGGGTTTTTTTGCTTTAAAACATCCATACCGTCGATTATTGATTTTGTTTCGATTTTTTATTTTACGTTCTGATTCGTCATATACTAATGCCCAGGATACCTCAATCTTACAGTATGTGACGATCTTTTTCAATAATTTCGCGTACAGCATCAATATTTTGTGGCACAAAAATTCATTTTAAATTCATTTAAATTTAAAAAATTAAGATCATCATAATAAACGAATCGAATCCATTGGGTTGTATTTTGTGTACGTTAACTGTATTATCCATAATTATCTATCCTACGGTTTGACATTATATAGTAATGATTATAGTAATTTTCTAGGTGGAGGGAAAAAATAGCTGAACTCCTAAGGATGAGCATTGAACTCTGTTGTTATTTTTTGTGGCTCTATCATTTCGTCTTATCTCCAAATGGAGGGTGTCAGATAATACTTAAGGGAATGGGGGTCAGTATATTGGTCGAAAGAGCCCCAAGTCAGACAATATCAGTTGAAAATCAAAGGAAACTATATTTATCAAAGATACAGATCTGCTGTTGAGTGGCGATATAATTACATATAATTCTACTTTTTCTTTATCTCTTAATCTCTTTTCCCTTACTTCTGAAGGCCTCTTTTTGTCTACCCACTTTTCTTGTTGTCAGGTCCCCCGAAACATTAGTGAATCCACTCTTTGCGTCACATTTTCCATTCATTTTTCGCCAGTGCCATTTCCGCTCATTTCATGGCATTTCCCACAGGCCCTTTTTCTTCGTCCCCTACCTTCACCTACCGTCACACACATAAATATGTCATTGACATCGTCGTGTGCGATCGAAATGAGATTTCGTTTATGGCAACGTTTCGATATACTGACTGGATTTGATAATAATTTTCTGGAATTCTTTAAACAGAAACGCCCCCACAAGCATGCAAAGGCCTCCAATTGTATCAGGCCCCGTAGAAAAAGATAGCGTAAAAGAGAAAAGTCAGCATGAGTAAAGGGGGGGAAAACGGAGTGGCGTACAGGGTATAAATTTACACTTGACACAATTCCCTTGTGTAGAGAGGAAACTTTAAACTATTTAAAAATAACATTTACTCTGCTTTCTGCCAAAAAAGTGCATTGGTGAGAGAGGGCGAAGCCAGGGGAGGGGTTAGAGACGGCGTGCGATTAAAATTAGGCACACAGCATACCAGCCACACGGTTCCCCACTCTCTCTCTCTCTCTCTCTCTCCTTGCTCTGGTATCTGGTGGACCCCTCTATCTCTTTCCCTCTAATGGAGACCACATGGCGTGGTGGCGTCTGCTTCGCAGGGGAGCAAATACTACAGTACCAAAGAGAGCGCGCAAGTGTGTGAGAGTGTGTAAGCGAGAGGGAAAGAGCATAAAGAAACTTGGGCAAGGTCATTAAACCACACAAAAGCAGAAGCAGCGGTGGAGGCAGCGACGCTCGCAGCCAGTTTTTGTTGCTGCTTTTTTAATCGTCATCATGAGGCGCTGCCTCTTCTTTGCTGCGCCGTTGTCGTTTCTTTGATTTTGCTTCTCAGCTGTTTCATGTGGTTGTTGCTGTTTGTGTTTCTTTTTGCTCCTTTGCATTGCATTTGTGTGCTTTGCATTTCCGTATCTCATAGGCCATACACACACACATAGGCCATATGCACACACGCACTTATAAATGTACATTGTGCACACATAAGTATGTATGTATGTACATATGTACATGCATGTGTACATTTGGCTGTGTGTATCGTTAGCGTTAACTGAGAATTGTTACCATTAACTTTTTTTTCCAAGAGGTTATAAAAAAGGAAGCAGGATGTTAAGATTATCTTGATAAGAATTATCATGTTTCGAAAGAATTTCAAATCTCGAATTATCATTATTTGACCCACTGTACCCACCCGACGTGTGTAATTAACACGCCCACTCGTTCCGAGGGCTGCCCTCTGTTTTATGTTTCATTCACTTTGCCCTCAAAACTGATTTGCATTTCCCCTCTGTGAATTTTGTTCGGGCTTAGTAACATTTTTTCAGTTTTTGTGATGCGTGGGAAATATTTAACTGCTTTACTATTTTTCCATATGAATGTTTTCTGCATACAATTATGGAAAAGGTTGAAAAGCGCTAAGAGATCGAGTTTAACGCTGATAAATGTTTTGGAGATGTTGCAAATTATATGGAGTTATCGATAAGATCTGCACATATTGGTTTGAATTTATGTGGCAGAATCAAATGTTTTATGTATTTTCTCTGCTCCTAACTTTAACCTTTGAACCCCCATCAACAATGGCCCCAATAGGAATGTGGCTTTGTTGCGTCAGCTGCAAGCGTGAAGCTGAGATTCATGATTAGTCAGTCTGAAATCCTAAGCGTATTTACTATTGAGAGAAATTGGGAATATTTTTTGGACCACTGCTTGTGGAAACCATATACTAATTCGTAGATATCATAGCTAGCTAAAGCACACACTGAAGCATATACCCACACACCGTATCCGAATCCAGGGTAAAAAATGTTTCAATCAAGTATTTAAATCAGGCTGAAAATTGCTGTTTTTCCCCGAACTTTGTGAAGCCATCTGAGATTCAGTTGCCAAATTGATTTCCGCCTAAGCCGATTACCAAACATCAGACAGGTTCAGGTTCCCAAACAGCAGAAAAAGCAGCCACAATAAAACCAACAATAAAAACCATTTAAATTGTGAAGAAAACTTCAAACGGGTAGAGAAAAATCAAGAAAGAAAAGCCACAAAAAAAGTCAGCTTTTAAGCTGACCACAGAAATAACATCAAATATGAATATGAAATCTATGCCATAATACAAGCAACAGCAGAAAAAGTCGACAAAAGTAATTAATGTCAGCCATAAATGTCAAAACGGAAGGGTCCCCAAGTTTGGAATTCAATTTCGAATTTAAGAGAACGTTGGAAGAGTTGAAGAGCGGAGAAGGAGAAGCTGCCGCCTGGCGTATGAGCAATATCGGTAGAACATTTTCATTTAATTTAAATATAACATGCATACACACATACATATGTACATGCATTTTCATTTCGAATATACTTAATTTTCAGACGTAAGCATGCTAGAACTTTTGTCATCAAAAGTTAACGCCTAAGTCCACAAAAAGGTAATCCTTCAATGCTAATACAACCTTAATTTATATATTTAAATACGTTGTTCGTCCTCCAAAAATACAATAGTTACTTCAGGGCAGACGATAGACGGATAAAAAAAGGCTCCCCCCGGTGGAAAATCCTAATATTTTACGCAGAACAAAAGATAAAGGCGGTGGAAGAAAGAATTGCTGAAAAAAGCCTAAAATGGTAGAATATTGAAAGGTGGAGATTAAACATGAATTTTTTCATTAAACATACATCTGTACTTATATACATACATACATACATATATTTAAATATTTTTGACCCCTTAGGCATTTTTATCTGCCTTCTGTTGGTATTATTCTCTGTCATTTATTTCAGACATTATTCAGAGATGGAGTTAAAGCTTTTGGGGAACAATTTAATTTGAAAAAAGTTGAGTCTGCTTCCTTTGCTTGTGCTTAATCATTAATCAGCTGTTGCACATCATGTGTTGTTGATATAGCTTGTGCTGTTGCATTCAATGATCAATCAACATTTGAGATGTGCGTGCAACAAGAGACAAAAAAAAATGTAACAAGAGATGTAGGATGTGGCGGTGCATATGGTGGAGAATGAGCAGGAGAGAACAGGCAAGAGGTAGAAAAATGCTGTAACTGAAGGCTTTAATGATGCTTAAATGATTAGCAGGAGGAAAACGTGCCAATGCTCTGTGTCGGTGTCTCCCCCCTCTCTTTTTCCCTCTTTTTTTATCTATGCTGCAAGAGTTCCGAGTGCTGCGGTAAAATTGCATTGCCACAGGCAAATAAGGAAATGCTCCTGCTGGTGCAACCTTCTGCCCTCCACCATTGCCTGGTGGCTGCCTCAATGATGCACTTTGACTAATCCATCAACAAATGAGGCTAACAGGGAGGTGGCAAGCAATGTGAAAGAGAGATTGAGGAGTAGTCGCAGCAAAAATTGCAAAAAAAAAAACATTTCGTAATTTCTGGCCTAACCGAAAACCATTTGTTCAGCGGCTACCATTTCCCCCGATGACCCCTCTTCGCATTTGTGTCTCCTCTTTCTCTTTGGCCCCCTCTTGATTCATCCTTCCATCCTACTAGTTGGATTTTCAAGTGACTCCTTGACTTCTTGGCCAAAAGAGCCGAAGAGCGGAATTTATGTAATTTTTATATGGAGAACTATTTCTCTCTCTTTTTGCACCAGGGCTTTTTAGAGATGGCTCTCGCCTTATATCTCTATCCCTCCCCGGCACTCCTCCCTTAAGATGTCCTTCCTTCCGCTCTGTACTTTTTACACCCGCCTCACAACCCCTTGCCTTGACGCATTGATGTGCAAACTTTTTATGACGCATTCGTTATTTCCCTTTTTTTGCTTCGCTTTTTCCTGCTGCCTTTATACATTTTTCTCATTTCATTTTTGTACCCTTTTTAATTCTGCAATGCGTCCATTTTATGATTTAATACCTTTTGTCCTTGCCTCGAGTGCTGGGATACCATAACTGAACCGAAAATTCGAGATATCCAGTGAAAGGTGGTTCTTCTCGATTGAAAAAGAGTGAAACCATTTTGTTAAGGTCTGTCAAATAATGACGGGAGCCATAAAAAATTACGGATCGGCTTCATGACCCGCTTTTAAAAAGTGAAAAATGTTGGAATAGATATCGAAAGGATACAAGTACTGGTATTGGCTGGTTATTTTTTTGGCCTATCTATACATTGTACATTGTATGTATGTATATACATACATATGTACATACACATACACTGTTACAAACTCTTTATCTCTCTGTGTCAGCTGATAAAGCATTTGATTTGATTTATCATGAGCTTTTTGAACTTAAGACTTATTTACATTAATAGTTGTTGTTAGCTGTCCAATCTTTTCCTCAATCGGATTTCTCTGAAAGCTCCCTAATTCTGCCGTCTCTTTCTCTCTGGCTTCCTGCTCCTCCTGGGGTATTTTTTTGTATTGAATTGATTTGATTTGCGTCGAGTGCTCTTCTACCCACATTTATGATTACACATTTATTACGTCACATGAATGAAAGTGACCACTTACCAGCTAATTAGGCAGAAGCTTTCAATGGGAGAGGCTTCAAATGAAGAGAACCTGAGTTAAAGGAGGAAGAGTACAATAGGTGAGAGCTTGATATATGTATATATTGAGAGGGAGGGTGGTGGAAAGGCAGAGGTATCGGTACCGAAAGAGCGCTTGACGATGAGTGAGTGCGTGCCCATTTTAATATTTTGAGTTGGGAGCGAAATTAGGTCAAAACTTGTTTACCTCTCAACAGCTGTCTCCGCCGATGAACATGACGAACTTGTTTTAGTTTATTTCTCTCTCTGGCTCTTATTTTTTCTCTGCCTCTCTGCTTTTTCCGTTAAAGCAGCTGTTTTGTGCGTTAACTATTTGCAACAGCTGGTGGACATTTACCTTCAATGTGGGAACGGACTGAAACTTTTTCATTCTTTCGTTTTCAATGTGGCTCATTCTGTAACATCATTATCGAGTGATAATCGATAGATTAATAAGAAAATAAAGAAGACGGATAAAAAGGGGATGAAAATCGAATCATCGAAAAGACGAATGAAAAATGTGAAAAGAGGAGGGAGAACAACAGCAGGCTGTCCGTCAATTGAATATCGTCCAGGGATTTGTTTGATTTATGCAGTCAGTTGTTGGGGAACCAGATGTGGCAACATATACATACATGCAACATGGCAGGACAGAGGTGGATATCAAAATCAAGAGATATTTCTTTATCGTTAACAACATATTTAGACAGTAACAGAATCATCTTGCTGCATCACTAAGGAAATAGCAGTCACAGAATCCACGTATTGTCTTATTGTCTTGTATTTTGATTAAAAAACCCACCAAGTCCTTCTTTTTTTGGTTTATCTCTTTGTTATCTTTTCGCTTGTGTGTATCGTATGCGTAATGTGCTGCATGCCACATGCTACACCAAACACCCGAGGAAACTTGCAGCACAAGACAGACAGCCATGATTAATCGCGTTTACTAATCAATACAAATGTCATTCAAGTCATTTGACATTTGAGATTTGTGATCTCCCGCTCTAGCCTCTCTACATTTTGGTCCGCTTTGGGGATCGTGTTACACGTACGCACAGTAGTCGACTGGGGCACACACCTAACCCCACTCAGCGAACGGGTGCCAAGCCTTTGTCAACTAACGTGCGTGTAAATTTCAGACTTTTGGACATTCAAGTATCCCATGCAGGTGTGATGGTAGGTAGGGTGGAACTGGTGGCAAATGCAAGAAAAGACCCTAGGCAAAGATTTTCCACATTTTGTGTAAAAAAATGCTTTCAAAAAATTCCCTCTTTTTCACATGAATTCAGTTTTTCGTTTATCAGGCAGAAATTGGTACTGGTTTTCCTGCTTTGGTTTTCCTTCCGACTCGTATCAGCCATATTTCAGCTGGGCATACTAATTGATATCGCAAATGTCATCAGCAGCAATGAGAAATGTAAAATCCAATATGTATTTGTACATATTTTTAGCCTGAACAGAAGAGAAACAGATATGTGTAATAAGGGCAGTTAGGGGTCAGAGACAGAGAGTGAGAGAATGAGACTGAGTGTTCGGGTCAGTAAATAGGAAACCTGTTTTACAGAGGAAATTGCTTGGGAATCGTGAAAGGTTTGGCTAATATATTGAAATGGCTACATGTGGGGGGTCTAGTTACCTGCTCCTACGCGGGGTTTCTTTTCTTGTTTTGTGATTAATTTGCACTTAAAATATAAAAACATAAGTACAAAAACACTTACAGTTCATTTGAGATAAAAATACAATGAAACAATGAGAGCCTTATATTTATGGTTGCACTTCGTATACTACTGCTCAAAAAATAAAAATAAAACATTCTAATGTAATTCTTTTTGTAAAATTCTATCATGAAATGTTAGAAAATGTTAAAAATGTTTACGCTAAAAAAAACCCTTGGCCTTACCAAGCAATTAAAAATTTCACACAAATTCAAAGTTATGTCAATAAAAATCTGTGGAAATACCTATCCATAAGAAGAGGCCTTAATGGGTGCAAGATAAAAGCTCTCCTCTCTTTGAATATTTAAAAAGATACATTTTTTTGTTGTCCCATGAATATTTTTGCCTTTGCTTAAAGGAGCTTATTTAGCCATCGTTTTCTTTTCATTATTATTCCATTTGGGATTATCATTAGATTCCCATAATTGGTCCATCATATCATCATGGAGATGTCATTACTCCTAATGTGTTAACTATCGTATAATTGTGCCTCAGCCATTGTCGTGCCAGACTGGACATATATAAATTGGTGGGATAAAGCACAGCACAGGCGGAGGTTTAGAGATGTGGAAACTTTAGCTCTATATAGAGAGAGAAATACTTGAATAGAAATACCTTGGTGCAATTATATTCACACTTAAGAAGAGGGAAAGGGAAGGGGAACACGCGTGTCTTTCATAAATATGAAAAGCGATTCATAAATTATTGATGGGAAAACATTTCCATAGGAAGGCGAAAGCAGAGGCGCTGTAATCCTTTACCCCCTTCCCCCCTTTAAGCTCCTACCTCTAGCCAAAAGATAAAGGATAAACGTAGCATAACGTGGCTTATCAGCAGCAGCAGTAGCAGCATTCAAGCCGAAAGTCCTTTGGTTTCTCTTTTGTGTGAATAACGCCAAGAAATTCGCTACTCTGCCATCCATAATAAATACATACACTGTACAGTGTACACTCTACATTATATACATATGCTTATGGTATGTTTTTATCTATGCGTGTGTTTGTCTATCTATGTGTTCTGCGATAAAAGTGGCAACTTCATTGAAATCCTTATGGCATTGTTGGTGCTTTGAGTATTGAATTTTATTGGAGCGGCGGCCATCAATGATGCTATTCGCAGAGTAACAAAAGGAGCCCAAGAGAACAGAGACCTTGAGCTGTCGGCTTCCAGTGTGAGAAATCTTGAGATTATTAACGGCCTCCTTGCGGCCCAGTCCTCCGGTCCTCCTTTATGGTCCGTGGCCCTCTTTCGGTTGACCTTCGTTCGCTGCTAGAAATTTATCTCAATTTTCTGCCATAAATTTTCCCTCAAGTTGAACCCTTTCCGAAAGTTGCAATTTTTCTAGCACGTACGAAATCCCATTTTATTTCGGTGCGGCTGTCTTTTTACTACCGATTTGTCAAAAGAAAATAGACACAGAGAGAGAGAGAGAGAGTGGTAGAGTGAGCACAGAGGGTGAGAAGGAACACAATAGGAGCTATTAACTTATAGGTATGTACCTACAACGTGGCGTATGTACAACTTGTTGATAGGCATTTACCATGTAGATTCTGCATCTCCTCCGCTAGAGAGCGCACGCACACTGAACGAGGCAGAGTATGCGAGCGAGAAAGAGAATGGTGTAGTGATGCAGCGCTGGAGTCGGTTGGGTTAGGAACTGAAAATTATAAAATACACTTGTTATACACTTGATATATAATAAGTCTGGAAACAAAATCCCAATACAACGAGAGTTCCCAGCCAAACTATTCTCACTTTGGAAACTTTTGGGTTCAACTTTTGTTATTTCTGTGCAATATTTAGACAATAAAGCGCATAAATTATTTAAAAGTAACCCAAAGAGTCATACGGCGGGTACCAGCACAGAGACAACAGGGTTCTACCCTTTTTACCCTTGGTCTAGCCAGCGGGCAAGGAAAACATGTAAATGTTTAAAGAATCAAAAAGCTGTGGGCCCAAATAAGGAGACAAAGAAGGAAAGCAACTAAGGGAGGGACATTTAGGCTAATTTAAACATTCAAATCACAACAAGAAATTTCTCCAGCATGAAAAATTACTGATGAATGGACTGCGAAGAGGAGGGTAGTTGATGAAATATCAATAAGAAATGCTGATGACGGTCTTAAGTACGTGGCTACACCAAAGAAGGGACGAGTCCGTAAAATGACTAAGAAAACTTAGTGGGCCAAAGGAATACCCCAAAGAACGAAACGCGTGCAAATATCTGCTTGCATCTTAGGGAGTATCAAATTAAAAATGTATATGTAGAGATCCTTGCCACAAATCGTACGTAAATAGTCCCAGAATATATTTAAGATTTAGATTTCCTCCGACCAGTCCCTGTCTTCTCCTTCACCTTGAAGGCCTAATCAACCAAAATATAGAGAACTTGTAGGCGTGGCAGCTCCTGCGGTAAGTGCAGGCTACCACTGTGCCCCATTCCTTTTGTCCTTCGGCTGTTTTTTGGGCTACCGGACCACGAATTGTTTTCATTATTTGCCCTAAAATCCCCACAAAAACGTCACGCAACGAAGTTAAATGATTTTGGACCCAGCGCCTACTCGCGCTTTCCACATTTCAGCGGAACATTCAAGAGCACCTCATCAGCATCAGTACCATCATCATCATCAACATTTGTACCTGTATCTCTCTCCGCGATGTGATGTGATGCTCGATGCCTGATGTGTCAAATGTAAACTTTATTCGTCTTTCTCTCGGGCTCTCTGCTGGTGATTTGACTCGCTTATTGTTCCGGAGGAACGGAGCGGAGGCTCTGGCTTATGTTCTTCCTCTCCTCATTGGTTTTCATATGTCCAAAGTTGAGGCTCATTTGCGTCACCAACGATTGAAATATTCCTTAACTCTTGTCAGAAATCATCACTTATTCCTGTATTTTCTATACACTTTTCGTTTTTGGTAAGACCCAAATAATTAAACGAAAAAAAGAAGGAAAACTATGCTGGATTAGTACAGATCGTGTTTCCAGATATTTGTGCTTCTCCTAAGAGCGGTTATAGGTCTCCCGCCGATTGCCACAAATGAAATTTGTGTCATGTCAAAAGTTTTATTTTTCTTGAAACAATTACCAAAAATTATTAAATTAGTTCTTCCTGGGCCCCCTAAAAACTACCACTCCTTTAAGCTTTCTCTCTCTCTCTATATATATATGTATATATATATACATATATGTATCTGTTTCTGAGTTTACGCAAATATTTTATTTATTGTCTTTGGCACTTGGAAATGTTGTAATTTTTCATTCCCGGCCACTTTTAGGCCCCAACATCAGCAGCAGAAAGAGTCGCCTCCAAAGCCGTCATTACAGTTAAATATGGCCAAGAGACTCAAAGTCCACCACAAAGAAAACCCAAGAGCTAACGACTTTAACAATGACTCTATTCTTTTGCTTTTTTACCTGTCACCAAGGTACCCCTCTAGGGGAGGGGAAATGCCCGAATCATGGAATATTTTTAATGCTGGTACATTTTTCAAAACCTACTATTAAGGGAAAATAGGAAAATTTTTCGAGGATTTAAACAATTTCAGCTATTGGAGGAGTTCCACATAATTTCCTATTTGCATATCTGCAAGAATCCAATAAAAAAGGATTTGAAATGATTTTAGCTTCATTCTGTTGTAAAAGTCATTGACTGAAGCATACAGTATGTGTGTGAAAGAAGGGTTGGCTGGAGGGAGGAAGAATAAAGCTGAAAAAGTGGAGATTCAGTTTTCATACATTTAGGCTAGTTTTAAATTGAATTTTCCCCGCCAGAAGCAGAGAGAGAGAGAGAGTACTGAGCGTAAGGGGAAACTTTTCTTCCGCTCGCTCTGTTTTTCTAAGCCATTATATTTATATAATCAAATTCAATTAGGCTTAATTTCTTTAGTGTATGTGTTTGTACATATGTGTGCATGTGTGTTGGTCCCCTGTCCATATTTCAGCATTCCTCCCCCCATTCCTCTGGGAGAATATACCCCAAAGTTATTAGTCAATTAACAGCAGCGAAAATGTTGCAATTAATGTTGCGTATTCTATACAAACAACAAACTATGGACATAGGGGCGTGGGAGCGAATACGGGGGGGATGGTTAGGAACGAGTGAGATACTACGACATTAGCATTCCCCTGCTGGCACTGACATACTTCTGTGCGGTGCCATAATTATAACAGTTTGGAATGGTGAAACATGCGAATTAGTCGTCGCATCAGGGAGTACTATGGGCAAAACACACATGACACATGCGGCACAGGCGACAAATGTTTCGATCGCCAGTGGATTTACGATCGAATTTGAAAGTCTAATTATTTACTGTACATATGTATTTAAATCACTTTTGAAACCTTTGTAGCCTGCACCCGCATTATTTTGCATGGTTTTGACTCTTCTCTGGCATTATAACGTACACAGAGAATGAGATAGAGAGGAGGATGGAACATTTGGATGGCTCAGCACATCAGAAAACAACAAGAAAACATAGAGGAGCGGATGACAATTGGCAGTATAGAGAGCAAGACAGCAGGAGAGCGAATGACTGGGGAAATCAAAGCGACAACAGCAGAATCAGCGGAAATTAGTAATTAACACGCAAGCCAAAATTTGAAACGTCATGTTTCTGCCTAGCTCAGCTCCCTCCTCATACTCACCCTCACCTGACTTTGGGTGACACACGGAATATAAATTGTATCTATGATTATAGCAAAACTGCAATTAGTAATTGAGAGCTTTAAAGCGATTGATGCGCAGTTCCAGGGAGCTTTTAAGCGCTTGATCGATAAATATTATGCTACCGTTTTCAACATTTCTTGAACTGAGTTCATGAAGAAATTGAAGAAGTACAAGTAAGATAAGATGCGAGGGAGAGATTATCTGAGAGTTCAATAAACGTGTCGAGAAACGTTCCATGGGGAAATTTGTTAATAACACATCAAACAAATGCTTAAATCCTAAAAGGATGTATCTAAAAGTAATAATATAGAAAAAAAAACACAGCGCAACAGCCAACCATTCATATCCACTTAGCCCTCGACCACCTGCAGGGTATTTTATCCTATCCAAAAATCAATCGAAAAATACTTGATTTTGATTGTGACAGGAATAAAAAAAAGGAAACACTTTACCGACGTCGAAATGGAAATTTCAAGTTTTGCCTTTTCTATACTTACATATATGTATGTACTAGAGCCCTGCATGAACGGGCAAATGAATCGATTCGCAGTGATTCGGGATTCACTTGAATCAGCGATTCGGCTTTCTCACTGATTCGAATCATTTGCCCAAAATGGACCGAACGGATCACGATTCATAATTTTGTACTGTGAGATCCGAACAGTTCAGTTTTTCTCTCTTTTACTCTCCATTTGATTTTCAGGTAGAGAAAACGAGAAAGCAATACACAAATTTGTCGGTTTTTTTGCCTTGCTTTCGGGGTGGAAATCTGTAGTTGTGTGTGTGCCTTTCTGTGCCTGTGTGTGTACGTCAACAGTGCGTGCTACGCATGCTTACGCATAAGATCTTGCCTTTGAGCAGGGCTCGCCACACACACTCTGACATGTTTTTTTAGTGAGGCCTGCGGCAGAAACCGGTTTGTTGCTTTTACACTGCGACCGCAAGAGCCGAAGTCGCATTGCCGAAGCCACACCACACGAAGGTTCGCTGTCTTTTGGTACGTGTGCCGGCAGCGACGTGGCAGCGCCTGTTCCTTTGAGTAAGAAAACAACAATTTCGGTTACAAATACAGTCAAAAAATGCACAAGTATTTGGTTCTGTGCGTCCGCTTTTTTTCGCAATACTGTACATGTGCACGCATACAAAGGAAGATTCTTCGTAGTATGTTTTGAATCAGTTTTTGAATCATGCGACGAATCTTGCTGATATTGATTCGCAGTACTCTGATCCGGTTTTTTAGTGATTCGGGTGATTCGAATCGGACTGAAGGGGTGATTCGTAATGATCGAACGCATTGAAGGGGCATGAGTATACTGTGATTTTTTGAATCATGTGGATTCGTGCAGGGCTCTAGTATGTACATATGTACATGTAGTTTTCGTAGCCAAAGAAAGCGGCGGGCGCATTTACTTGATTTAATTCTCTGAACAGTTGAGCATTAAATGCGCACACCTGGAGTGGTCCGAGACAATTGAAGATGGTTTTATATTTCGTTGGTTCCCAATTAATCAGATTGCTGAGAAACTATACAAAATTTTTAACTTGAGCTAAGACAAACAACGAATTAAAGGAGGCCGGCCCTCCTAGATTCCGAGACCTCTACGGGTCAGAGATGATATATTATTGATCCCTGCGTGGGGAATGGCTGACAATGGCCGCCCTCCTTTAGGCCGATTTTCGTTATTGTTGTCTTGGGTAATTATCATTTAGTTCTGGCACTTTTTGTTTCGTTTCGAATCTTGCTTCTCCTTCATCATAGAGAGAGAGAGAGAACGACAGGGGCACAAGCACATGATAAATGATTTTCCATTAACTGACATTAAAAGGAGAAGAGCCCCAACAAAGAGGAAAGGTCAAAACAAAAAACAACAAAATTGCAGCAAAGACGTGAAGGAAATGATGGAGCAAACTATGTACATATGTATACAGTATTTTCAGAAGATTTTAGAAGAAGGGAAGAGCACACACATACATACATACACTCACTCGCATATCTCTGCGTACACCCCCAAAAAATTTCAAAAGCAAACTTTAAACACAAATTTTCCTGCCATTAATGCATGTATTTAACTCATTCTTTTTTCCAACTTAACTTTAGTTTATTGTCTTTAATGACGTATTTTATTTAGAAATATTCAACCATGGATTACATTTTAATTTTAATTCTAAACTTAACACTACGAAAAAGTGTACACTCAAAAGTCTGCGTACAGCTGTTTGAAACTATGTGGAATGCAAGATTCTGCGATTACCGTTAGGATTTTTGGCGACGATCTTCTGCAGGTTGTATAAGCAAGTGGGTATTGCATAGTTGAAATTAAAATTTTGCATCAAATGCCAGTGAATTTCAACATGGAACAAAAAGGCAAAGAAATTTCTGTTGAGGAGCAAAAAATGATTATAGCATTTTTCTTGGACGGAAAATCGTATGGAAACATTGGTGCTCTTGTTGGTAGAGCCCACTCCTCCATCCAAAATGTTATAAATAATTTTAATTCGACTGGCAGTATCTTGTCAAAGGCTCGTTCTGGCCGTCCGCATTTGCTAACCAACCGCGAACAGAAGACTATTATGAAATATATTCGGCTTAGTCCCAAGACTACAGCTCATCAGACACAGCTTCAGATCGAGGATAGTTTTTCCAAAACAGTTTCCGAAGAAACTGTACGCTGTGTCATAAAAAAGGCTGACTACCATAGTAGAGTCGCCCGCAAAAAACCTTTGATTTCAGAAGTCAATAGGCAAAAGCCCATAACTTTTGCTAATGAGTTTATTTCAAAGCCCCAAGACTTCTGGAATAAATTTATATATTCCGACGAAAGTAAATTCTGCATATTCGGCATCAAGGGAAAAGTTTTGGTATGGAGGAAAAGCGGAGAAGTCTTCAAAAAAGAAAACTTAGTTGGCACGGTGAAACATAGAGGAAGCGGAATAGTGGTGTGGGGGTGTATGACGGCAAGCGGCGTGGGAAAATTGACATTTATCGAGACAATCATGGATCAAGGAATCTACATCAACATTTTAAGAAACAAATTTAAAGCAAAGTGCTGAACAATTGGAGCTGGAAAGTGAATATTGGTTCCAGCAAGACAATGACCCGAAACATACTGCACAAAATACAAAGCTTTGGCTGCTGTATATTGTCAAAAATCAGCTGCGAACACCTCCCCAGAGTCCTGTTCTCAACCCTATTGAACATTTGTGGGATTTTCTTGAGAGAAAAATCCGAATACAGACAAAAACATCAAAAAAATTGCTCAAGAATGTAACTGTGGAGGAATGGGGAAAAATCACTCTGGAGGAGACAAAAAAACTACTCGATTCCATGCCGAAACGCCTTTCGGAGGTACTGCATAAGAAAGGATACCCTAAAAGCTATTAAAAAGGATGATTTTTGATGTTAAACCAAACTGTACGCAGACTTTTGAGTGTACACTTTTTCGTAGTGTTAAGTTTAGAATTAAAATTAAAATATAATCCATAGTTGAATAATTCTAATTAAAATACGTCATTGAAGACAATAAACTAAAGTTATGTTTGAAAAAAGAATGAGTTAAATACATGCATAAATGGCCTTTGTGTTTAAAGTTTGTGTTTAAAGTTTGCTTTTGAAATTTTTTGGGGGTGTACGCAGAGATATGCGAGCGAGTGCACTATAGGCTTGTCACTCTCTCTCCTTTAAACATGAACGTGCTTGCATTTATCATCCATCATCCTCAGGCGCTCTCTCTCTCACTCCCATTGCTATCTCTGCCTGTCTTTTTTTTTATCATTCCGCCTTATTTGTCCACCAATATGTGGTCTTATCTATTCATCTTCCTCGGCGGTTCGTCTGTAAATATTTTTGATTTTAGCCCATTTAAATCTCAAAACCGGACTCTCTGTTTTTTCTCTTTGGAGAATTTAATTGATGAGATGACCACAAAAATATTATTGTGTGTGATTGTTCCTTTTTTCGTAACCTTACCCCATGTTGTTTGAGCGTTTTTGGATCTTCGACGTTGGCGTTGTCGAAGAATCAAAATCGAATCAAATATGTAATCATTGGAACAAATGAAACCTCAAGGAAGTTTTTCGTAGGAATATGAGGTACCTATGTACATATGTACATATTGTTAGGCTTCAAAGTTAATCTTCAACTTCTTCAAGTGTCGCATTATATGCAGATGCAGACTTTTGCTTTGCTCTTATGGTATTCTCATTCAAGAACTTTCCTTTCTTTCCTTTTACCCCAAGTATTTTTGTCATTTTGCAGTGTACTCCACTCCTACAGACAAAGAACAGTCTTAATCAGACAAGAAGACAAAAACAAACAAACCATGTAATTGAAAAAGTTCGTTCAACTTTTTGACATTTCCAGAGTTATTATACCCGTACTCAAAAAGAGTTAAGGGGTATACCCCATTAAGTATATATATTCTTGATCAGTATCAATAGCCGAGTCGATAGAGCCATGTCTGTCCGTCCGTCCGTCTGTCCGTCTGTCTGTCTTGATGAGCGCCTAGATCTCAGAGACTATAAAAGCTAGAGCAACCAAATTTTGTTTCCAGACTCATGTAATATCACACTGTTACAAGTGTATTTCAAAATTTCGCCCCGCCCCTTCCGGCTTCACAAAGGACGAAAATCTGTGGCAGCCATAATTTTGAAGATACGTAAAAACTAAAACCGCAGTATCGTATAGAATGACCATATCTACCAGATTGCCGAATCTGAATCAGATCGGATCATTATCAAAGCCAGAACAAAGAAATTAATTTTCAGTTGCTTCCCCCACCTCCTCTGGCGCTGCTGACGCTACTTATTCTCTTTCTCGCTCGCACACACTCTGCCCTGTGCAATGCGCGAGCAACCCCTAGCGGAGGAGATGTAGAATCTAAATGGTAGATGTAGAATATTTGTTCTAGATTTTATATCTACATTTTACATGTAGATGTAGTTACATATGTAGCAAAAAAATGTAAAATGTAAAATTAAACATTTTTTTTTAAATTTCAATCATAAGCTCACAAGTGTTGTAGAAACAACGACGACACTGAGGCGTCAGAGCAGGCAGCTTATAGAAAGAACTTTTGTTAGATTTCATTGGCCATTGGACTAACTGTGTGAAGTCGCTGTCTGGGACCTCGTCGTCGTCCTTGTTGTCTGTCTGGCTCGACTCATCCTATATCTTTCTCTTTGATTCTTCTCCTCCCCTTTTCTCTCATTCTCTCCGCGTCTCTCTTCGTCGTCTGTGGTTAAATATATAAGTGTTATGGTTTTTGCTTTCTACCCCAAAAATTTCTCAAAAACGATTTGCAAGTCGAAGTGGGAGTCGAGTCCGTATTTCGAATTAAATGTACGAATGTATAGGCAGAATAACAGAAGTGTTAATGATAATGAGAAAAAATTCTGCTAAAACCCAAAACAGAAGAGCAAATACACGCAGATTATTAAAAATAAATTATTTAAAACTGACTTGGAAGTAAATAAGAGAAGTCTAGCATAAGATTAGATATATGTATGTACTTTCTTTAATATATTCGTTCATACATATGTACATATATCCCTTAAATAACTTAAATAACTCATAATCATGCTCTCTTTTTAAATCCTTTTTAGGGCTGTCACAGATCCACGGGATGGAAGACGCGTGGCCCTCAAGAAGCTGCCAAATGTATTCCAGTCTTTGGTCTCCTCGAAGCGCGTGTTCCGTGAGCTGAAAATGCTCTGTTTTTTTAAGCATGAAAATGTAAGTAAACAATCCATAAATAACCGAAGACATCTATCTACAGTTAGATAAAATAACACTCTCGTGACCCAAAGCTGTAAATTTATGAAAAACATTGCGTTTTATTAATAGCAGGACAACAATTTAATTAAAAAACGAGAAGGAACGTGAGTCGCTTCTAGTCGCGACTCTACTTTTATACCCGTACTCAGTCAGTATATAAATTTATAAGCTTATGATTGATAGCGTCAGCAGCGCCAGAGGAGGTGGGGGAAGCAACTGAAAATTAATTTCTTTATTCTGGCTATAATAATGATCCGATCTGGTTCAGATTCGGCAATCTGATAGATATGGTCATTCCCTACGATACTGCGTTTTTAGTTTTATCGTATCTTCAAAATTGTGGATGCCACAGATTTTCGTCCTTTGTGAAGGCGGAAGGGGGCGGGGCGAAATTTTGAAATACACTTGTAACAGTGTGATATCACATGAGTCTGGAAAACAAATTTCGTTGCTCTAGCTTTTAAAGTCTCTGAGAACGAGGCGCTCATGAGGACGGAAAGACGGACAGACGGACGGACGGACGGACAGACAGACATGGCTCTATAGACTCGGCTATTGATACTGGTCAAGAATATATATACTTTATGGGGTCGGAAAATTTTCCTTCTCTGCGTTACACACATCCACTTTTACCACAAATACAGTATACCCCTTAACTCTTTTTGAGTAAGGGTATAATTACATTTGTACGTTTGCATTTGTGCTATTTTCGCTACTTCTCTGTGAGAGGAATACATATTTATCATTTATTTCTTGTTCAATAAAAATACCATGCTTTCGGCTAGGCGACGCGGCAGGTCTCGCTTCTCTGCCTCTTCTCAGTCGCTGTTTCGCAGAGAATTTAATAAATATAATTTTTTTCACTTTAGTCCCGGGCTTTTTTATAATATTTACAACTGAATCAGGAAAGATGGCTACGTGGCGGCGGAAAAGCGGGGAAGGAGGGATTGAGCCTGGAAAAATATGATTTTCTTTTGGCAGACATTTTCCACATTTCTCTCTTTTTTTATTTTGAGTTCGAGGAAATTATGTATGTTTCGCTGGCATTATTGTTATTTATTAAATGCTTTAAATGTCATTTTATTTTATGGGATTTAAAAGAGCTCTCCAGGGGTAAAGCTTCTGTTTAGTTCTGTACTAGTATTAAATTTATAAGAAGACTTATTAATAATAATAATTAATTAATACTATTAATTCATGGTTTATTAATAAAAAGAATTGTAAATACGCCTTTCCCCAAATAAAATTCATGTTCCCCAAATATCGTAAAATAAATGCAAATATTAGCAGAATGGTAACGCACAAAAATGTGTAAATTGTTCAAGATCGTGTGACAGGCACCAGCCCAGAAGGCTCATTACAGACAGAAGAAAATTCGAATTAATTAAAATATATGTATACATACATACATATTTACATTAGAGTGGGCTGAAATTTCAAAATTTTTGAATCTTAAGTTGCCCCGGTAGTAGAAAGTTGAGTTTAGGGATTCCAAAGCGAAGGCAACGAAGATTTTTTAAATCGGTTTGACCCTCGAGCATCGAGGTCAATATATTTGCTTTTGGCCAAGTTAGGCAAAATTTTGGTATAATATTTGCCCTCGCTTTAGAATCCCTCAACACAACTTTCTACTGCAAGGCCGACTTAAGATTAAAAAATTTTGGAATTTCATCCCACTCTTATGTATATAAATTAGAGCCCTGCACGAATCCACATGATTCAAAAAATCACAGTATACTCATGCCCCTTCAATGCGTTCGATCATTACGAATCATCCCTTCAGTCCGATTCGAATCACCCGAATCACTTAAAAACCGGATCAGAGTACTGCGAATCAATATCAGCAAGATTCGTCGCATGATTCAAAAACTGATTCAAAACATACTACGAAGAATCTTCCTTTGTATGCGTGCACATGTACAATATGTATTGTGTACGTCAACGCGTTGACGTACACACACAGGCACAGAAAGGCACGCACACAACTACTGATTTCCACCCCAAAAGCAAAGCAAAAAAACCGACAAATTTGTGTATTGCCTTCTCGTTCTCTCTACCTGAAAATCAAGTGGAGAGTAAAAGAGAGAAAAAACTGAACTGTTCGGATCAGACAGTAAAAATTATGAATCATGATCCGTTCGGTCCATTTTGGGCGTATGATTCGAATCACTGAGAAAGCCGAATCGCTGATTCAATTTGATCGGACGAAGCGAATCCCGAATCACTGCGAATCGATTCATTTGCCCGTTCATGCAGGGCTCTAATATAAATGTACGTAAATGCTGTCACAATACATAGGTGGGCTTGTTGTTTTAACTTTTTTATAATATCCGATTGGACAGCGCTCATAATTTATATTCATCTCCATATTCATGGCAACTGTTGCATGTGCTGCCTGCTGCTGCACGTGCTTAAAAAGTAGAACCTTTTGTGTTTGGTTCCATATTTGGCATTTGCATTCAAAGCAAAATGTCATAGAGAGAAGTGGAGGAGGACTACGAGCGTAGTAAACGATCATGAGTATGAGAGAGGGGTCATTACAAAATCGGGTTTATCGTCACATACGATTAGTTATGGGTTTTGCTCTAAAATGTCACGGTCTCTCCCTGTAGATAGCCTCCTTCTCTACTCTTTTGTTTTCTGAATATTTTCCAGATGAAGATTCAGAAATTGGATCAACATCATTAGATAGATAGGCCGTGGGCTGGTTGGGAATCATCTGTAGAGCAGAAGAAGATAGCTCCGATGACTCTCTACTCGAATTTTGTGTATTCATCCTGTTCATGTTGTGTATTATCATCTACAGCCTACCTAATGTTACACCCTTGCAGGCAGAGAGAGAGAGAGTCTTTGAGTTTTGATACATCCGACTCTCCCCTCAAACCCGTAGCCATATGTCGTATGTGTCGACAACAGCACTTTGCCCAATATGTAAATTTTCTATTAATATGCATAAATTGCTATGCTCAATGTAGGAAGGATGTAGAAGGGAAGGTAAAGGAGTGTACACTGTACAGACATGTGCTTGTACATATATAAAAAAAGGCGCGACTTTGTTGTCATAGCTATAGATGCGAGTAAGTTAACGTGTCTGTGTCTGTATCCCTGTATCCGTCTCTTTTTGTGCTTGCTGTTTCATTTCCTACATGACAGACATCATTCAGAGAATGGCAAACAAGTGCAATAAACTCAGAGCAAACTCGTTGCAACTTATTTTAGCTTGTTGTTGCTTATTTTTGCCAATTCAGCTGCAAAAATACAAATGAAAATTTTAATAAAAACAAATCTTTCCTGTGTATTTTCCTCCTGCACATTTCTTATTGTCGCACATTTTTTATTGGCGCACATTTCAAAAGCATTTCTCACATGCAGGCAGTCGAGGATTTTGGATTTCTTGTCCGCACAGCCTCACGCTGGCTGTCGACTTATTCCCCGCTCCCTATTGCTCTCCTGCTAGCGCACAACCTTTCTTGCCAGCAAAATGATTGAGCTTCGAGGCAGTGAGCAGCTTTATCAATGGCATGCAAATTTCGGTATTATTCGCATTTAAATTTATTGTCGGAACATTTTTTAGTTTGAAATTTGTCCCTCTGCTTGGAAAGAAAATGGAATGTCCCGTTTACGCGGGGGGGGGGGGGGGGGGGGGGGACACTTTTTCTGTTGTTTGGCGAGAGGCAGGAACTGTAGGAGGGCAAATTCATTGGAAGTTGTTGGTGAAAGTGATTGGGAGGAGGAAGAGCTGGGGAGCAGAGGTAGTTGTCGACTAGATCTGGCCTGTTCGGACTGGGTTAGACAGAAGTAGGGGCACGGGCAGCGCGATACCAACAACTTGCCACAGCTGCTCGCTTGCTTTGAGTTTCAGAACAAAACTTTTACTTTTTTCTCTTTGTATTTAACTAGAAAATGTTTGCTCTTGCTCAACCTAGTTAGTTGTTGTTGGTGCTTTCCCGCCACAGTTGTTTAGCTTTCGCTGCCTCCTCTCCCCATATCTCTCACTCTCTTTCTCTGACACAGTGTTACTACTAAGTACTGTACCTAGCTTCAAGGACACTTGAATCTACAGAGTGCATAAATTGGGTTTCTGATTGCAAGCCAAAGTCAAAATGTTAATTAGCTGCAAGCCACAGCCGCGTTTCAGCTTTGCGATGCACGTGAATCGACAGAGGAATAAAAGCAGCAGCAGCAGTAAAATTTGCACCTGCGCAGAGTGGAAGTGCAGTAAATTAAGTTAACCTAAAAGCAAAAGACTTGAGCCTCGCGTAATTTAACAATATTGTACGAGTATTGCAACTCTACTTTTATACTCGTACTCAGTCAGTATATAAATTTGTGAGCTTTTGATTTCTGTAGAATTTTAAAATATTTTACATTTAAATTTGTTTGCTACATCTACATCTACAATGTCGATTTGATATCTGAAATTTAGATTCTACATACACAATGTAGATTCTAAATCTTCTCCGCAAAGGTCACGCATTGCACAGGGCAGAATGTGTTCGAGTCCGATTTGATTCAGATTCGGCGATCTGGTAGATGTGGTCATTCTATACGATACTGCGTTTTTAGTTTTATCGTATCTTTAAAATTGTGGCTGCCACAGATTGTGTGGGCGGAAGGGGGCGGTGCGATATTTTGGAATACATTTGTAGCAGTGTGATATCACATGAGTCTGAACACAAAATTTGGTTGCTCCAGCTTTTTTAGTCTCTGAGAACTAGGCGAAAAACCAGACGGACGGACAGACAGACATGGCTATATCGACTCGGCAATTGATGCTGATCAAGAATATATATAACTTAATGGGGTCGGAAACGTTTCCTTCTCTGCGTTGCACACATCTACTTACACCACAAATACAATAACTTAACTCTTCGAGTACGGGTATTAAAATGTAAACTGATAAAATATTTAAAAATATAAGCGTGATTAACGATTGCTTTTAACATTATTTTTTCAGGTTCTTTCAGCACTGGACATCTTGCAGCCGCCCCATTTGGATTTCTTTCAAGAAATGTATCCTTTTTACAAGAAAAATGTACAAAAGCGATTCCTTATGCTAGATCTTTTAGTTTTAACCGTTTAAAAAAAATGCCTAGGGATTGTAGTAGAAATCTTAAAACGAGTATATATATATATATATATATATATATATATATATATAATAATATAATAATATATATATATATATATATATATATATATATATATTATATTATATATATTAGAGTATATTACAATATCGAATGCATGACCCCCCAACCTCCCATAGCACTCTTTACCCACAGAAGAATAGGCAACTTTAACCAGTCACAACTAGTTCGAATTTAGTGAAGATCTCACTCTCTCTCAATTGGCTACTCAATTAAATCGATATCTGAAATAAAATGTTTTATTAGACGAAGAGTCCTAACAGTTTTTCGATTGGATAAAATTCTGCCTGCTTTGGGGTGTTCGTAGAGGAAAGCTAATTTCAACAAAAAGACAAAAAGTCGGGGACAGAGCCTGCTTTCACCTTTGTTTGTTTCCTTTTCTATTACGAGTACTCATACGAGCATATTGGTTTTCGTCTTAACTTCCAATCGATCTATAGATATGTGATAACGGAGCTGCTGCAATCGGATCTGCACAAGATAATCGTGTCGCCGCAGCACCTATCCGCCGACCACATTAAGGTGTTCCTGTACCAGATCCTGCGCGGCCTCAAGTATCTGCACTCGGCCCGCATCCTGCATCGCGACATCAAGCCAGGCAACCTCTTGGTTAACTCGAACTGCGTGCTGAAAATTTGCGACTTCGGTCTGGCCCGCGTGGAAGAGCCAGATCAGGCGAAGCACATGACCCAGGAGGTGGTAACCCAGTACTACCGCGCCCCGGAGATTCTCATGGGGGCGCGGCACTACTCGTCGGCGGTGGACGTGTGGTCGGTGGGGTGCATATTTGGGGAGCTGCTGGGCCGACGCATCCTGTTCCAGGCGCAGAATCCCGTCCAGCAGCTGGAGCTGATCACGGAGCTGCTGGGCACCCCTACAATGGAGGACATGCGGCACGCCTGCGAGGGGGCACGCACACACATGCTGCGCCGCGCCCCCAAGCCGCCCTCCTTCTCGGTGCTGTATACCCTCAGCTCCCATGCCACACACGAGGCGGTGCACCTGCTCTGCCAGATGCTGGTGTTCGATCCGGTTTGTGGTTACATATTTGTTTCTCTAATGATCTTTCTTGCTAACTTTGTATATATGTATGCACTGCCAGGACAAGCGAATTTCCGTCACAGATGCCCTGGCGCATCCGTATCTGGACGAAGGACGACTGCGCTACCACTCGTGCATGTGCAAATGCTGCTTTACTACCTCAGCTGGAATGCGGCAATACACAGCCGACTTTGAGCCTTCCGCCGGCCAGCCCTTTGACGATCTATGGGAACGTAAGCTCACATCCGTGCAGCAGGTCAAGGGTGAGTCTGCAGCACAAATGTGCCAATCCTTTAAATTTGAATCTTCAATGTAAATTTGAAACTTACAGAGGAGATGCACAAGTTTATTGCCGAGCAACTGCAGACGGGTCGGGTGCCGCTCTGCATCAACCCGCAGAGTGCGGCCTTCAAGAGCTTTGCCAGGTGAGTGGCCAAGATTTCCATTTTCTACATTTAAAGACCCAACCTCAACCCCTATCTGTGCCTTCACCTGCCCAAAAAAAAAAGAAGATTTTTCCAGTATTTGCACGCCGTCCAGTCCAGTACAGTACAGCTTCTCTATTTGTTGAAAACTATTTTGGAAACGTTTACTCAACATTTAGTCAAAATTTAGTAATCCTAAATATATTTTTGTTTAGTTTTTCCTTCTGTGTTTTTTCGATTTTTGTTTACACAAAATTGATTGATCATGGCTTCCTCTCCTAATCCTAATACTGTTCCCAAACTCCATTACTGTCCCGCTTTATTAATGCTCTCTCGTACCTTTTTCTCTCTCTACATATATATAACTCTCTCTGTCTACTATACTCTCTTTCTCTCTGTCTCTCTGATTATGATTTGTAAACTGATTTTGAAATGATTTTGATTTTGTTTGTTCTTTTATTTCTGTTGTTCAACATGGATATTAATCTTGAAATTTCTATTAAATCGAATCGTTATATTTGCGTTGTTAAGCCAATGAGAATGAGAATATCTACTACTACCACTACTACTACCACCACAAGTTGCACTGCTGCTCCTGCCGCTGCTCCACTCCGCCGCCGCCTATTTCTTCGCTGCCCTCAAAGAACCTCAATCGAAACAAGACCACATCTCGAGAATCCAAGATCCTAGGCGCGCGATCTCCCACTAAACCGAATCGAAATAGCAATGCAGAAGTCAAAAGAAATACTCGATATACTTTATCTGCCGAATGATCGAAGCAAATGAAAGCCAAGCCAAGCAAAGATACATATACCAAGATAAAGAGATCCAATACAGATACAGATACAGAAAGATATACAGAGTCCAAGGGCCGGGCAGCAGCTGTCTCTCAACTCCTCTTAGGTCTGTTGGAAAACTGCGAAAAACTTTACTAAATATTTAATTATTTAGTTTATCACCTTTTTTGTTCATATCTTTATTATCTCTCCTATTTTCTACCCTCTGCAAATGTGTATAAAACCAAAAGCAAATTTACAACAATTTCAAAAAATAATAAACCAAACTTTGTTTTAGTTTTAACCTTTTCCTTACCAATGTTTTTTAATTTTTATTTTTAACTTTCAACTCTCGTTTTTTTTCGTTTTTTCAATGGGTATTTTTGCGTAGTTCTTTTGTATACATAAATGTGTGTTCCAAGGAAAATCTAACTCGAACTGAAAATGCTATAAAATTGTTTAAATGTCGCTAAATTGGCTTGGAAAAAAAATGAAAATAGCTTTTGTCAGACATATCCAACTATTTTATAAAGACCAGAGACCAAATCCAAACAAATTTCAAGCATATTCATACATATATATATCGTGAATAAATGTATCTATAATCTAACTCCATAATCAATTTATATTTATCTTTTGTGCTCACATACACCTCCTCATTCATACATACATATATATACATATATTACTTGGTTTTGTGTACAACAAAAAGATTTCATTAAATATTTATACACAATTTATTCCCTGTTCCATCAAGATTGACATCATTCCTTCATTCATTTGGGATGAAGAACGAATGTCGAATGGAAAAACATGCAAATGATCATTAATTAATATTTTTATAAATATTTATTGTTGTCATTTTTAATACAATTTTCTCATCCATGGAATATGCATTTTTTTTAGCCAGACGTCACTCACCCACCACCAGCCTTTAACCAAGTCAGATCTTCATGATCCTTACCTCCCCCCCTAAACAAAATTCGTATCCCCAAGCTTGAACTAAATTCTAATGAAAAAAACAAGTGCACAAAAATATTTATAAAAAAAGAATGTTTAATAATAGTCTCAGTACAGTGCAGAAGAGCAGCAGTGACAAACCACAAAAAAAAAGAGCTTGAAAAACTTTCATTGAACAATTTTTGAATGTTAATCATTCGAATTTTTTATTTATATCTGACCCCACCCCACCACCACCACCACCCATCCCCTTCTCCAACCACGAAACGTTGTTTTTTATTTTATGTACACCTTCATTTCAATTTAAGTTTTTTATTCTATGGTAGTTTATGTCTATTTGTCGTTTTGTTTTATTGTATAAACATACATATTCATTAAAATATTTAGCTCTAAATGTAATTAATTTGTGTAGCATGAGCACTTATCTAGATGTTTAGTCATACAACTATATCGCTGAGAGATACATATTTTACTGAAATATGAAACTAATGTATTTCTTTCCAAAAATCCAGTTCGACTGTGGCTCATCCTTCGGAATTGCCGCCATCGCCGCATCAATGGGAATGACGGCAAAATGAGGCCATTGCTGCCTAAAATCGAAATAAAAGCAAAAGCAAACCAACAGCCGATACATTAGGGCGGAGCTATCAGTCGGAGTCCCAGAACACGGACCCAATCCCAAGAGACAACCCGGAGAAAATTCAGCCAGGAACAACGATTGAAAATGTTGTGCAAACGCCAAACAACTTTTAAGTGGGCGTTCGTCTGTTTAAAGCATTCCACCACCGAAATTAACTACAAAAAAAGCAGAACAAAAAATTAATATACTGTAGACAAACAAATAAACAAATAACGTAACGTAACTCAACTGAAACTAGTCTAAACAAAAATTAAATAAAAACCACTGTAGTTAAAGGAGCAGCAGATATAAGCAAACAAGCTAAAATTTTACGAATTACAAGCAAAAGCGTAGAGTATTATACACAAAATTAACACAATAAGTTTCCGGAAAAAATGAAGGAAAATGTTGTTGTGCTTGACAAGAATTGGAAAGAATCTGATCTGATCGAACCCTCAAATTCAATGCAAAACAATTCTGTTTTATGTTAAGCTCATAGAAAGAAAGTTTATAGATGTAAGTTATTAGCAGTACACACAAAAACACACACATGATTAATATACAACATATATACATATAGAGATATGCCTAACGATTAAATATATCCACATACATATATATTTAAAATAAAATTGTAAACGCAAAATGCACACAGAACTCAAGTTTGTTTGCCAAAATTTACCTCAGAGCGAGCGAAATGAAATCGAGCGCAACAAGAAAAAATCCAACAAAATTCAACTTATCTTAAAACCTGAAGCCTAATTATGTGTAGTTATGTAGTAAAAGCTAAATGAAAACTCATTTAACTTATGCAACTATTTTGATTTAAACTTAAATTTGAAGCTTCAATTTTGAAACTGGTTTCTAGATACATATACACTTAATATCTGACTAGGGTCGGAGTTTCCACATACTGCAAGTGTATGATGTGCTTAAAAAAGTACGAGTACGATTAAACTATGATGATAGCAAAAGAAAAAACCAGAAAATTTGATGAAATTAGTTAAAATTTGTTTCAACTGTCGACTGAACAAAAAAATAACATTTAAACAAATATACATAAAGATATGCTAACCAATTTTAATTTAATTTAGTTATGACAATTTCTACTTTGATAATAGTTTTTAAACATCCTTTTCACAATTTTAATAATAATTAATAACAAGTGGACGACGCACTGCCCCCAGTGAAGAATGGTTCCGAGACAAGTTGGGTAGCCCTGGCTGGGGCACCCGTACTTTGACCGCCCGAACCAATTCGATTTTAGTTGATATACTTACATATATTTGTGTATACTTTTGCCTTTAGTTGATTATCATGTAATATAGTTTAATTTTGGTCCAAATAACGTTTTGTCTCTCTTAATGCTCAATGCTATGGCTGGCTATGGTCCAGGATATGACCAGCTAAAAAGGATAAATTGTTTACGTCCTCCTCGGCTGTCCCAGGACATTATATATGCTTAAGACTGAGTAACTTAATTAATTGAGAATATGCAACAGGAAATTGAGTTCTATTGTTTCTGCAAGAGACGAAATTTTGATTAAAACAAATACAATGTGTAAGGAAAATGTCTGTGTGCATTTGTATTTTTAATCTCTTGTATTCAATGTTTAGAGAAAACACCCCAGCATATGCACATATTACGGAAGCACGTTCAAATGATAAACTACTAGTATAATAGAGATGTAGCAAGAAACTCTCGAAATTAAAAATTTCCTCCTCGATTTCTTTTTAACTGTGCTTCTTTCTTATGTATGTATTTAGGTATTAATTATAGCAATATAAATACGAATATAAGTACGTATGTACGAGCATGTATGTATGTAGTTATTAATTATAACAATATGTATAAATACGAACATGAGTATATAGTACACATAAATGGATTAGCTTAAAAAAAAAAATGAAAAATAAATAAGAACTTTCACAACTTTCACGGAGATCTCATAGCAAAAACAAAACGAAATGAAGGAAAAGAATGGAAAAGAAAACAAAAAAGAAATCAGTGTCCAACAACTAGGATACCGTTAAACTTTGTTTATACCTAAAGTCTTTCTTAAATATAAATCGTATATATGTATGTATATTTAAAGAACAGATTTATTTTGATCAGAGACGAGTGTAAGTTAATGTGACTGTTAACTCAATCGATCGATATACAAACAGCACCGTATAGAATTAAGCTATATATGTATATGGAATATTATATTTTGTTCAGCTTAGGCACCATGTACATAGAAATTTTTCACACCCACCAATAAATGGCTCACATTTACGATGAGTAATGGACATGTATATTGTACACACACAGCACAACTATCAATTGAAAGAGGAGAAAACTATTGAAGCTTTCTGCATACATATATTGCTTGATATATTTATACGATTTTGGAGACTTCTGTTTTCTGTTCATATGTAAGTAAGAAGCATCATTAACTGTAAACTGCATTAGTATTTGACTTATAAACCAATTACGGAGCCCGCTAAGTATCGTTCTTAACTACATATATATGTATATGTATATTGGCTACGTATTACGTTAACTGGTAGTTAAAATAAAAAACATTGTGTAAACTGTTTGTATAAAAAAATAAGAAAACCAAAACAAATCGAATAAATTTTTGTTTCATTTTTCAGCCATTATTTAACAGTGGATCCAACCAACCCAATGCATTTGCTAATTAGAATTTATAGCTATAAAAACACACACCTACTATATACGATATACATATACTATATATATTTGTGAATGTGTATGTATGGACAATATTTGAGATTAACAAACTATAAACCGCATCCAAAATATATTAAAAAACAGGTAAACAAGTAGTCCATATTTGGAAATTGGATAGAAAACATCTCCATCTTATTAAACTACATATGTGTGGTACTAGTATAGTATATACATATATATATATATATATATATATATATATATATTACATATATTATATATATATATATATATATATATATATATATTACATATATTATATATATATATATATATATATATATAATATATATATATATAGACTAGTATATACACAAATTTGTAAAATGGAGAAGCTGTTAAAATGCGAATTCGACAAGTAGTAGAAACCATTAAAAGATTGCGCTCAGGTTATAAAATGTAATTCTTATACGATTATATAGCACAACACTTATTTGCATAACAGAAACACATAATTGTACGTTTAACAAAAGGCTGTTTGTAAAAATTGTGACACAGTTTTTTTTTACCAAAATACCCCAAGAAAATATATACCACCTCAATGTGTAAAGGAAAGGAAAACCTTTTCAACTTAAAATTAATCGTAGTTGTAGAGTTGCTTAAAGCCAGAAATGCTGGCTACATTGTGCACTGCATGAAATCTAAGAAATCGTGTGAATACATGAGGAAACTTACTCAAGAATATCGTTCTAACGAATGGACATAATAATTGTGGCATATATTAAGAGAAAACCTTGTGATTGTTTCTCATTGATGATGACATTGATGTTTAAGATAGAAGGGAAAACATAGGGAAAAAGGTAAGACATTTTTTCTTAAAGACGGTCTGTAAAAATACTCAACCGGAAAAGGAAAGAGTAAAATAAAATTTTAATACACAACAAAAAAGAAGTTAACAAAAACAAAATAACAATGGCTCGGAAATCTCAAACAAAAGCTTAAACAAAATGTTGATACTCGTATCGATTTGATGTGTATTTGGGTATTTGGCTAAATGTTGTAAAAAGTTTATTACGCGATTATATACATATGTATGTAGCACGCGAAATGAAATTTCTCTTCTTTTATAGGAAGCACATCCCGTACTCCTATGAATTGCCCAACAAAATCAACTCTCACATACTCGACACACAATTTGGGTTCCTAGACTCGCAAAGATAATTTTAAAAAACACTTACTGTTTAACTGTACATATGTAATTATACGTGGATGTGTGTGTGTGTAACCTACCACTCGACACATTAACCAGATATGTACTAGCTAACGCAACTAAACCAAAAAATTCTTTGTGTAGCGGGAACCAATCCTACAAGAATTGTACATTTTAAAATGCGAAACCATTTTCCAGAAACCGAATGCCTACATTGTATACACAGATACCATAAACATATACTAACCATTATATTAACTAAACAAGAAACCAGCACTAGACTTACTTAATATAATTATAACTTAACAACCAAAAACAAAAATTTAGAGAGACGAAGATAATGAAGGGTAAGGAAAATGCTTTCAAACTAAATAAAGTTCGTTTGAATTACAACATAACAGAAACAAAAGATACGAAAAAAAATTTGTTTTATTATTGGGCATGGACACTGTCAGGCTTGTAGAAAAAGCAGAGGTTCAGCGTTATAGGGATTTTATTTACCAATAATGTTATGATGACACTATCCTTAATTTCCTTGAAACCAAACTGAGTGCAAACGATCCGGGACATTCTCCCAATTATGAGGAGACGTCGCACGTCCTTTCAGGCCGAGCCTTGATAAGGACTATCAGGGGTATTTACTCCAAATTCAGGAAGCCAGGCCGTGCACCGCCCCAATCAGCCAAAAACTAAAGAAGAAACCACGATTTTTGCTATTTAATCACTTAAGCGAATTGAGTGTTAGCACGACGATAAATCTGCAATGACCAGATACTTCAGTTGGGTTTTTTTATGTTTTAAGACTGACGGACATGAAGTGAGTTTTTTTTCAACCACAGCAGGCTATTTCTGTTTTCTTATTTTCTTTGTTAGTTGAGGGCCATCTGGACGTGCCACGTCCAATTAACCCCTTATAACGTAATTTTAAATAAAACCCCTATAAAGCTATAACTCTTAAATTCTTTGTCGGATTCTGATGACGCTCGACAGTGTGGATCCTCACCATCCTGGGAGAGTAGGTACTTCGCAGATCTGGACCTTGCCCATTCGACTTTGTCCGTAATTAAAATACTGTTTTTTCTGTGCAGTGCATGGGCCTGGGCTTCCTTTGACCGGAAAAATATATTTGACGGACGGGGATATGGTGACAGACTTCGGTTACCAAATTAATAAATATATCTCTTTCTCAATAGTTTATGTATAATTTCTTCTATATTTTCGTATTTATAATACAACTTAGTGTAATAGTTGACTGTCACTTTGATACAGCGTTTGCTTCAATTTTCAGTAAATTGATAATCCCACTAATTTAATGTTTAGATATATATTTCCCCATTTCAGCCGGTTATTTGATCGATTTTTTTAAACTGCTTAACACTTACTCAATAGGCTTTAATTCAATTGATAGTTCTTTATATTAATCTTTAAATCTTTCCTGTGTTGCTTAAGAAAATTTCTGTGTCATTGGTATATCTTTAGAGGTAGCTCGAAGTAGTTACGTAAGTTTCCATATGCACGAATTTTAGTGTATCCTTTTATTGGTGTGTGTTTCTGTTTTTTTACAGCTAGTTTTAGTTGGTCTGCGGGCTGTGTGTTGAACATTGTATTTTATTGTGCATCTGCGGAGTCTGGGGAATCTGCCCCGGAACAAATAATATTTTTTCTGCCAATTATACAGATGTGGTAGATTCATCAAGTCATCATAATAGCCAAATCTGTTCCAATGGCTGTTTGGCTTTCGCTCTAACTGACTTCTTAAGGATCAGGTAAGAATTCGTACTCACGTCGTTCATCATGTGTTGGCTTGATGTTTACTAAAACCGACTTTAAAATGGGATATAATATTATGCAGCGTTTATTACTTTTTTTTAAATAAGGCTTTTTTGCTTTTATTAAATTTTTGCTAAGAACTAGAATTAAAATTAATAATCATAATCATTAATTAAAAATTAGATTAAACGTAATAATAATAATTAAAAACATTTCTCGCACACAATTATTTACAATTACACAATTATCGAAAACTTTTAAATTTACTCTTGCAATTACTGTATACAATTTATTCTTTGCACAACTTGAATTATTTACTATGCCTTCTTTTGGGTGTTAATATTTTGGAATTAATATTTGTTGCATTTGTTTATTTAATGTATTCTGGATAACTTTTACCATTTAATGGAGGCCCACGCCCAATGTGATTAAGTCAATAAGTAATTTAGTGAAGAAAAATAGCATGCACAACGACTTTATGGCGATTAGGATTTTCTAAAAGTCTATGGGGAATTGAAAGTCTTTGAGGACCTGAACTGGAACCTGTAATCACATTGGGTGTATACATATCTCAAAGATGGCGAGAGTGCCTCGCCTCGGGTTTAAAAGCGATTTTTGTTTTGTTTTTTGGGCGAGTGTGTGTGTGTTCATGACTTGGCTCGAGCAACAGATCTTTGCTTATAGAAAACCAGTGGACTTTTGCGTATGTTACTATTGCTTTTACACTTTAAAAAACGCTAAAAAAAAAAACTAAAACGAAACCTTTTAATTTGGAGTTTCTTTTCGATACGACTCGTCGCACTCTTACATTCTAAAATACAAACATTACCCATTAATTGGGTAAGATAATAAATTGTTAATTTCTTGTTCATCTCTCTAGGTATAGGCTGGGGATGAGGAAGGGAAGTTATATGCACTTAGATTGCGGTCAGGGACTACCTACCGACTTTGATTTTCGCTAAGAACTATAATTAATGACTATAGGCTACATTTTTTGTGGTTTTTTTTGTTTCTTTTGCACGCGTTTAACAGTTTTTTTTGCTAATATTTTATGATTATTATACGAATTTTTGAATTAAATAGATATTAATAAATAGTTTTTAGTTTATGCATATGCTTGGTTTTATCGATCATTTGAGTGAGTAGGAGTGGAAGGATTTTTGGGTGAATAGAGGCATTCGTAAACCTAGACCGAGAGCATTTTTGGATTTTTTGGGCTACACATTTATTTGCGTTTTTTGTTTTACTTTAATACAGTATTATACAAAACCTTAAAAGTATAATCTGCTTTAACTAAAAATGTACAATTAGATTTACTTGTTTCTTGCAGTGAGGTCTTACTATACATAATGCTCATATATATATATGTATTGGTATTATATATTATATATATATATATAGACGGTTCTCCATATATTGATAATATCTTGTTTACGCTCATGCGATTACAAAGAACATGTTACAGACGAAGGAGTAGGGTAGAAGGTAGGAAGGGGGCTTACAATCTAACTGTACAATTTAAAGTTCGCGAGGGACATGCAAGGGGATGAGAGGGGAGGGGAGGCGACTTATGCTCATTTACACCAAAAGGGGCCAGGACAGAGGAATCACACAAGGGGAAAATCAAATGAATGCAGTGATAGAAACACACACATGTAAGCGATTGTCTCGCTTTTTTATGATTATCATCTAACCTCACAGTCTTTTTTCAATGGAAGCAAACTGCCACCCCCGCTGGCTGCGCCTCCTCCGCTTCCGTTATTGTTGTTGTTGTTCGAATTGCTGTTGCAGGAATTACTGGATGCAGACCCAGTGCCGCTGGCCGATGGCAACGAGTTGTTGCTATTCTCATAGTTACCTACGTTCACGCACAGTGGGGTAGTGGCACCTACCAGGGAGGCAGGAACACCCATGGCAGTCACGCCGCTCTCCGGCAGCGAAGTGGAGTCATGAACATCAGCACTCTTGCTGGAGTCTATTACCAAACAGGGCGGCGATGGCGTTCCGGTGTCTTTGCCTAGCAGTGCTGGAGAGGCATTCGAATTCTGGGAGTGCGGTGTAAAGCTGTTGAGAAGCAGGCCTTGGGGCGATGTCTCCCCGAGGGGAGCCATCAGCGGTAGCTGATGTGGGGACACATTTAGCGGAGCTGGTGGCGGATCTTCCTTGGTTTCAGCTTTAGCGCCGATTATATACCCTCCTCCCGAGGAGTTTCTGGCTATCTTTAGGCGCAGCGGTGCCTCGTTCACCGGCGGCTGCTCCAAGCACGTGATTTTTGCAGAAGTCTCAGTTTTGCGCTTGTTAATTCGAAGGATCAGCTTTGGCTTATCGCCTGGTGAGGCACTGGCCATGTTCTCAATCAATGTGGTAGTCATTGTGGTTGTGGTTGAGCTACTGTTCAAGATGAGCTGCTTCTGCTTTTGACGTTTCTTTTCCTTCTTGTCCTTCTTCGGCTTTGACGACTTTGGTCGCTTGCTGGGAGGCTGAGGCATCAGAGTTTCCCCATCCAAAGCTATGCCAGAATTATCCCGCTTATTGTGTTCCTCGCCTTTGTCAAAGTCCTGCATGACTTTTTTACGATAGTTCATGGAATCCCTCTTGATCTCCTCCAGCGTGGGAGTGCTGTAGTTGCTTGTCAAGCGCTTCTTTGGAGGACAAGCTCTTCGGGTCATCTCATAGCTGTAGCTCTTGCTATCGCCCGCATTGGAAATGCCTACAGAACCGACTGCCTCGCTTCCCGACAGTCCCCGGATTTTAATCTTCAACTTGGGGGTCTGATGATCGTCTTCGCTGCTTTCGAGAGTCTTGCTCCGTCCCCGACGCTTACCTGCACTGCTGGCCGCACCGGTCTTGCCGTTGTTGTCGTTATTGCTTCCCGAGCTGCAAGCGCTGCGACGTCTTCCATCGCCAGATACCGTTCCTGCTCCGCCGCCCAAAGCGCCAGCGAGAAGTTGGTCTTCCACTAGCACTGAATTAGCTTCGAGAGCGCGCAGTTCCCGGCTGCTGGAGTTCTTCTTGAACCTCTTAGACCCATTTCCATTGCCAGTAGCCACATCCTCCTCCTCCTCGGCCTTGCGCAGGAGGTTCTCCAGGGGAAGGCTGTCGGACGCCGCTGGAAGTCCGCATGAGCTGTCGTCGTTGAGGTTGTCCTTCTGAACCACATACAAGCTGAGCAGTTCCTTTTTTCGCATTCGTCGCGAGTTTCCGCTGCCCACGGAGGAAGCACTGACCACCGTGGAGGTGGACACCGTGGTTTGCACAGCACTCGAAGACTGCACCAGAGTGCTGCTGGAGAGACTCAGGCTGCTGCTCAGGCTGTTTGTCATTGTGCTGTAGTGCTCCCCAGAGTACGCCAGGGGGCTCTTGATCTTCAGCTTCATCTGATTTCGGGCATCGCAGATGGACGTTTTGCTGTTCAGAATTGTTGTGTCCGAGTCTATTGAGACCTCCTCCGATGTTGCCTCTAGGGAAGCTTCAACCAACGAACCCTCCATCAAGTGGGTTGCGCCGCCTGTGGCAGCGACACTAAGTGCCATTTGATTGGCCTCTGTCGAGTGCAGGAGAAGATTTGCGGTTGGTTGAGAGTTTGCATCAGAAGCTGGAGCAACTGGCGCTGATGCCACCGCTGGCGGCTTGCTAGGCGAGGTTCCAGTACCTGTCGCCCTTAGAGCCGACTGGAACTGACGCTCATCTTCCTCGTCGAACTCGCTCAGCGTTTGATCTGCGGTTCCCGAGTCAAATGCTCCCAGGAGATTGTTCTGGTAGGCCTCCTGGGAAGCCGTGCTATGTGGAGCCTGAAAGCCGAGATTGTAGGTCCTCATGTCCACAGGCCCTGGCAGCACAGGATGCAGCAACGGATTCGTTGTTGGCGCAGCAGTGGCCGTTGGTGTAGGCTTGGCCTGTCCTCGCGGTGTTCGTAGCTCAAAGCTTCTGCGCCGATCCCTCAACGACTGTAGATTCTCAACTCCTGGTCCCGCCATGTCATCGTCGTAGTTATTGAACTCGAAGGGTGTTCCCACCAGGTTGTTGACTATATGCGTGTTGCTTCCGTAATCTGACATGGGCGGCGGGAGGGGCAAGGCCATTCCACTGGCAGTCCCTGCTCCACGACCCCGTCCCCTGCCACGTCCCCTGCCTCTACCTGGAGCTCCGGAACCAACACTTCCCCTCGGGGCGCGTTGGCGGGGCTTGCCCTGAATCGTGTGTGTTAGCGGATCGTACTTGGATGGTGGTACAGTAACAACCGGAGTGGGCGTAGGAGGCGTAGACGGCTGCAGGGGTTGCCTGGGAGACTTTCCCGGAGATTTTACCTGCGACAGTTGTGGAGATTTGTTTGCCTGCTTCTTTGCTGCGCTCCCACTATTGACGCTGCTCCTCTTGTTCGGCGACTCTTTGACTGGAACAGGACCTGGCGTCGTTGGGGGCATCATCGACACTACCGCTGCCTCCACGCAACTGCTAAGCAGTTGAGCTGGATGGGCAGGGTAGGCGGGAATTTTTCCATCTACCGGTGTGGCCAGGGCAAACTGATGATTCGAGGTAGTCGTGACTTGAACGGGCTGAGCGACAGGCTGCTGCCGAACGGGAAGCATTCCCAGGCTGGGTGTGGTGTACGGCGTCCCGGAGTACTGGTGTGCTTGTGGTGGCGGTGGCAGTGGCAAAGCTGTCGATACAGCTCCTCCAACCACGCTCACACCAGACACCACACCCACTCCACCATTGCCGTACAAACTCGGATTCGGTTCCGTTGACGTTGACTGGGTGTGCATCATTGCCGCCAGTTGCGGATAGATTCCTCCGTTGTACTGACTATTCGGCGTCCTCTGCTGTTGCTGCTGGTGGGTCGGCGTCGTTTGTTGCTGGGGCGCCGCTGCGGTGCTGAACATGGACATGCCGTCAATGCCATTAACCAGAGGAGCATGACTATAGGGAGCAGTGGGATTGACTGCACTCCCGCCTCCACCATTACCACTGGCGTAGCTGTTGAAGAAGGTCTTGCAACCCTCCAGTTGGGATATGTTGCGGGCAGCCACTGTTGATGGTGGCTGATCGTTAGACTCCGAGACAGAGCTGGGGGAGCTACTGCGTCGCGCTGCTATTAGATCGTTTTCGTTCCAGCGCTGCATCCTGCCGAAGGGCGACTGCATGCGTGTGTTCTCGTCGTAGTCGCTAAGCTTGTTGCTGTTGCTTCCTGCCCCGGACTGGGAGCCCGGAATTGCAGCTCCGACTTGGTAGCTTCCGATACTATTTTTCACAGCCGCCGCAGCGAGGTCCACAAAGTCTGGAGTGGCCCCCGTTAATCCAGCACCTCCTCCTCCATTTTTGGAAAGCGGGCAGCCTCCCTTTTGGTGGGGTGACTTTTCAAGGAAGCAGCTTAGGGGCGGCGCTTGCTGGGAGTTGCCAAAGCTCACCTGGTAGCCACCGCTTGCTCCCAGATTATTTACCATTGTGGCATTCGTGGGCGTGGCATTCGGAGTGTTCGTCAAGCTATTGGCATAGCTTCCACTGTTGGCTGTCATCGGCGAGTCCTTGATCGTTAGAGAAGCCACAGAGTTCGGTCCTGAGGAGTTGCCATACAGACAACTTTGTTGCTGCTGTTGCTGTTGATTCTGCTGCTGCTGCTCCTTCTGGACGTGAATAATATCCTCGGGGTCAGCAGCATTGTGGAACGGGAACACCGACGGTATGGCTGGCGTGGGGGGCAACAAGTCAACGGCTTCCTTCGAGTAGCAGTCATCCTGGGCCTTCCGCTTCGTCTTTCGCAACTTCTCTAGAAGATTTCGGGTGGCCTGGATGCTATCCTCTTCGGAGATTTGCTGGCCTCTGTCCAGGCTCGATCCGAGGAGACTCATCTGCCCGGGATTGGGTGGATTCAGAACGCTGGCTAGGCTCGACGCAAAGTTATTCGCAAACTTGCTGTCCTCCATCTCTAGGATGGTGTCCACAATCGGCTCTAGGACACATGGGGCCGCTGGACCGATTGTCAGCACAGGGGCCATGTGCTGCACAGGTAACTGGTCAATTAAGGTCTGATGCGAAGGCGGGGGCTGCTGTTGCTGCTGAATGGTAGAGGCTACCTCGCTTGCGGGTGAGTGTACCATCAACTGTTGTGGCAACGGCAGATCTTGCAGTTGCGGATGCGCTTGCTGTTGCTGATCTCCTCCCGAGTTGGCCGAGTTTGAATCCAATTCTATGATTTCCGGGGGATCGGGTGGGATGACGGTCACTGCTGGAGACGATGTTGACGCCGAATACTTA
The DNA here is from genome assembly GCA_035043285.1 of Drosophila subsilvestris. NCBI lineage: Eukaryota > Metazoa > Arthropoda > Insecta > Diptera > Drosophilidae > Drosophila > Drosophila subsilvestris. The sequence continues at coordinate 90,836 of JAWNNB010001348.1, read as the reverse complement.
CTAGCATTCGCCAGCAGCTCGTTCTTCCTTTCCTCCTCCAACTCGCGGGCCATTTCCATCTCGTTTAAAAGGTGCTGTGTGTGATGGGTGTGCTCTTCGTCTGGCTCGTGGCTTCGTCTCCGCCTCCTCCGCCTCGAGCGCCAGCGATTGCGACACCGCTCGCTGAGATCACTGCCTGCATCCGACAACTCGTCGTTCGAGGTGGGAGTGGGTGTGGGCGAGGCAGGAAGTGGAGCGGCAGGCGGACGCTCGTCATCAATGATGTCTGCGATTTTGCTGGCATTGGCCGATAGCTGCGTATGCGTTGGAGCGGTGGTCAGCTCCTCATCAATATCCATGGGCAATTCCCCTGCCTCTGCTGAGGATGCCGGCTCTGCTTCGGGCTCTATCCCCACCTCGGGTTCGACGACTGGCTCGGGCTCATGTTGGAGCTTGTCGGGCGGCGGAGAAAAAGCTGGCGGCGGTGTAATAGGCGTTGGTATGGGTGTGGGGCATTTTCTGGGAGGGGATGCTGGTGTGGAATTGTTGATTTGCTGTTGCTTTTTATCCAGCATCTTGTCCAAGGCGCTGGTAGCTTTTCCGCTGGCCGCTTTTCTTTGATTGATTTCGTGCTCCAAATTTGTCAACTTTTTGGGGGACTCGTCGGCTTGAGATTTTAGTCGGGGAGTCTGTTTTTCTGGCGAGGATTTGACTACTGGCGAGGGAGGGCGCGACTTGGAGCCACGCGTTGCTCTTTTGGTGTATTGCTCCGACTGGACTTGCTTAGATCCCTCGTCTGGAGAGGATTGGCGGCGACAACATTGCAATTTGGGGGCGTTTTGGGCATCGTTCGGAATGGCCACTGACTTTTGGGGTGCTGTCTTTGGCGATTTGTTGGTGGAGTTCTGACGAGTCCTTGCAGCTAGAGGCGGTGGTGGCGGGGGCGGCGCCGTAGCTGCTCCCGATGCTGTAGGCTTGTCCACAGATTTTCGCGGTGAACGCTTTGGCACATTGGAAGACACGGTACTGTACGGTGCTACAGCGCTTGGAGCTGCCTCCTTGCTTGCTTGCCTTGGTTTCTCTGCATCGCTGGCCTGCGATTCGCTATCTGAATCACTGCCACTGCCACTGCTGGAGCTGCTCCCCGAGCTGCTGGAAGAGCTGGAGCTATCACTGTCCCCGGAGCTGGAGCTGGAAAGATTGGGTGCCGCAATCCGACGCTTGATTGGTGTTGTCGTTTTCGTTGCTATCACCACTGCCTCCTCCTTCGACTTTCTTCGGTTGGTTGAGCTTTCCTTTGGAGTGTTTGGTGCTTCCTTCAGTGAAGTTCTTCTCGTAAGTTTTACCGGCGAATTTGTTGTTGTTGTTCCTGTCGACGTCGTCCCCGTTGTCGTCGTCACTAGTTCCTTCTCTGCAGACTCATTCACAGTTGAGAAGGCGGTTTCCTGCATGGGCTTGCTGCTCTTCAGCTGTTCCGCCGCCTTCTTAGCTGCTTGTCTCTGTGGCACATAGGAGACAGAAAAACCGGTCTTGGCTGCGGTAGGATTTACGACAGGGGCAGTAGACTTTGCTTCGGCGGGCAGAGATGGTTTCTCCTTTTCATTGCTGCTGGTGGAGGGGGCAGGGGGCTCTCTCGGTACCTTGGGCGGTCTGCCACGCTTGCCACGCTCCACTATCACTTCTCCAGCTGACTTCGCTGTAGACTTCGCCTGCTCTTTGGATCGCACCTTGTCTCCGCCACTGAATTTATCCGCCTCCATCGCTTGCTTCGAGCCGGAGTCCTTTTGCTTGTTCTTGGCACTCGTAGCAGCCGAATTGGTTTCTGGCTCACGCATTCTTTCCGAAGCATCTGGCTGCAGCGTTGCGGCGAAATTCGTGGAGCGCATGTTCTCGGAAGCCTTCTTGGCCGCCTGACGCTGTGGAACTACCAGTAGATCCGCTGGATATGGCAACTTGGCGTTGGAATTCGCTTTAGAACTGGAGCCTCCTTCTTTTGCCTCTTTTGTGGATTTTGAGGATTTGCTGGCAGCGGATGTGGCTGTTGCGGTTGATTGGGTCGTTGTCGCAGCTGTCCCTGGCACAAACTCCTTCATGGCCGCCTTCGTTCGTATCGTCTGCTGGTTCTGCGAATCACTGACGTTGCTCTCAACAGTGGTTATTTCTTCCAGCTCCTTCTCGTTGGAAGATGAACTGCTCTCCGAGTCAGAGTAAATATGCTGCCCCATCTTCCTGCCACCGGTCATCGGGCCAGACGCCACCAGTCCCGACGATGAAGTGGCCTTGCGTTGCAGTTCGCCTTTCATAGGCAGCAGTTCTTCACTTTCATCGCTCGACAAGCTCTCCTCGGCATCCTTGTGCATCTGAGCCAATCCTCGTGTTGTTGTAGACAGTTTTCTTCTCGCTCCCGTTCCGACTGCGGCTCCTGCATCTGCTTGACTGCTTTGCTTTGACTTAGTTGGCTGGGTTCTGTTAGGTACTGTTTTGTTGTATATAGCTCCACGTCCGCGGCCCTCACGCTCGGACTCTTGCCGCCGCCTCTGCTGCTCATCCTCATCTTCGCTAGAGCTGGTGGCAGATCTTGAGTTCGGAGACGCCGCAAACGCACCCGCAGCCGCTTCACTTTGACGCCGCTGGCGCTGCTTCTGTCGCTGCTCCACGGAGCGGGTGTAGCTTTGCTTTTTGAGGGGACTCCCTGTGGTGGACGACTTTCGCCTGGAGATTCCGCTGGCCGCGCTTGAGGTCCCGCTTTCACTGCCTGAATCGCTTGCAGAGGAACTGTCGGAACTACTGGTGCCATTCGGCGAGCTGGAATCACCAGATGATGAATTGCCGCTTGACGTATGGGAGGACGCACTGCTCCGGATGAGGGAATGCGATTTCGATTGGGTTTTGTTTTGGGTCGACGTCCCCGTCGCCGCGCCGCTCTTCGAGGCACGCCTCCCTGCAGGGGGTTTCCCGGGCGGTGCCTCCCGCACCTTCACAGCAGGGAAGCATGTGGATGCCACCTTGCCCATCGCTGCCGGCTTCTCTGGAGAAGATGTGCGGGAAGTAATGGCGCTATTGTTGACCTTCTTGGTGGGGGAAGCTCTAGCCACCTGCTTACGCTTGTTGGGGGACTGAGAGGCACGTCCACGCCCCTGCCTTCCACTCTGTAGCTTGCCCATGAGCTGCTCAAGGACATACTCCAGATCCTGGTACTGTGCCGGCACAGTTTGTCCTCCAGCTGAGCTGTAGAAGCGATCGTACAACGTGGGCCCATCGTTGGCGTAAATTACAGCGTCCATGTCCAGGGCGGGACGCTGCTTTTCTTCCTGTTTTTGCTGCTGCTTGTCCAGGCGCATCGCGTCGATCACTCCCAGCTGCTTGTAGAAGACCTGCTCGCGTAGCTTGAATAGGGAGCGCGACAGCTTCTCCCTCCGGCTAACCATATAGCATAGATTGCGAACTCGCTCCAGATCCTGCCGCAAGTGAACTACCAGCTTATGGTTCTCCAAGTCCTGCTGCTCCTGCTTGCGGGCTATCATCTCCACGTCTTCAGACTTGGGCGGTATCAGCTCTCGATTGTGGCGCGACTTTCGCTTCAGCTTCCAGTAGTTGTATATGGCTACAATAGCATCGTCATCCACATCGAATAAATGACAACTGATGTCATTAATGTTCACATGCTTGTCAAACTCCGCCTCCACCTCCTAAGGAAAAAACCAAATTTATGGAATTTATGCAAACATTGAACGTATTCATCGATCGGTTTCACATACCTGTAGACGCTGAGCCCTTGCCTGGTTACGCTCCTCGGAGGTCATGTCGTTCTTCCGATGATTCTTACGCCTGCGTTGATCCTCTCCTGTCTTACCACACGCACTGCTGCCCTCGTCTGCTCCGCCGCCAGTGCCGCCGTACTTGTTCGGTTTGTGCATGGAACTCGTGACCGAGGCACTGCCTCCCCCACTTGCACCGCCAGCGTTCTCCTTCTTGCCTTTGCTCATGCTGTGCTTCTGGCAATAGGAACGCAACTTCACGCCATCTTCGGCATTGCCCTCTTCGATGATGGCCCGCATCTCCAAGCCGTGCTGGAATGCGCAGGTCACATGGTATGCTGTTTTACAGGGCTTCACCGAGCATTGGATGCAGCTGCCAACGCGCTTTCGGCAGAGCACGCAGACCAAAGACCAACGCGATTGAGGAATGCTTGAGATTTTTGTTATCGGCTCCATGCGATCCACACATCCAATGCTGACTTCGGGTATCCACAAAGCGCAGGAAACGTGGGCCCAGTGCTTGCCCGATTTGTTGGACTTCATAGCGCCACCCTTGTTCGGACAGAGGACGCAGTCAGGCGTTATGCCCATGGAACATGTGCGACATAGCCATTGACCTGCAAAACAAGGGGAACAGATTAAAATGTTTTCGACAATGGAGAGATTCGTCGTTGTCACTGCTTACCTGATGGGATTGCTGTAATTCCGTAACAAGCCTGATGCACACAGATATTGCAATTATCACAGAATACCATTTCGTTGGCCTCCTCGGAGTCGGGGGACCGGCAAACATCGCAAATAACGTTTTCATCAAACTCGATGCCCAAGCCTTCCTCTTGCTTAAGAATGGCCTGAATCTGCTCCCAGCAGCGAACCTGAGGACGAAAGTTCACCCTTAAATGAAGAACTGTTTCTGAGAGTAGCGATCTGTGGGACTCTCACCTCCAGCTCCTCAATTACGCGCTCGAACTGTGTTTCGTTAATGGGGAAAGCACCGCATTGAGCACGATCGTCATTGTAGAGACGCAGCCAGGCCTCATCGATGGGATCTATGTCGTAGGCACAGGTGTTCTCCGCCAAGGCAACGACATTCGTCAAGCAATGCAGCTCCGGCGAATAGTGCTCGTCTTTGGTAATACGCAGATAGCGATTTTTCGGACTAAAAATGGCAGGCGGAGAGTGTTTATTTTAGGGTCAAACTGGTATTAGTGGATTCTGGGTCATAACACTCACAGCTTAAAGTCGTGGGCTGGTGACACAATTGGCTCAGGCAGAACGTAAACGCATGGCTCGGGAAGGGAGTCAGGGTTAACAGGTACTTGTACGCCCTTCTCCCACTCCTGCTTCCATTGATCCGCAACAACTAAATACTCATAATTGGCCAATGGCTCCGAGTCTGGCAATTTCATTGCGCTAATGAGATCCTTGCTGCAAATGAGACGAAAGAAGAACGGAGCTATTTAGAGAGGTTCGAAGCAAGATAGTCACTGCCTTTCACGTTTCGTCCAATACTTACCGGTAAAGTTCAGCTGGGGCCTCCGTTGAGCTGCGATTGTAGATGCTCGACATCTTAATGTCTGCCACGGACCGAGCCTGCCATGAGCTACTCGTACTCGCCCCCTGCAACTTGCATTTACTAGACGACTTGGTCAGCTTCGTTGACTTGGATTTGCTAATGCTGCTGCTGCCGCTGGCGGCTCCAAGTCCACTTCCTCCTCCACCAATATCAAGCTCCTGTTCCATACCATTTTTGCTTTTACTTGATGGTATAATTGGAACTCGGTCTCCCGCTGTTGCTGTTCCCGCTCCTGCTGCCGATGCTGCTATTGGTGCCGCTGCTGTTGTTGCCCCATTGGGCGGTCTACCTTTACGCCGTTTGGTGGGGGGCGGCTGCGGCTCAACATCCTTACGCTGTTGCTGCTGCGGCGGCGGATGATGCGACTGATGATGATGTTGGTTACCGCGCTTACCTCTTTGTGACATTTTTCATTGGTGTCGAGTTGGTTTTGTGTGTTTCTGCTGTTTTGATTTACTTCTTCTCCCTCGTGTCTTGTGCTTGGTAAGAGAATGGGTTCTTGCTTCAAGACCTAAGTGATTCAAATTCACAGAGAGAGAAAGAGGGAGATTGGAGAGTTCAATAGGAATTCGATCTATGCAAAAGCATCTTCTGCACTTACTACATGCTTAAGGCCACAATTGGCGACACCACACCGGCTGCTGCTGCTGCGCTCTCCTGGTAGTGGTGCAATAGGGGTTATTGTTGTACCGACCCTTCGACATGGACGCCGCTGCTGCCCCAGCCCTAATCTTCAGTAGCGACGCCACTTTGCAGTCCTGTGTGCTCAGCACTCCTCTCCAGGCGAGTTATTTTACTCCCGCTCCGCTCCTCTTCTCACGATCTTTTGCTACGGTTTGTTTTGTTCGTTGTTTTGCACACACTTTGTGCGTTTCTGTGTTTGTGTTTTGCTTAATTTATTCAGATAATTGCTTCTGCTGCTCGTCTTGACGTTCGGAAATATAAAAACATTATAATTTTAGGTCTTTAATAAGGATTCAACATTTTTTGTCCATCCTTGTGTTTTCACAGCAAAAATACACAAAAAATATGGAAAAACTCTTAGCTATCGGATATTGTTTAGCTGCTATGACACGACTTCTCAAGCCTTCTCGCTCACACACAGCACGCTCGTTTTAAGGGCGCGCTTACTATGTCGATGAGTGCGAGCGGGAGGCAAGCAGGTGGCGCGCGTGTTGCATTTATCAGCTTCTACTTAGCAGACAACCATCCTCCTCTTCCAATCCTCACAAAAGACAGCTAGTAATCATAGGTTTTTTTGCACTTTTTCCCCTTTTTATTGTGACAAATGCATTTGTTATTGATTTAGATGGGATATTTTGTATCAAGGTAGCTAATACATTTAATTAAGCACATGTATCACTAGTTTTGTATTGGCCTAATTTAATGCAATTTTGTTATATATTTTTACATTTGCGTTTTTTGCCGCCGCAGACACACACGCTAGTGGCACTTGTTACTGTGCGAAAACAGCACAGTTTTAATTAATTTTGCGTAGCATTTATTTCACACTCACGTTTCACGTAATTGCATTTGCATTTTTGGGGACAATGCAATTTTTATGATTATTTACAAGATTTTCACAGATTTGTCGCCATTATAAATTTTTGACTCCATCTTTGCGTATACACATGGTTGCATTTGGATGGCTATCGAGTGTGGTCCCACTTTACTTGGTACATTACAGTGTGCTGTTAAGTGCAACTTTCGCAAACGCAAAAGCTGGTATATTATATCGAATTTTTGTATTTTACGGTATATTTCTGGAAATTCCTCTTTTGATGACCTTTCCCGGAGTAAAGCCTAGTACTGAGACGCGCTAAATTTTCGGTCGACCGAAAGTGCTGTATATTCCGCTCGGTGCCTAGAGTGACCAAAGTGGGCAAACTGCATGCTCTACGGTTACACTGTTTTGTGTTTGTTTGAAAACAGAAATCTGTTGAAATTTCAAATGTTGTATTAAAGCAAGCAGAAATGTCTTATTTGTGGGCGCTGTGGAGCTGGAGGACGATAATGCACACTGCAATATTGTATAAATCCGATCCTGCAGGACAGATATGCAATCAACATTGTTTTTATTTCCTTTGGATTGATTAAATTGAGTACCGGTTATAAAATTAATAAATAATAATATCCACACAATCTGTATTCATTCGACTGCCCTAATTAGATTACATTTTTCTTCATTATTTCCCTTTTGTAACTGGCTTTCCATTTCTAGAGTGTGTGTGTGCGTGTATGTGTGTCATTTGGACGACGTAAATGGAAATATTTCACATTTCCGATCGAGATGGGAAAATACCATCGGTTACTTTTCTAGTATGTATCGAATAGCATTTAGTAGGGAACTGAGTACCGGTCTGCGAAACGCCTTCTGCGAAATTTTCGGTTGACCGAAAAACAGGGATGATTTCTTATCGGTTTCATACGAATATCATCCCTGATTTCGGTCGACGGAAAATTTAGCGCGTCTCAGTACTAGGCTTAAGGTAGTAGGTAGAATATTCGGAATTTTGATAATGACAAGATATATTTCGGTATATTTTTAAGGGTCAGGCGGTATATTTTATTGTTAAATCCGCGGTCACACTCTGTGAACGACGCCGAATTCGGCGGGGAAAAAAGCTACAAAGTAATAATTAATTTAACTTTATTTAAAAAAAGCCTTAAACCATAATAATAATTATAGTATTTTGAATAGAAGATGGCAGCCGAAAGAAGCGTAACCGCGCGCCAATACTGCGGCATCGGCAACCATTTGCTCAAGACGCCCAACACCAGGATCAGGGATCCACATATGTTCCACTTTGCACACACCATAAACCCAGAACTGCGGCCCGATGTGCCACTCTGCAAGGATTGCCACGATGAGTTGGGAAAAATCTACAGGTATAAGGTGAGAAATGCGCTGGAGCATCGCAAGAGGAAGCAGCAGCAGGCCGAGAGCATCTCGGACGTGAGTTCCAGTCAGCGAGAGGACGTTACCTCCTCATCGGACCCCAGCTCCACGTCGCCCGATTCGGAAATACAAAGATTGGCATTGGCCACAGCCGCAGCATCTAAGCGACCAACTCCCGCACCCGTCCATGTAACTACCGGCGAGGATGACATGCCCACAACAAGCGCGGCGGCGGCGGAAAAACGCAAGCGCTCGAATATACCGCCAGCGGCAGAGCATGTCCCGCAGTCATCGCAAAGCTCATATGTGAGCGATGACGATGATCCTAATTCGAACCTGAGCCTGAATGCGGTGAATGGGACGCGCCTGCCACACATCCAGCCTATACCCAAACGCCGCCCGACGGTGCACTTAAATAAAACGGCCATGGATATCTACTTGGCAGGGACCACGGGCGGATAATAATTTGTAACTTGTAAAACATACTCATAGCTTATAATAAATTAATTTAAATTAAATTCACCGAACATTCAATTATATATTTAACTTTAAGATGCGGCCGCATCATTGTCTTCTTCTGTCCACAGGGCTCTTATGGGCATCTTTGTCGCATGTTCCATTAAACGGAAAAATCCAATGATGCGTCCCAGTGTAAAAAGGCTATAAGATTCATTTCATTTGTATGGGAAAAATTGCAGCAGCATGGGGGGGAATAAATTAGCAGCATTGTTCTGCAACTTTGGGAAAATGGATATTATCGAATTGAGCTAATGTTTATAATCTCAGGTTCCAATGAGTGCAGAAACTACTCAGTATCATTTTCAAAGTTACTTACAAAATTTTGCAGCCTTTGCGTACCAATAATAGGTATCGGGACAGGTTTAATACACTACATACAGAAAACAAATCATTTGCATGAAAAGGTAAAATAACTTGTCAATCTAAGAAAAATTATATACGAATGTTTCACAGCAGCTTGGAACAACAAATTCCACCATAATTGTAGGAAATAGGGTATAGTAACGTCAATACGCATGCAGAAATTCGATGGTCCCAGCAACAACGACGGAATGTGACCGGAGTTCACACTTACGTTTCATGCTTTGACCGTTTGTGTTTGAACCCTATTATGTAAACAATCCAATAAAAAGGAGTTCTGAAAACCAGTCAATCTTATACAAAATTTATTGATGAATCGGATAAAATTATATGTTTAGGGCTAAGTGGGCCAACTAGCTAGTAATATTGAATCGAATATCAAAATCGAGGAATATCAACGCATCTTGTCGTGTTCGTTGGTATATTTACGGTATATTTTGATAGTGATTAGGTATATTTCAGTATATTTCTGAGGATCAGGCGGTATATTTGATCGACAAATCCGAGGTCACACTTAGCAGCTGGGAACGGCGTCTAACTCGGCGAGAAAAAAAACTAAAAAACATAATAATTAATTTAACTTGATTTGACGCCCGCCACACGCGGCGAAATCTGCGGGAAAAGGTACACACCAAACAGCATAGCAAGTCTTAGGAAAAAAGCCTTAAAACATAATAATAATTATAGTATTTTGAATAGAAGATGGCAGCCGAAAGAAGCGTAACCGCGCGCCAATACTGCGGCATCGGCAACCATTTGCTCAAGACGCCCAACACCAGGATCAGGGATCCACATATGTTCCACTTTGCACACACCATAAACCCAGAACTGCGGCCCGATGTGCCACTCTGCAAGGATTGCCACGATGAGTTGGGAAAAATCTACAGGTATAAGGTGAGAAATGCGCTGGAGCATCGCAAGAGGAAGCAGCAGCAGGCCGAGAGCATCTCGGACGTGAGTTCCAGTCAGCGAGAGGACGTTACCTCCTCATCGGACCCCAGCTCCACGTCGCCCGATTCGGAAATACAAAGATTGGCATTGGCCACAGCCGCAGCATCTAAGCGACCAACTCCCGCACCCGTCCATGTAACTACCGGCGAGGATGACATGCCCACAACAAGCGCGGCGGCGGCGGAAAAACGCAAGCGCTCGAATATACCGCCAGCGGCAGAGCATGTCCCGCAGTCATCGCAAAGCTCATATGTGAGCGATGACGATGATCCTAATTCGAACCTGAGCCTGAATGCGGTGAATGGGACGCGCCTGCCACACATCCAGCCTATACCCAAACGCCGCCCGACGGTGCACTTAAATAAAACGGCCATGGATATCTACTTGGCAGGGACCACGGGCGGATAATAATTTGTAACTTGTAAAACATACTCATAGCTTATAATAAATTAATTTAAATTAAATTCACCGAACATACAATTATATATTTAACTTTAAGATGCGGCCGCATCATTGTCTTCTTCTGTCCACAGGGCTCTTATGGGCATCTTTGTCGCATGTTCCATTAAACGGAAAAATCCAATGATGCGTCCCAGTGTAAAAAGGCTATAAGATTCATTTCATTTGTATGGGAAAAATTGCAGCAGCATGGGGGGGAATAAATTAGCAGCATTGTTCTGCAACTTTGGGAAAATGGATATTCTCGAATTGAGCTAATGTTTATAATCTCAGGTTCCAATGAGTGCAGAAACTACTCAGTATCATTTTCAAAGTTACTTACAAAATTTTGCAGCCTTTGCGTACCAATAATAGGTATCGGGACAGGTTTAATACACTACATACAGAAAACAAATCATTTGCATGAAAAGGTAAAATAACTTGTCAATCTAAGAAAAATTATATACGAATGTTTCACAGCAGCTTGGAACAACAAATTCCACCATAATTGTAGGAAATAGGGTATAGTAACGTCAATACGCATGCAGAAATTCGATGGTCCCAGCAACAACGACGGAATGTGACCGGAGTTCACACTTACGTTTCATGCTTTGACCGTTTGTGTTTGAACCCTATTATGTAAACAATCCAATAAAAAGGAGTTCTGAAAACCAGTCAATCTTATACAAAATTTATTGATGAATCGGATAAAATTATATGTTTAGGGCTAAGTGGGCCAACTAGCTAGTAATATTGAATCGAATATCAAAATCGAGGAATATCAACGCATCTTGTCGTGTTCGTTGGTATATTTACGGTATATTTTGATAGTGATTAGGTATATTTCAGTATATTTCTGAGGATCAGGCGGTATATTTGATCGACAAATCCGAGGTCACACTTAGCAGCTGGGAACGGCGTCTAACTCGTCGAGAAAAAAAACTAAAAAACATAATAATTAATTTAACTTGATTTGACGCCCGCCACACGCGGCGAAATCTGCGGGAAAAGGTACACACCAAACAGCATAGCAAGTCTTAGGAAAAAAGCCTTAAAACATAATAATAATTATAGTATTTTGAATAGAAGATGGCAGCCGAAAGAAGCGTAACCGCGCGCCAATACTGCGGCATCGGCAACCATTTGCTCAAGACGCCCAACACCAGGATCAGGGATCCACATATGTTCCACTTTGCACACACCATAAACCCAGAACTGCGGCCCGATGTGCCACTCTGCAAGGATTGCCACGATGAGTTGGGAAAAATCTACAGGTATAAGGTGAGAAATGCGCTGGAGCATCGCAAGAGGAAGCAGCAGCAGGCCGAGAGCATCTCGGACGTGAGTTCCAGTCAGCGAGAGGACGTTACCTCCTCATCGGACCCCAGCTCCACGTCGCCCGATTCGGAAATACAAAGATTGGCATTGGCCACAGCCGCAGCATCTAAGCGACCAACTCCCGCACCCGTCCATGTAACTACCGGCGAGGATGACATGCCCACAACAAGCGCGGCGGCGGCGGAAAAACGCAAGCGCTCGAATATACCGCCAGCGGCAGAGCATGTCCCGCAGACATCGCAAAGCTCATATGTGAGCGATGACGATGATCCTAATTCGAACCTGAGCCTGAATGCGGTGAATGGGACGCGCCTGCCACACATCCAGCCTATACCCAAACGCCGCCCGACGGTGCACTTAAATAAAACGGCCATGGATATCTACTTGGCAGGGACCACGGGCGGATAATAATTTGTAACTTGTAAAACATACTCATAGCTTATAATAAATTAATTTAAATTAAATTCACCGAACATTCAATTATATATTTAACTTTAAGATGCGGCCGCATCATTGTCTTCTTCTGTCCACAGGGCTCTTATGGGCATCTTTGTCGCATGTTCCATTAAACGGAAAAATCCAATGATGCGTCCCAGTGTAAAAAGGCTATAAGATTCATTTCATTTGTATGGGAAAAATTGCAGCAGCATGGGGGGGAATAAATTAGCAGCATTGTTCTGCAACTTTGGGAAAATGGATATTATCGAATTGAGCTAATGTTTATAATCTCAGGTTCCAATGAGTGCAGAAACTACTCAGTATCATTTTCAAAGTTACTTACAAAATTTTGCAGCCTTTGCGTACCAATAATAGGTATCGGGACAGGTTTAATACACTACATACAGAAAACAAATCATTTGCATGAAAAGGTAAAATAACTTGTCAATCTAAGAAAAATTATATACGAATGTTTCACAGCAGCTTGGAACAACAAATTCCACCATAATTGTAGGAAATAGGGTATAGTAACGTCAATACGCATGCAGAAATTCGATGGTCCCAGCAACAACGACGGAATGTGACCGGAGTTCACACTTACGTTTCATGCTTTGACCGTTTGTGTTTGAACCCTATTATGTAAACAATCCAATAAAAAGGAGTTCTGAAAACCAGTCAATCTTATACAAAATTTATTGATGAATCGGATAAAATTATATGTTTAGGGCTAAGTGGGCCAACTAGCTAGTAATATTGAATCGAATATCAAAATCGAGGAATATCAACGCATCTTGTCGTGTTCGTTGGTATATTTACGGTATATTTTGATAGTGATTAGGTATATTTCAGTATATTTCTGAGGATCAGGCGGTATATTTGATCGACAAATCCGAGGTCACACTTAGCAGCTGGGAACGGCGTCTAACTCGGCGAGAAAAAAAACTAAAAAACATAATAATTAATTTAACTTGATTTGACGCCCGCCACACGCGGCGAAATCTGCGGGAAAAGGTACACACCAAACAGCATAGCAAGTCTTAGGAAAAAAGCCTTAAAACATAATAATAATTATAGTATTTTGAATAGAAGATGGCAGCCGAAAGAAGCGTAACCGCGCGCCAATACTGCGGCATCGGCAACCATTTGCTCAAGACGCCCAACACCAGGATCAGGGATCCACATATGTTCCACTTTGCACACACCATAAACCCAGAACTGCGGCCCGATGTGCCACTCTGCAAGGATTGCCACGATGAGTTGGGAAAAATCTACAGGTATAAGGTGAGAAATGCGCTGGAGCATCGCAAGAGGAAGCAGCAGCAGGCCGAGAGCATCTCGGACGTGAGTTCCAGTCAGCGAGAGGACGTTACCTCCTCATCGGACCCCAGCTCCACGTCGCCCGATTCGGAAATACAAAGATTGGCATTGGCCACAGCCGCAGCATCTAAGCGACCAACTCCCGCACCCGTCCATGTAACTACCGGCGAGGATGACATGCCCACAACAAGCGCGGCGGCGGCGGAAAAACGCAAGCGCTCGAATATACCGCCAGCGGCAGAGCATGTCCCGCAGTCATCGCAAAGCTCATATGTGAGCGATGACGATGATCCTAATTCGAACCTGAGCCTGAATGCGGTGAATGGGACGCGCCTGCCACACATCCAGCCTATACCCAAACGCCGCCCGACGGTGCACTTAAATAAAACGGCCATGGATATCTACTTGGCAGGGACCACGGGCGGATAATAATTTGTAACTTGTAAAACATACTCATAGCTTATAATAAATTAATTTAAATTAAATTCACCGAACATACAATTATATATTTAACTTTAAGATGCGGCCGCATCATTGTCTTCTTCTGTCCACAGGGCTCTTATGGGCATCTTTGTCGCATGTTCCATTAAACGGAAAAATCCAATGATGCGTCCCAGTGTAAAAAGGCTATAAGATTCATTTCATTTGTATGGGAAAAATTGCAGCAGCATGGGGGGGAATAAATTAGCAGCATTGTTCTGCAACTTTGGGAAAATGGATATTCTCGAATTGAGCTAATGTTTATAATCTCAGGTTCCAATGAGTGCAGAAACTACTCAGTATCATTTTCAAAGTTACTTACAAAATTTTGCAGCCTTTGCGTACCAATAATAGGTATCGGGACAGGTTTAATACACTACATACAGAAAACAAATCATTTGCATGAAAAGGTAAAATAACTTGTCAATCTAAGAAAAATTATATACGAATGTTTCACAGCAGCTTGGAACAACAAATTCCACCATAATTGTAGGAAATAGGGTATAGTAACGTCAATACGCATGCAGAAATTCGATGGTCCCAGCAACAACGACGGAATGTGACCGGAGTTCACACTTACGTTTCATGCTTTGACCGTTTGTGTTTGAACCCTATTATGTAAACAATCCAATAAAAAGGAGTTCTGAAAACCAGTCAATCTTATACAAAATTTATTGATGAATCGGATAAAATTATATGTTTAGGGCTAAGTGGGCCAACTAGCTAGTAATATTGAATCGAATATCAAAATCGAGGAATATCAACGCATCTTGTCGTGTTCGTTGGTATATTTACGGTATATTTTGATAGTGATTAGGTATATTTCAGTATATTTCTGAGGATCAGGCGGTATATTTGATCGACAAATCCGAGGTCACACTTAGCAGCTGGGAACGGCGTCTAACTCGTCGAGAAAAAAAACTAAAAAACATAATAATTAATTTAACTTGATTTGACGCCCGCCACACGCGGCGAAATCTGCGGGAAAAGGTACACACCAAACAGCATAGCAAGTCTTAGGAAAAAAGCCTTAAAACATAATAATAATTATAGTATTTTGAATAGAAGATGGCAGCCGAAAGAAGCGTAACCGCGCGCCAATACTGCGGAATCGGCAACCATTTGCTCAAGACGCCCAACACCAGGATCAGGGATCCACATATGTTCCACTTTGCACACACCATAAACCCAGAACTGCGGCCCGATGTGCCACTCTGCAAGGATTGCCACGATGAGTTGGGAAAAATCTACAGGTATAAGGTGAGAAATGCGCTGGAGCATCGCAAGAGGAAGCAGCAGCAGGCCGAGAGCATCTCGGACGTGAGTTCCAGTCAGCGAGAGGACGTTACCTCCTCATCGGACCCCAGCTCCACGTCGCCCGATTCGGAAATACAAAGATTGGCATTGGCCACAGCCGCAGCATCTAAGCGACCAACTCCCGCACCCGTCCATGTAACTACCGGCGAGGATGACATGCCCACAACAAGCGCGGCGGCGGCGGAAAAACGCAAGCGCTCGAATATACCGCCAGCGGCAGAGCATGTCCCGCAGACATCGCAAAGCTCATATGTGAGCGATGACGATGATCCTAATTCGAACCTGAGCCTGAATGCGGTGAATGGGACGCGCCTGCCACACATCCAGCCTATACCCAAACGCCGCCCGACGGTGCACTTAAATAAAACGGCCATGGATATCTACTTGGCAGGGACCACGGGCGGATAATAATTTGTAACTTGTAAAACATACTCATAGCTTATAATAAATTAATTTAAATTAAATTCACCGAACATTCAATTATATATTTAACTTTAAGATGCGGCCGCATCATTGTCTTCTTCTGTCCACAGGGCTCTTATGGGCATCTTTGTCGCATGTTCCATTAAACGGAAAAATCCAATGATGCGTCCCAGTGTAAAAAGGCTATAAGATTCATTTCATTTGTATGGGAAAAATTGCAGCAGCATGGGGGGGAATAAATTAGCAGCATTGTTCTGCAACTTTGGGAAAATGGATATTCTCGAATTGAGCTAATGTTTATAATCTCAGGTTCCAATGAGTGCAGAAACTACTCAGTATCATTTTCAAAGTTACTTACAAAATTTTGCAGCCTTTGCGTACCAATAATAGGTATCGGGACAGGTTTAATACACTACATACAGAAAACAAATCATTTGCATGAAAAGGTAAAATAACTTGTCAATCTAAGAAAAATTATATACGAATGTTTCACAGCAGCTTGGAACAACAAATTCCACCATAATTGTAGGAAATAGGGTATAGTAACGTCAATACGCATGCAGAAATTCGATGGTCCCAGCAACAACGACGGAATGTGACCGGAGTTCACACTTACGTTTCATGCTTTGACCGTTTGTGTTTGAACCCTATTATGTAAACAATCCAATAAAAAGGAGTTCTGAAAACCAGTCAATCTTATACAAAATTTATTGATGAATCGGATAAAATTATATGTTTAGGGCTAAGTGGGCCAACTAGCTAGTAATATTGAATCGAATATCAAAATCGAGGAATATCAACGCATCTTGTCGTGTTCGTTGGTATATTTACGGTATATTTTGATAGTGATTAGGTATATTTCAGTATATTTCTGAGGATCAGGCGGTATATTTGATCGACAAATCCGAGGTCACACTTAGCAGCTGGGAACGGCGTCTAACTCGGCGAGAAAAAAAACTAAAAAACATAATAATTAATTTAACTTGATTTGACGCCCGCCACACGCGGCGAAATCTGCGGGAAAAGGTACACACCAAACAGCATAGCAAGTCTTAGGAAAAAAGCCTTAAAACATAATAATAATTATAGTATTTTGAATAGAAGATGGCAGCCGAAAGAAGCGTAACCGCGCGCCAATACTGCGGCATCGGCAACCATTTGCTCAAGACGCCCAACACCAGGATCAGGGATCCACATATGTTCCACTTTGCACACACCATAAACCCAGAACTGCGGCCCGATGTGCCACTCTGCAAGGATTGCCACGATGAGTTGGGAAAAATCTACAGGTATAAGGTGAGAAATGCGCTGGAGCATCGCAAGAGGAAGCAGCAGCAGGCCGAGAGCATCTCGGACGTGAGTTCCAGTCAGCGAGAGGACGTTACCTCCTCATCGGACCCCAGCTCCACGTCGCCCGATTCGGAAATACAAAGATTGGCATTGGCCACAGCCGCAGCATCTAAGCGACCAACTCCCGCACCCGTCCATGTAACTACCGGCGAGGATGACATGCCCACAACAAGCGCGGCGGCGGCGGAAAAACGCAAGCGCTCGAATATACCGCCAGCGGCAGAGCATGTCCCGCAGTCATCGCAAAGCTCATATGTGAGCGATGACGATGATCCTAATTCGAACCTGAGCCTGAATGCGGTGAATGGGACGCGCCTGCCACACATCCAGCCTATACCCAAACGCCGCCCGACGGTGCACTTAAATAAAACGGCCATGGATATCTACTTGGCAGGGACCACGGGCGGATAATAATTTGTAACTTGTAAAACATACTCATAGCTTATAATAAATTAATTTAAATTAAATTCACCGAACATTCAATTATATATTTAACTTTAAGATGCGGCCGCATCATTGTCTTCTTCTGTCCACAGGGCTCTTATGGGCATCTTTGTCGCATGTTCCATTAAACGGAAAAATCCAATGATGCGTCCCAGTGTAAAAAGGCTATAAGATTCATTTCATTTGTATGGGAAAAATTGCAGCAGCATGGGGGGGAATAAATTAGCAGCATTGTTCTGCAACTTTGGGAAAATGGATATTATCGAATTGAGCTAATGTTTATAATCTCAGGTTCCAATGAGTGCAGAAACTACTCAGTATCATTTTCAAAGTTACTTACAAAATTTTGCAGCCTTTGCGTACCAATAATAGGTATCGGGACAGGTTTAATACACTACATACAGAAAACAAATCATTTGCATGAAAAGGTAAAATAACTTGTCAATCTAAGAAAAATTATATACGAATGTTTCACAGCAGCTTGGAACAACAAATTCCACCATAATTGTAGGAAATAGGGTATAGTAACGTCAATACGCATGCAGAAATTCGATGGTCCCAGCAACAACGACGGAATGTGACCGGAGTTCACACTTACGTTTCATGCTTTGACCGTTTGTGTTTGAACCCTATTATGTAAACAATCCAATAAAAAGGAGTTCTGAAAACCAGTCAATCTTATACAAAATTTATTGATGAATCGGATAAAATTATATGTTTAGGGCTAAGTGGGCCAACTAGCTAGTAATATTGAATCGAATATCAAAATCGAGGAATATCAACGCATCTTGTCGTGTTCGTTGGTATATTTACGGTATATTTTGATAGTGATTAGGTATATTTCAGTATATTTCTGAGGATCAGGCGGTATATTTGATCGACAAATCCGAGGTCACACTTAGCAGCTGGGAACGGCGTCTAACTCGTCGAGAAAAAAAACTAAAAAACATAATAATTAATTTAACTTGATTTGACGCCCGCCACACGCGGCGAAATCTGCGGGAAAAGGTACACACCAAACAGCATAGCAAGTCTTAGGAAAAAAGCCTTAAAACATAATAATAATTATAGTATTTTGAATAGAAGATGGCAGCCGAAAGAAGCGTAACCGCGCGCCAATACTGCGGCATCGGCAACCATTTGCTCAAGACGCCCAACACCAGGATCAGGGATCCACATATGTTCCACTTTGCACACACCATAAACCCAGAACTGCGGCCCGATGTGCCACTCTGCAAGGATTGCCACGATGAGTTGGGAAAAATCTACAGGTATAAGGTGAGAAATGCGCTGGAGCATCGCAAGAGGAAGCAGCAGCAGGCCGAGAGCATCTCGGACGTGAGTTCCAGTCAGCGAGAGGACGTTACCTCCTCATCGGACCCCAGCTCCACGTCGCCCGATTCGGAAATACAAAGATTGGCATTGGCCACAGCCGCAGCATCTAAGCGACCAACTCCCGCACCCGTCCATGTAACTACCGGCGAGGATGACATGCCCACAACAAGCGCGGCGGCGGCGGAAAAACGCAAGCGCTCGAATATACCGCCAGCGGCAGAGCATGTCCCGCAGTCATCGCAAAGCTCATATGTGAGCGATGACGATGATCCTAATTCGAACCTGAGCCTGAATGCGGTGAATGGGACGCGCCTGCCACACATCCAGCCTATACCCAAACGCCGCCCGACGGTGCACTTAAATAAAACGGCCATGGATATCTACTTGGCAGGGACCACGGGCGGATAATAATTTGTAACTTGTAAAACATACTCATAGCTTATAATAAATTAATTTAAATTAAATTCACCGAACATACAATTATATATTTAACTTTAAGATGCGGCCGCATCATTGTCTTCTTCTGTCCACAGGGCTCTTATGGGCATCTTTGTCGCATGTTCCATTAAACGGAAAAATCCAATGATGCGTCCCAGTGTAAAAAGGCTATAAGATTCATTTCATTTGTATGGGAAAAATTGCAGCAGCATGGGGGGGAATAAATTAGCAGCATTGTTCTGCAACTTTGGGAAAATGGATATTATCGAATTGAGCTAATGTTTATAATCTCAGGTTCCAATGAGTGCAGAAAGTACTCAGTATCATTTTCAAAGTTACTTACAAAATTTTGCAGCCTTTGCGTACCAATAATAGGTATCGGGACAGGTTTAATACACTACATACAGAAAACATATCATTTGAATGAAAAGGTAAAATAACTTGTCAATCTAAGAAAAATTCTATACGAATGTTTCACAGCAGCTTGGAACAACAAATTCAACAATAATTGTAGGAAATAGGGTATAGTAACGTCAATACGCATGCAGAAATTCGATGGAATGTGACCGGAGTTCACACTTACGTTTCATGCTTTGACCGTTTGTGTTTGAACCCTATTATGTAAACAATCCAATGAAAAGGAGTTCTGAAAACTAGCCAATCTTTTACCAAATTAATTTATGTATCGGAGAAAATTATTTATTTAGGGCTTAGTGGGCAAACTAGCTAGTAATATTAAACCGAATATCAAAATCGAGAAATATCAACGCATCTTGTCGTGCCCGTCAGTATATTTACGGTATAATTTGATAATGACAAGGTATATTTCGGTATATTTTTGAGGGTCAGGATTATGTATATATACATTGTTATATATATGTGTGCATACGTATAGTATATGTTTAAAAGGGCAAAAATCGCACAAATCTAACTTCGGATTGGAGGTAATTTAGAGGACTATTGATCAATGCTGATAAGCAAGACTAGACACGTCTGGAGCTGTTTTTCTGTTTACGCAGGCTCCACTGTACCCGGAATGACATTCGAATTTTTGCATTTGCTCCATAGAACGAACGCCCTTCCTTCTTTGTCTCCGTTTAAAGTGTATCGAAGAGGTTCGGTAAATCGGATCTTACTTTTGCGACCAGAGCCGCAAAAGAAAAACGACAAAAATGTCAACAACTCCCAATTCCAATAGTAGTAGTAGCAACAGCACCAACAAGCAGCCACAGCAACACACATACAGCAGTGAGAGCAGCAGCGTTGAAGAGAACTCGGACGAGGAGGAGCGAAGAAAACGCATCTCGAAGAATCGCTCCCGGCTGCAGCGCCCCCTGAATAAATCTCAACACACAATGTCCAGTGGAGGAGCCGTACCAAAGCACGATGGCAAGTCTCCAGGAGGATCCTCAACAAGCCAAGCGGCTGCGTCAGGTGGAATCGGTGGGCGCCTGCCGCCAGAACGGATTTCCATGCTAGTGGATGGAGTCCGCTTTACGGTGGAGCAAGCTCTGCTAACTGCCCATCCCACTACCATGCTGGGCACTATGTTCGGTTCAGGCTTCCAATTTGTCCATCCCAATGAGCGAGGCGAATACGACGTTGCAGACGGCATCTCGCATTTAGTGTTTCGAGCAATATTGGAGTACTACAAAAGTGGCGTGATCCGCTGTCCCCCAACTGTATCCGTTCCCGAGCTGAAGGAAGCCTGTGATTATCTGCTGATACCCTTTGACGCCACTACCGTACGCTGCCAGAACCTAAGTGAGTATGTCATAGGCGAATTGCTCCTCCACGGGCGAAACCTCAGTTGTGGCCATCTCTGCTCTTTGCTCCATTTCTCTCTAAAATGCCTTCTGTTATGTTCGACAAAAAGGAGGTCTTCTTCACGAGCTCAGCAATGAAGGAGCTCGCCAGCAGTTTGAGCTGTTTCTCGAGGATCTTATACTGCCATTGATGGTGGCCTCAGCACAGCGCGGCGACCGCGAGTGCCATGTGGTTGTGCTCCTTGAAGATGACATGGTCGACTGGGATGAGGAATTTCCACCTCAAATGGGCGAAGAGTATTGCCAAAGTATGTCTCGTTGAATTGGGGACTACTCCCAAATCCACTTTTCGCTTTTAACTGACATTAGCGAATATCGATTCGTATTACTAATATACAAACTTTCCTACTTCAGCCGTTCACAGCACAGCCATGCATCGATTTTTTAAGTACATCGAAAATAGGGATGTGGCCAAGCAGGTCATGAAGGATCGCGGCCTGAAGAAGATCCGGTGCGGCATAGAAGGTTATCCTACACATAAGGAGAAAATTCGGAGACGTCCAGGTGGGCGAGCCGAGGTCATTTATAGCTATGTCCAACGCCCCTTTATCCACATGTCCTGGGAGAAGGAGGAAGCCAAGAGTCGTCACGTCGATTTCCAGTGCGTCAAATCTAAATCCGTTACGAATCTCGCCGAAGCAAACGCCGATCCTCCCTTAGAATTGGATGCAAGTTCGTAACACTCACCGAGGAAAGCGTCCGCTTTCTATAGCTCCACTTCCTTTTCAGGTGGAAATCCTATTCCGCCCATTGCTGTGGTCAATCCGAACCCTAATAATGCAGAGCTTGCAGCCGTGCCTGCAGCCGGTGCCGCTGCAGTGGTCGCCGTAGACGAGGCAGCCGGTGGGGTTGTGATGTTCAACGAATTGGAACAAGCGGCCGGAGCGGTTGCTGGTGCTGCTGGCATCGTGGATGAGAACGTGTGAGGGAACGAACCAAAAGCTGGTAGCCGAAGAATAAAAAACTGCCAGAATGCAGCGACGCACACAAACCCCTTTTTACGTTTTTCATCAACATTTTAATATGCAATTAAATTCAAAAGCCGAAAACAAAGAACTACTTACTTTAGGCCAAGCTCTTATTTAAAACAATCGAAACCCATTTTATATTCTATACAAACATTCCCATTAGTTCCAGTGGTTGAATCGAATCGCCTATGCTCCATGAAAAGCCTCGCGTTTGACCTGTGGCAGAGTGGAGGGAGGTCTCCCAGTTTAAGGATCGATCAATTGCAAATTTCCATTTTTGGTATCGAAGATTGCGTTTAGTAGAACCCTATCGTGGGCTTAATAGGTTCTCGGGGAACTGATTTAGAAAGGGGAGCCTCCATGGAGTACATATTCTCGACAGTCATTGAAGCATTATTGAAGTAACTGTTAGGACTGACCAGCGCCGTTGTCTCTGCTATCTTGGGCCTAAGCACATGAATTCCGACCTGGATCCGAATGAAGCTGCAGGAACAGGTTGTTAACCGTCATACACTGTGGCAGCCATAGCCTTGATCTGCCCAGAGTATTGAATAATTTTAATGTTGTCACGCAGCCAATTGATAGCAGCTTCCAAAGCGTAGTTATGGAAGTGCAGAATGGAGGGACCTGTGTTGTAGAACAGGAAGCAACCAGTGCCAAAGGTTGCTTTGGCTTGACCTTTAGAAAGACACTGTTTTCCGACGAGCGCTGCTTGTTGATCCACCAAGACTGCTTGTCCCATTGAGCAAGCCCTGCCCTCTCCTGGGTTCTTTGCCAGAAGTTAAAAATAATAATGTTCAAATGTCTCCAAACGAATCTCATATTTGTCAAGCTAATTACGAGAGATACATAGGTCCGTCGAGCCCTCTTTTCTTATCGACAACGAAAAATTAAGTAGCAGAAAAATTAAATGCTCCGTGCTATCAAAACCAGTGCATCGCAAATAAAGTTAAGTTCAGGTGAATTTGTGTGTAATTTCTTTATTGATAAAATCGAGTTATACAGTAAAGCATTCGACTCTGTAAACCACTCCCTTCTAGCACAAAAACTTGACCGTTTAGGGTTTCCGCCTAATCTTTTGAGATGGATTTCTAGCTACCTTCGTTCTAGGTCTCAACGAGTCCTCTTCAACTGTTAAGGTTACTTCTGGAGTACCACAAGGCAGACATCTAGGCCTCCTACTTTTCACACTCTTTATTCATGTAACACGCGTCGCGCGTGGGGCTACGTTTCTAGCCTGGGTTCCGCTCGCAGAACAACAGGCTTCGGCTTGGTTTCGCATTGGCTATTTGATGGTGCAGTCACTGCATATTAACGATAACCTACATTACGTGTGACCGTGGATCTCTACCACTAATTCCTTGCTCTTCTTAATACTTTCCTTCCTGTAATTACCATATAAATTTCCCTTCATTTAAGTGCTACCATTGCATTAAGTCTCCAGTAGAAAAACATGGTAAGAGAAAGACTTAATCAATCAAGGTCTGACAGGAACGTAATATATGGGACAGGTCTAAATTAAAAGTTTTCGTATACCTCGTGTTTCACTAGGGGAGATGAATAGCTGAACGAACGCATAGGATTAACACCGCACGGTGCTGGTGCGCCCGCCTTTTTCATCTATATAATTATAGAATATAATTTCTTGGATATATATACATATATAGTTTCTTGGATATCTTTTTAGATCTCACATCTTTTGTCTTGAGGCTGGGTGTGGAACGTGACGAGCTGGAGCCAAAGCGCGAGGGCGGGCGTTCCTGTACTGCTAGGCTTCTCCAGACGTTCGGATAGAAAAGAAAGATAATGATTTAAATGGGAATTTGGATTGGTAGCTTTAGCTTGGACACGACCCGCTCACCAAATCCAGCTAATCTCGACCGTAATGCCCGCCAGCAGAGAGGTGGCTCCAAAGCCAATGGTGCCCCATACTATCTGCGCACCGTACCTGCATCCGATATGGAGTTGATCACAATGAAGCTACTGGCCAGGGACACTACACTACCTCTAGGCTGTAATCTCCCACCACATGTGGTGGCTCTCATTGCTGTAGGTTCTGGCTGAGATTGAGACCCGCCTTCGCATTCCGCCGAGTAAACCGTCTGGCTATAGGCCCACACCACACCTCTTGGGTGCATTGGGTCGGGTCCAAACGAAAGATGCATACACAAGGATGCGCTTGAAATCCAAACCAGACCAGACCCGACATGAAGAGGATAAACGTCATACCATAGATGAACTTGCGTAGTCGGGTCGGTAGTCTTACCTCTATCCAAGGTCAAGGCCAGGCGCCTTTTCTTTCCACTTAATTTCATGCATGACTCTTTCTTTTTTCACCATTTGACAACACTGCGAGATTAGTGTGACCATATTTTTAAACAGAACAGCTGATTTGTTTTGATTGTACCACACAAATTATGGATAAATTTATGTCAAACGCAGATCAATAAAGCAGGCAGACATCGGTATACAAGCTTTGAATAGCCATGCCCATTTTGGAAGTCTATAAGAAGTTCTTATAGACTTCAAAATGGCATGGCTATTCAAAGCTTGTATACCGATGTCTGCCTGCTTTATTGATCTGCGTTTATTAAGAACGGTCTCCGAGATTTCTTGGTGAATGAGAAAAACACGGCTATATTGATGAAGTTGGCCAAGAATACGACAAAAAATGTGTGTAAGATCGAAGATCCTGAGGGTAAGAAACACAGCTTTATTTATTAGAGACATATCTATAGATGTACATATATTACTTACAGAAGCCCTTGACTACCTCATAGCGCATGTGGAGGACATACACGTTTTATTGTCCAAACGTCTCGTCACGCGCGAACTTTTGTTTATGTATGTGAAAAGACGCTTACCGGGGGTAGCCACAAACTTCACCAAGAAGGATTTGGTAACGAAAGTGATAAAATATTGGGAGCAACAGCAACCCGTAGAACCCATTAACAAACACAAAGAGGAGTATCCCATTCACACAATGGCTTGGAAAGGTCTTCTTCACGAGCTCAGCAATGAAGGAGCTCGCCAGCAGTTTGAGCTGTTTCTAAAGGATCTTATACTGCCATTGATGGTGGCCTCAGCACAGCGCGGCGACCGCGAGTGCCATGTGGTTGTGCTCCTTGAAGATGACATGGTCGACTGGGATGAGGAATTTCCACCTCAAATGGGCGAAGAGTATTGCCAAAGTATGTCTCGTTGAATTGGGGACTACTCCCAAATCCACTTTTCGCTTTTAACTGACATTAGCGAATATCGATTCGTATTACTAATATACAAACTTTCCTACTTCAGCCGTTCACAGCACAGCCATGCATCGATTTTTTAAGTACATCGAAAATAGGGATGTGGCCAAGCAGGTCATGAAGGATCGCGGCCTGAAGAAGATCCGGTGCGGCATAGAAGGTTATCCTACACATAAGGAGAAAATTCGGAGACGTCCAGGTGGGCGAGCCGAGGTCATTTATAGCTATGTCCAACGCCCCTTTATCCACATGTCCTGGGAGAAGGAGGAAGCCAAGAGTCGTCACGTCGATTTCCAGTGCGTCAAATCTAAATCCGTTACGAATCTCGCCGAAGCAAACGCCGATCCTCCCTTAGAATTGGATGCAAGTTCGTAACACTCACCGAGGAAAGCGTCCGCTTTCTATAGCTCCACTTCCTTTTCAGGTGGAAATCCTATTCCGCCCATTGCTGTGGTCAATCCGAACCCTAATAATGCAGAGCTTGCAGCCGTGCCTGCAGCCGGTGCCGCTGCAGTGGTCGCCGTAGACGAGGCAGCCGGTGGGGTTGTGATGTTCAACGAATTGGAACAAGCGGCCGGAGCGGTTGCTGGTGCTGCTGGCATCGTGGATGAGAACGTGTGAGGGAACGAACCAAAAGCTGGTAGCCGAAGAATAAAAAACTGCCAGAATGCAGCGACGCACACAAACCCCTTTTTACGTTTTTCATCAACATTTTAATATGCAATTAAATTCAAAAGCCGAAAACAAAGAACTACTTACTTTAGGCCAAGCTCTTATTTAAAACAATCGAAACCCATTTTATATTCTATACAAACATTCCCATTAGTTCCAGTGGTTGAATCGAATCGCCTATGCTCCATGAAAAGCCTCGCGTTTGACCTGTGGCAGAGTGGAGGGAGGTCTCCCAGTTTAAGGATCGATCAATTGCAAATTTCCATTTTTGGTATCGAAGATTGCGTTTAGTAGAACCCTATCGTGGGCTTAATAGGTTCTCGGGGAACTGATTTAGAAAGGGGAGCCTCCATGGAGTACATATTCTCGACAGTCATTGAAGCATTATTGAAGTAACTGTTAGGACTGACCAGCGCCGTTGTCTCTGCTATCTTGGGCCTAAGCACATGAATTCCGACCTGGATCCGAATGAAGCTGCAGGAACAGGTTGTTAACCGTCATACACTGTGGCAGCCATAGCCTTGATCTGCCCAGAGTATTGAATAATTTTAATGTTGTCACGCAGCCAATTGATAGCAGCTTCCAAAGCGTAGTTATGGAAGTGCAGAATGGAGGGACCTGTGTTGTAGAACAGGAAGCAACCAGTGCCAAAGGTTGCTTTGGCTTGACCTTTAGAAAGACACTGTTTTCCGACGAGCGCTGCTTGTTGATCCACCAAGACTGCTTGTCCCATTGAGCAAGCCCTGCCCTCTCCTGGGTTCTTTGCCAGAAGTTAAAAATAATAATGTTCAAATGTCTCCAAACGAATCTCATATTTGTCAAGCTAATTACGAGAGATACATAGGTCCGTCGAGCCCTCTTTTCTTATCGACAACGAAAAATTAAGTAGCAGAAAAATTAAATGCTCCGTGCTATCAAAACCAGTGCATCGCAAATAAAGTTAAGTTCAGGTGAATTTGTGTGTAATTTCTTTATTGATAAAATCGAGTTATACAGTAAAGCATTCGACTCTGTAAACCACTCCCTTCTAGCACAAAAACTTGACCGTTTAGGGTTTCCGCCTAATCTTTTGAGATGGATTTCTAGCTACCTTCGTTCTAGGTCTCAACGAGTCCTCTTCAACTGTTAAGGTTACTTCTGGAGTACCACAAGGCAGACATCTAGGCCTCCTACTTTTCACACTCTTTATTCATGTAACACGCGTCGCGCGTGGGGCTACGTTTCTAGCCTGGGTTCCGCTCGCAGAACAACAGGCTTCGGCTTGGTTTCGCATTGGCTATTTGATGGTGCAGTCACTGCATATTAACGATAACCTACATTACGTGTGACCGTGGATCTCTACCACTAATTCCTTGCTCTTCTTAATACTTTCCTTCCTGTAATTACCATATAAATTTCCCTTCATTTAAGTGCTACCATTGCATTAAGTCTCCAGTAGAAAAACATGGTAAGAGAAAGACTTAATCAATCAAGGTCTGACAGGAACGTAATATATGGGACAGGTCTAAATTAAAAGTTTTCGTATACCTCGTGTTTCACTAGGGGAGATGAATAGCTGAACGAACGCATAGGATTAACACCGCACGGTGCTGGTGCGCCCGCCTTTTTCATCTATATAATTATAGAATATAATTTCTTGGATATATATACATATATAGTTTCTTGGATATCTTTTTAGATCTCACATCTTTTGTCTTGAGGCTGGGTGTGGAACGTGACGAGCTGGAGCCAAAGCGCGAGGGCGGGCGTTCCTGTACTGCTAGGCTTCTCCAGACGTTCGGATAGAAAAGAAAGATAATGATTTAAATGGGAATTTGGATTGGTAGCTTTAGCTTGGACACGACCCGCTCACCAAATCCAGCTAATCTCGACCGTAATGCCCGCCAGCAGAGAGGTGGCTCCAAAGCCAATGGTGCCCCATACTATCTGCGCACCGTACCTGCATCCGATATGGAGTTGATCACAATGAAGCTACTGGCCAGGGACACTACACTACCTCTAGGCTGTAATCTCCCACCACATGTGGTGGCTCTCATTGCTGTAGGTTCTGGCTGAGATTGAGACCCGCCTTCGCATTCCGCCGAGTAAACCGTCTGGCTATAGGCCCACACCACACCTCTTGGGTGCATTGGGTCGGGTCCAAACGAAAGATGCATACACAAGGATGCGCTTGAAATCCAAACCAGACCAGACCCGACATGAAGAGGATAAACGTCATACCATAGATGAACTTGCGTAGTCGGGTCGGTAGTCTTACCTCTATCCAAGGTCAAGGCCAGGCGCCTTTTCTTTCCACTTAATTTCATGCATGACTCTTTCTTTTTTCACCATTTGACAACACTGCGAGATTAGTGTGACCATATTTTTAAACAGAACAGCTGATTTGTTTTGATTGTACCACACAAATTATGGATAAATTTATGTCAAACGCAGATCAATAAAGCAGGCAGACATCGGTATACAAGCTTTGAATAGCCATGCCCATTTTGGAAGTCTATAAGAACGGTCTCCGAGATTTCTTGGTGAATGAGAAAAACACGGCTATATTGATGAAGTTGGCCAAGAATACGACAAAAAATGTGTGTAAGATCGAAGATCCTGAGGGTAAGAAACACAGCTTTATTTATTAGAGACATATCTTTAGATGTACATATATTACTTACAGAAGCCCTTGACTACCTCATAGCGCATGTGGAGGACATACACGTTTTATTGTCCAAACGTCTCGTCACGCGCGAACTTTTGTTTATGTATGTGAAAAGACGCTTACCGGGGGTAGCCACAAACTTCACCAAGGCGGATTTGGTAACGAAAGTGATAAAATATTGGGAGCAACAGCAACCCGTAGAACCCATTAACAAACACAAAGAGGAGTATCCCATTCACACAATGGCTTGGAAAGGTCTTCTTCACGAGCTCAGCAATGAAGGAGCTCGCCAGCAGTTTGAGCTGTTTCTCGAGGATCTTATACTGCCATTGATGGTGGCCTCAGCACAGCGCGGCGACCGCGAGTGCCATGTGGTTGTGCTCCTTGAAGATGACATGGTCGACTGGGATGAGGAATTTCCACCTCAAATGGGCGAAGAGTATTGCCAAAGTATGTCTCGTTGAATTGGGGACTACTCCCAAATCCACTTTTCGCTTTTAACTGACATTAGCGAATATCGATTCGTATTACTAATATACAAACTTTCCTACTTCAGCCGTTCACAGCACAGCCATGCATCGATTTTTTAAGTACATCGAAAATAGGGATGTGGCCAAGCAGGTCATGAAGGATCGCGGCCTGAAGAAGATCCGGTGCGGCATAGAAGGTTATCCTACACATAAGGAGAAAATTCGGAGACGTCCAGGTGGGCGAGCCGAGGTCATTTATAGCTATGTCCAACGCCCCTTTATCCACATGTCCTGGGAGAAGGAGGAAGCCAAGAGTCGTCACGTCGATTTCCAGTGCGTCAAATCTAAATCCGTTACGAATCTCGCCGAAGCAAACGCCGATCCTCCCTTAGAATTGGATGCAAGTTCGTAACACTCACCGAGGAAAGCGTCCGCTTTCTATAGCTCCACTTCCTTTTCAGGTGGAAATCCTATTCCGCCCATTGCTGTGGTCAATCCGAACCCTAATAATGCAGAGCTTGCAGCCGTGCCTGCAGCCGGTGCCGCTGCAGTGGTCGCCGTAGACGAGGCAGCCGGTGGGGTTGTGATGTTCAACGAATTGGAACAAGCGGCCGGAGCGGTTGCTGGTGCTGCTGGCATCGTGGATGAGAACGTGTGAGGGAACGAACCAAAAGCTGGTAGCCGAAGAATAAAAAACTGCCAGAATGCAGCGACGCACACAAACCCCTTTTTACGTTTTTCATCAACATTTTAATATGCAATTAAATTCAAAAGCCGAAAACAAAGAACTACTTACTTTAGGCCAAGCTCTTATTTAAAACAATCGAAACCCATTTTATATTCTATACAAACATTCCCATTAGTTCCAGTGGTTGAATCGAATCGCCTATGCTCCATGAAAAGCCTCGCGTTTGACCTGTGGCAGAGTGGAGGGAGGTCTCCCAGTTTAAGGATCGATCAATTGCAAATTTCCATTTTTGGTATCGAAGATTGCGTTTAGTAGAACCCTATCGTGGGCTTAATAGGTTCTCGGGGAACTGATTTAGAAAGGGGAGCCTCCATGGAGTACATATTCTCGACAGTCATTGAAGCATTATTGAAGTAACTGTTAGGACTGACCAGCGCCGTTGTCTCTGCTATCTTGGGCCTAAGCACATGAATTCCGACCTGGATCCGAATGAAGCTGCAGGAACAGGTTGTTAACCGTCATACACTGTGGCAGCCATAGCCTTGATCTGCCCAGAGTATTGAATAATTTTAATGTTGTCACGCAGCCAATTGATAGCAGCTTCCAAAGCGTAGTTATGGAAGTGCAGAATGGAGGGACCTGTGTTGTAGAACAGGAAGCAACCAGTGCCAAAGGTTGCTTTGGCTTGACCTTTAGAAAGACACTGTTTTCCGACGAGCGCTGCTTGTTGATCCACCAAGACTGCTTGTCCCATTGAGCAAGCCCTGCCCTCTCCTGGGTTCTTTGCCAGAAGTTAAAAATAATAATGTTCAAATGTCTCCAAACGAATCTCATATTTGTCAAGCTAATTACGAGAGATACATAGGTCCGTCGAGCCCTCTTTTCTTATCGACAACGAAAAATTAAGTAGCAGAAAAATTAAATGCTCCGTGCTATCAAAACCAGTGCATCGCAAATAAAGTTAAGTTCAGGTGAATTTGTGTGTAATTTCTTTATTGATAAAATCGAGTTATACAGTAAAGCATTCGACTCTGTAAACCACTCCCTTCTAGCACAAAAACTTGACCGTTTAGGGTTTCCGCCTAATCTTTTGAGATGGATTTCTAGCTACCTTCGTTCTAGGTCTCAACGAGTCCTCTTCAACTGTTAAGGTTACTTCTGGAGTACCACAAGGCAGACATCTAGGCCTCCTACTTTTCACACTCTTTATTCATGTAACACGCGTCGCGCGTGGGGCTACGTTTCTAGCCTGGGTTCCGCTCGCAGAACAACAGGCTTCGGCTTGGTTTCGCATTGGCTATTTGATGGTGCAGTCACTGCATATTAACGATAACCTACATTACGTGTGACCGTGGATCTCTACCACTAATTCCTTGCTCTTCTTAATACTTTCCTTCCTGTAATTACCATATAAATTTCCCTTCATTTAAGTGCTACCATTGCATTAAGTCTCCAGTAGAAAAACATGGTAAGAGAAAGACTTAATCAATCAAGGTCTGACAGGAACGTAATATATGGGACAGGTCTAAATTAAAAGTTTTCGTATACCTCGTGTTTCACTAGGGGAGATGAATAGCTGAACGAACGCATAGGATTAACACCGCACGGTGCTGGTGCGCCCGCCTTTTTCATCTATATAATTATAGAATATAATTTCTTGGATATATATACATATATAGTTTCTTGGATATCTTTTTAGATCTCACATCTTTTGTCTTGAGGCTGGGTGTGGAACGTGACGAGCTGGAGCCAAAGCGCGAGGGCGGGCGTTCCTGTACTGCTAGGCTTCTCCAGACGTTCGGATAGAAAAGAAAGATAATGATTTAAATGGGAATTTGGATTGGTAGCTTTAGCTTGGACACGACCCGCTCACCAAATCCAGCTAATCTCGACCGTAATGCCCGCCAGCAGAGAGGTGGCTCCAAAGCCAATGGTGCCCCATACTATCTGCGCACCGTACCTGCATCCGATATGGAGTTGATCACAATGAAGCTACTGGCCAGGGACACTACACTACCTCTAGGCTGTAATCTCCCACCACATGTGGTGGCTCTCATTGCTGTAGGTTCTGGCTGAGATTGAGACCCGCCTTCGCATTCCGCCGAGTAAACCGTCTGGCTATAGGCCCACACCACACCTCTTGGGTGCATTGGGTCGGGTCCAAACGAAAGATGCATACACAAGGATGCGCTTGAAATCCAAACCAGACCAGACCCGACATGAAGAGGATAAACGTCATACCATAGATGAACTTGCGTAGTCGGGTCGGTAGTCTTACCTCTATCCAAGGTCAAGGCCAGGCGCCTTTTCTTTCCACTTAATTTCATGCATGACTCTTTCTTTTTTCACCATTTGACAACACTGCGAGATTAGTGTGACCATATTTTTAAACAGAACAGCTGATTTGTTTTGATTGTACCACACAAATTATGGATAAATTTATGTCAAACGCAGATCAATAAAGCAGGCAGACATCGGTATACAAGCTTTGAATAGCCATGCCCATTTTGGAAGTCTATAAGAACGGTCTCCGAGATTTCTTGGTGAATGAGAAAAACACGGCTATATTGATGAAGTTGGCCAAGAATACGACAAAAAATGTGTGTAAGATCGAAGATCCTGAGGGTAAGAAACACAGCTTTATTTATTAGAGACATATCTTTAGATGTACATATATTACTTACAGAAGCCCTTGACTACCTCATAGCGCATGTGGAGGACATACACGTTTTATTGTCCAAACGTCTCGTCACGCGCGAACTTTTGTTTATGTATGTGAAAAGACGCTTACCGGGGGTAGCCACAAACTTCACCAAGGCGGATTTGGTAACGAAAGTGATAAAATATTGGGAGCAACAGCAACCCGTAGAACCCATTAACAAACACAAAGAGGAGTATCCCATTCACACAATGGCTTGGAAAGGTCTTCTTCACGAGCTCAGCAATGAAGGAGCTCGCCAGCAGTTTGAGCTGTTTCTAGAGGATCTTATACTGCCATTGATGGTGGCCTCAGCACAGCGCGGCGACCGCGAGTGCCATGTGGTTGTGCTCCTTGAAGATGACATGGTCGACTGGGATGAGGAATTTCCACCTCAAATGGGCGAAGAGTATTGCCAAAGTATGTCTCGTTGAATTGGGGACTACTCCCAAATCCACTTTTCGCTTTTAACTGACATTAGCGAATATCGATTCGTATTACTAATATACAAACTTTCCTACTTCAGCCGTTCACAGCACAGCCATGCATCGATTTTTTAAGTACATCGAAAATAGGGATGTGGCCAAGCAGGTCATGAAGGATCGCGGCCTGAAGAAGATCCGGTGCGGCATAGAAGGTTATCCTACACATAAGGAGAAAATTCGGAGACGTCCAGGTGGGCGAGCCGAGGTCATTTATAGCTATGTCCAACGCCCCTTTATCCACATGTCCTGGGAGAAGGAGGAAGCCAAGAGTCGTCACGTCGATTTCCAGTGCGTCAAATCTAAATCCGTTACGAATCTCGCCGAAGCAAACGCCGATCCTCCCTTAGAATTGGATGCAAGTTCGTAACACTCACCGAGGAAAGCGTCCGCTTTCTATAGCTCCACTTCCTTTTCAGGTGGAAATCCTATTCCGCCCATTGCTGTGGTCAATCCGAACCCTAATAATGCAGAGCTTGCAGCCGTGCCTGCAGCCGGTGCCGCTGCAGTGGTCGCCGTAGACGAGGCAGCCGGTGGGGTTGTGATGTTCAACGAATTGGAACAAGCGGCCGGAGCGGTTGCTGGTGCTGCTGGCATCGTGGATGAGAACGTGTGAGGGAACGAACCAAAAGCTGGTAGCCGAAGAATAAAA
The DNA here is from genome assembly GCA_035043285.1 of Drosophila subsilvestris. Classification (NCBI taxonomy): domain Eukaryota; kingdom Metazoa; phylum Arthropoda; class Insecta; order Diptera; family Drosophilidae; genus Drosophila; species Drosophila subsilvestris. Next base: position 57,125 of record JAWNNB010001348.1, on the reverse strand, counting down.
AACTGCCAGAATGCAGCGACGCACACAAACCCCTTTTTACGTTTTTCATCAACATTTTAATATGCAATTAAATTCAAAAGCCGAAAACAAAGAACTACTTACTTTAGGCCAAGCTCTTATTTAAAACAATCGAAACCCATTTTATATTCTATACAAACATTCCCATTAGTTCCAGTGGTTGAATCGAATCGCCTATGCTCCATGAAAAGCCTCGCGTTTGACCTGTGGCAGAGTGGAGGGAGGTCTCCCAGTTTAAGGATCGATCAATTGCAAATTTCCATTTTTGGTATCGAAGATTGCGTTTAGTAGAACCCTATCGTGGGCTTAATAGGTTCTCGGGGAACTGATTTAGAAAGGGGAGCCTCCATGGAGTACATATTCTCGACAGTCATTGAAGCATTATTGAAGTAACTGTTAGGACTGACCAGCGCCGTTGTCTCTGCTATCTTGGGCCTAAGCACATGAATTCCGACCTGGATCCGAATGAAGCTGCAGGAACAGGTTGTTAACCGTCATACACTGTGGCAGCCATAGCCTTGATCTGCCCAGAGTATTGAATAATTTTAATGTTGTCACGCAGCCAATTGATAGCAGCTTCCAAAGCGTAGTTATGGAAGTGCAGAATGGAGGGACCTGTGTTGTAGAACAGGAAGCAACCAGTGCCAAAGGTTGCTTTGGCTTGACCTTTAGAAAGACACTGTTTTCCGACGAGCGCTGCTTGTTGATCCACCAAGACTGCTTGTCCCATTGAGCAAGCCCTGCCCTCTCCTGGGTTCTTTGCCAGAAGTTAAAAATAATAATGTTCAAATGTCTCCAAACGAATCTCATATTTGTCAAGCTAATTACGAGAGATACATAGGTCCGTCGAGCCCTCTTTTCTTATCGACAACGAAAAATTAAGTAGCAGAAAAATTAAATGCTCCGTGCTATCAAAACCAGTGCATCGCAAATAAAGTTAAGTTCAGGTGAATTTGTGTGTAATTTCTTTATTGATAAAATCGAGTTATACAGTAAAGCATTCGACTCTGTAAACCACTCCCTTCTAGCACAAAAACTTGACCGTTTAGGGTTTCCGCCTAATCTTTTGAGATGGATTTCTAGCTACCTTCGTTCTAGGTCTCAACGAGTCCTCTTCAACTGTTAAGGTTACTTCTGGAGTACCACAAGGCAGACATCTAGGCCTCCTACTTTTCACACTCTTTATTCATGTAACACGCGTCGCGCGTGGGGCTACGTTTCTAGCCTGGGTTCCGCTCGCAGAACAACAGGCTTCGGCTTGGTTTCGCATTGGCTATTTGATGGTGCAGTCACTGCATATTAACGATAACCTACATTACGTGTGACCGTGGATCTCTACCACTAATTCCTTGCTCTTCTTAATACTTTCCTTCCTGTAATTACCATATAAATTTCCCTTCATTTAAGTGCTACCATTGCATTAAGTCTCCAGTAGAAAAACATGGTAAGAGAAAGACTTAATCAATCAAGGTCTGACAGGAACGTAATATATGGGACAGGTCTAAATTAAAAGTTTTCGTATACCTCGTGTTTCACTAGGGGAGATGAATAGCTGAACGAACGCATAGGATTAACACCGCACGGTGCTGGTGCGCCCGCCTTTTTCATCTATATAATTATAGAATATAATTTCTTGGATATATATACATATATAGTTTCTTGGATATCTTTTTAGATCTCACATCTTTTGTCTTGAGGCTGGGTGTGGAACGTGACGAGCTGGAGCCAAAGCGCGAGGGCGGGCGTTCCTGTACTGCTAGGCTTCTCCAGACGTTCGGATAGAAAAGAAAGATAATGATTTAAATGGGAATTTGGATTGGTAGCTTTAGCTTGGACACGACCCGCTCACCAAATCCAGCTAATCTCGACCGTAATGCCCGCCAGCAGAGAGGTGGCTCCAAAGCCAATGGTGCCCCATACTATCTGCGCACCGTACCTGCATCCGATATGGAGTTGATCACAATGAAGCTACTGGCCAGGGACACTACACTACCTCTAGGCTGTAATCTCCCACCACATGTGGTGGCTCTCATTGCTGTAGGTTCTGGCTGAGATTGAGACCCGCCTTCGCATTCCGCCGAGTAAACCGTCTGGCTATAGGCCCACACCACACCTCTTGGGTGCATTGGGTCGGGTCCAAACGAAAGATGCATACACAAGGATGCGCTTGAAATCCAAACCAGACCAGACCCGACATGAAGAGGATAAACGTCATACCATAGATGAACTTGCGTAGTCGGGTCGGTAGTCTTACCTCTATCCAAGGTCAAGGCCAGGCGCCTTTTCTTTCCACTTAATTTCATGCATGACTCTTTCTTTTTTCACCATTTGACAACACTGCGAGATTAGTGTGACCATATTTTTAAACAGAACAGCTGATTTGTTTTGATTGTACCACACAAATTATGGATAAATTTATGTCAAACGCAGATCAATAAAGCAGGCAGACATCGGTATACAAGCTTTGAATAGCCATGCCCATTTTGGAAGTCTATAAGAACGGTCTCCGAGATTTCTTGGTGAATGAGAAAAACACGGCTATATTGATGAAGTTGGCCAAGAATACGACAAAAAATGTGTGTAAGATCGAAGATCCTGAGGGTAAGAAACACAGCTTTATTTATTAGAGACATATCTTTAGATGTACATATATTACTTACAGAAGCCCTTGACTACCTCATAGCGCATGTGGAGGACATACACGTTTTATTGTCCAAACGTCTCGTCACGCGCGAACTTTTGTTTATGTATGTGAAAAGACGCTTACCGGGGGTAGCCACAAACTTCACCAAGGCGGATTTGGTAACGAAAGTGATAAAATATTGGGAGCAACAGCAACCCGTAGAACCCATTAACAAACACAAAGAGGAGTATCCCATTCACACAATGGCTTGGAAAGGTCTTCTTCACGAGCTCAGCAATGAAGGAGCTCGCCAGCAGTTTGAGCTGTTTCTAAAGGATCTTATACTGCCATTGATGGTGGCCTCAGCACAGCGCGGCGACCGCGAGTGCCATGTGGTTGTGCTCCTTGAAGATGACATGGTCGACTGGGATGAGGAATTTCCACCTCAAATGGGCGAAGAGTATTGCCAAAGTATGTCTCGTTGAATTGGGGACTACTCCCAAATCCACTTTTCGCTTTTAACTGACATTAGCGAATATCGATTCGTATTACTAATATACAAACTTTCCTACTTCAGCCGTTCACAGCACAGCCATGCATCGATTTTTTAAGTACATCGAAAATAGGGATGTGGCCAAGCAGGTCATGAAGGATCGCGGCCTGAAGAAGATCCGGTGCGGCATAGAAGGTTATCCTACACATAAGGAGAAAATTCGGAGACGTCCAGGTGGGCGAGCCGAGGTCATTTATAGCTATGTCCAACGCCCCTTTATCCACATGTCCTGGGAGAAGGAGGAAGCCAAGAGTCGTCACGTCGATTTCCAGTGCGTCAAATCTAAATCCGTTACGAATCTCGCCGAAGCAAACGCCGATCCTCCCTTAGAATTGGATGCAAGTTCGTAACACTCACCGAGGAAAGCGTCCGCTTTCTATAGCTCCACTTCCTTTTCAGGTGGAAATCCTATTCCGCCCATTGCTGTGGTCAATCCGAACCCTAATAATGCAGAGCTTGCAGCCGTGCCTGCAGCCGGTGCCGCTGCAGTGGTCGCCGTAGACGAGGCAGCCGGTGGGGTTGTGATGTTCAACGAATTGGAACAAGCGGCCGGAGCGGTTGCTGGTGCTGCTGGCATCGTGGATGAGAACGTGTGAGGGAACGAACCAAAAGCTGGTAGCCGAAGAATAAAAAACTGCCAGAATGCAGCGACGCACACAAACCCCTTTTTACGTTTTTCATCAACATTTTAATATGCAATTAAATTCAAAAGCCGAAAACAAAGAACTACTTACTTTAGGCCAAGCTCTTATTTAAAACAATCGAAACCCATTTTATATTCTATACAAACATTCCCATTAGTTCCAGTGGTTGAATCGAATCGCCTATGCTCCATGAAAAGCCTCGCGTTTGACCTGTGGCAGAGTGGAGGGAGGTCTCCCAGTTTAAGGATCGATCAATTGCAAATTTCCATTTTTGGTATCGAAGATTGCGTTTAGTAGAACCCTATCGTGGGCTTAATAGGTTCTCGGGGAACTGATTTAGAAAGGGGAGCCTCCATGGAGTACATATTCTCGACAGTCATTGAAGCATTATTGAAGTAACTGTTAGGACTGACCAGCGCCGTTGTCTCTGCTATCTTGGGCCTAAGCACATGAATTCCGACCTGGATCCGAATGAAGCTGCAGGAACAGGTTGTTAACCGTCATACACTGTGGCAGCCATAGCCTTGATCTGCCCAGAGTATTGAATAATTTTAATGTTGTCACGCAGCCAATTGATAGCAGCTTCCAAAGCGTAGTTATGGAAGTGCAGAATGGAGGGACCTGTGTTGTAGAACAGGAAGCAACCAGTGCCAAAGGTTGCTTTGGCTTGACCTTTAGAAAGACACTGTTTTCCGACGAGCGCTGCTTGTTGATCCACCAAGACTGCTTGTCCCATTGAGCAAGCCCTGCCCTCTCCTGGGTTCTTTGCCAGAAGTTAAAAATAATAATGTTCAAATGTCTCCAAACGAATCTCATATTTGTCAAGCTAATTACGAGAGATACATAGGTCCGTCGAGCCCTCTTTTCTTATCGACAACGAAAAATTAAGTAGCAGAAAAATTAAATGCTCCGTGCTATCAAAACCAGTGCATCGCAAATAAAGTTAAGTTCAGGTGAATTTGTGTGTAATTTCTTTATTGATAAAATCGAGTTATACAGTAAAGCATTCGACTCTGTAAACCACTCCCTTCTAGCACAAAAACTTGACCGTTTAGGGTTTCCGCCTAATCTTTTGAGATGGATTTCTAGCTACCTTCGTTCTAGGTCTCAACGAGTCCTCTTCAACTGTTAAGGTTACTTCTGGAGTACCACAAGGCAGACATCTAGGCCTCCTACTTTTCACACTCTTTATTCATGTAACACGCGTCGCGCGTGGGGCTACGTTTCTAGCCTGGGTTCCGCTCGCAGAACAACAGGCTTCGGCTTGGTTTCGCATTGGCTATTTGATGGTGCAGTCACTGCATATTAACGATAACCTACATTACGTGTGACCGTGGATCTCTACCACTAATTCCTTGCTCTTCTTAATACTTTCCTTCCTGTAATTACCATATAAATTTCCCTTCATTTAAGTGCTACCATTGCATTAAGTCTCCAGTAGAAAAACATGGTAAGAGAAAGACTTAATCAATCAAGGTCTGACAGGAACGTAATATATGGGACAGGTCTAAATTAAAAGTTTTCGTATACCTCGTGTTTCACTAGGGGAGATGAATAGCTGAACGAACGCATAGGATTAACACCGCACGGTGCTGGTGCGCCCGCCTTTTTCATCTATATAATTATAGAATATAATTTCTTGGATATATATACATATATAGTTTCTTGGATATCTTTTTAGATCTCACATCTTTTGTCTTGAGGCTGGGTGTGGAACGTGACGAGCTGGAGCCAAAGCGCGAGGGCGGGCGTTCCTGTACTGCTAGGCTTCTCCAGACGTTCGGATAGAAAAGAAAGATAATGATTTAAATGGGAATTTGGATTGGTAGCTTTAGCTTGGACACGACCCGCTCACCAAATCCAGCTAATCTCGACCGTAATGCCCGCCAGCAGAGAGGTGGCTCCAAAGCCAATGGTGCCCCATACTATCTGCGCACCGTACCTGCATCCGATATGGAGTTGATCACAATGAAGCTACTGGCCAGGGACACTACACTACCTCTAGGCTGTAATCTCCCACCACATGTGGTGGCTCTCATTGCTGTAGGTTCTGGCTGAGATTGAGACCCGCCTTCGCATTCCGCCGAGTAAACCGTCTGGCTATAGGCCCACACCACACCTCTTGGGTGCATTGGGTCGGGTCCAAACGAAAGATGCATACACAAGGATGCGCTTGAAATCCAAACCAGACCAGACCCGACATGAAGAGGATAAACGTCATACCATAGATGAACTTGCGTAGTCGGGTCGGTAGTCTTACCTCTATCCAAGGTCAAGGCCAGGCGCCTTTTCTTTCCACTTAATTTCATGCATGACTCTTTCTTTTTTCACCATTTGACAACACTGCGAGATTAGTGTGACCATATTTTTAAACAGAACAGCTGATTTGTTTTGATTGTACCACACAAATTATGGATAAATTTATGTCAAACGCAGATCAATAAAGCAGGCAGACATCGGTATACAAGCTTTGAATAGCCATGCCCATTTTGGAAGTCTATAAGAACGGTCTCCGAGATTTCTTGGTGAATGAGAAAAACACGGCTATATTGATGAAGTTGGCCAAGAATACGACAAAAAATGTGTGTAAGATCGAAGATCCTGAGGGTAAGAAACACAGCTTTATTTATTAGAGACATATCTTTAGATGTACATATATTACTTACAGAAGCCCTTGACTACCTCATAGCGCATGTGGAGGACATACACGTTTTATTGTCCAAACGTCTCGTCACGCGCGAACTTTTGTTTATGTATGTGAAAAGACGCTTACCGGGGGTAGCCACAAACTTCACCAAGGCGGATTTGGTAACGAAAGTGATAAAATATTGGGAGCAACAGCAACCCGTAGAACCCATTAACAAACACAAAGAGGAGTATCCCATTCACACAATGGCTTGGAAAGGTCTTCTTCACGAGCTCAGCAATGAAGGAGCTCGCCAGCAGTTTGAGCTGTTTCTCGAGGATCTTATACTGCCATTGATGGTGGCCTCAGCACAGCGCGGCGACCGCGAGTGCCATGTGGTTGTGCTCCTTGAAGATGACATGGTCGACTGGGATGAGGAATTTCCACCTCAAATGGGCGAAGAGTATTGCCAAAGTATGTCTCGTTGAATTGGGGACTACTCCCAAATCCACTTTTCGCTTTTAACTGACATTAGCGAATATCGATTCGTATTACTAATATACAAACTTTCCTACTTCAGCCGTTCACAGCACAGCCATGCATCGATTTTTTAAGTACATCGAAAATAGGGATGTGGCCAAGCAGGTCATGAAGGATCGCGGCCTGAAGAAGATCCGGTGCGGCATAGAAGGTTATCCTACACATAAGGAGAAAATTCGGAGACGTCCAGGTGGGCGAGCCGAGGTCATTTATAGCTATGTCCAACGCCCCTTTATCCACATGTCCTGGGAGAAGGAGGAAGCCAAGAGTCGTCACGTCGATTTCCAGTGCGTCAAATCTAAATCCGTTACGAATCTCGCCGAAGCAAACGCCGATCCTCCCTTAGAATTGGATGCAAGTTCGTAACACTCACCGAGGAAAGCGTCCGCTTTCTATAGCTCCACTTCCTTTTCAGGTGGAAATCCTATTCCGCCCATTGCTGTGGTCAATCCGAACCCTAATAATGCAGAGCTTGCAGCCGTGCCTGCAGCCGGTGCCGCTGCAGTGGTCGCCGTAGACGAGGCAGCCGGTGGGGTTGTGATGTTCAACGAATTGGAACAAGCGGCCGGAGCGGTTGCTGGTGCTGCTGGCATCGTGGATGAGAACGTGTGAGGGAACGAACCAAAAGCTGGTAGCCGAAGAATAAAAAACTGCCAGAATGCAGCGACGCACACAAACCCCTTTTTACGTTTTTCATCAACATTTTAATATGCAATTAAATTCAAAAGCCGAAAACAAAGAACTACTTACTTTAGGCCAAGCTCTTATTTAAAACAATCGAAACCCATTTTATATTCTATACAAACATTCCCATTAGTTCCAGTGGTTGAATCGAATCGCCTATGCTCCATGAAAAGCCTCGCGTTTGACCTGTGGCAGAGTGGAGGGAGGTCTCCCAGTTTAAGGATCGATCAATTGCAAATTTCCATTTTTGGTATCGAAGATTGCGTTTAGTAGAACCCTATCGTGGGCTTAATAGGTTCTCGGGGAACTGATTTAGAAAGGGGAGCCTCCATGGAGTACATATTCTCGACAGTCATTGAAGCATTATTGAAGTAACTGTTAGGACTGACCAGCGCCGTTGTCTCTGCTATCTTGGGCCTAAGCACATGAATTCCGACCTGGATCCGAATGAAGCTGCAGGAACAGGTTGTTAACCGTCATACACTGTGGCAGCCATAGCCTTGATCTGCCCAGAGTATTGAATAATTTTAATGTTGTCACGCAGCCAATTGATAGCAGCTTCCAAAGCGTAGTTATGGAAGTGCAGAATGGAGGGACCTGTGTTGTAGAACAGGAAGCAACCAGTGCCAAAGGTTGCTTTGGCTTGACCTTTAGAAAGACACTGTTTTCCGACGAGCGCTGCTTGTTGATCCACCAAGACTGCTTGTCCCATTGAGCAAGCCCTGCCCTCTCCTGGGTTCTTTGCCAGAAGTTAAAAATAATAATGTTCAAATGTCTCCAAACGAATCTCATATTTGTCAAGCTAATTACGAGAGATACATAGGTCCGTCGAGCCCTCTTTTCTTATCGACAACGAAAAATTAAGTAGCAGAAAAATTAAATGCTCCGTGCTATCAAAACCAGTGCATCGCAAATAAAGTTAAGTTCAGGTGAATTTGTGTGTAATTTCTTTATTGATAAAATCGAGTTATACAGTAAAGCATTCGACTCTGTAAACCACTCCCTTCTAGCACAAAAACTTGACCGTTTAGGGTTTCCGCCTAATCTTTTGAGATGGATTTCTAGCTACCTTCGTTCTAGGTCTCAACGAGTCCTCTTCAACTGTTAAGGTTACTTCTGGAGTACCACAAGGCAGACATCTAGGCCTCCTACTTTTCACACTCTTTATTCATGTAACACGCGTCGCGCGTGGGGCTACGTTTCTAGCCTGGGTTCCGCTCGCAGAACAACAGGCTTCGGCTTGGTTTCGCATTGGCTATTTGATGGTGCAGTCACTGCATATTAACGATAACCTACATTACGTGTGACCGTGGATCTCTACCACTAATTCCTTGCTCTTCTTAATACTTTCCTTCCTGTAATTACCATATAAATTTCCCTTCATTTAAGTGCTACCATTGCATTAAGTCTCCAGTAGAAAAACATGGTAAGAGAAAGACTTAATCAATCAAGGTCTGACAGGAACGTAATATATGGGACAGGTCTAAATTAAAAGTTTTCGTATACCTCGTGTTTCACTAGGGGAGATGAATAGCTGAACGAACGCATAGGATTAACACCGCACGGTGCTGGTGCGCCCGCCTTTTTCATCTATATAATTATAGAATATAATTTCTTGGATATATATACATATATAGTTTCTTGGATATCTTTTTAGATCTCACATCTTTTGTCTTGAGGCTGGGTGTGGAACGTGACGAGCTGGAGCCAAAGCGCGAGGGCGGGCGTTCCTGTACTGCTAGGCTTCTCCAGACGTTCGGATAGAAAAGAAAGATAATGATTTAAATGGGAATTTGGATTGGTAGCTTTAGCTTGGACACGACCCGCTCACCAAATCCAGCTAATCTCGACCGTAATGCCCGCCAGCAGAGAGGTGGCTCCAAAGCCAATGGTGCCCCATACTATCTGCGCACCGTACCTGCATCCGATATGGAGTTGATCACAATGAAGCTACTGGCCAGGGACACTACACTACCTCTAGGCTGTAATCTCCCACCACATGTGGTGGCTCTCATTGCTGTAGGTTCTGGCTGAGATTGAGACCCGCCTTCGCATTCCGCCGAGTAAACCGTCTGGCTATAGGCCCACACCACACCTCTTGGGTGCATTGGGTCGGGTCCAAACGAAAGATGCATACACAAGGATGCGCTTGAAATCCAAACCAGACCAGACCCGACATGAAGAGGATAAACGTCATACCATAGATGAACTTGCGTAGTCGGGTCGGTAGTCTTACCTCTATCCAAGGTCAAGGCCAGGCGCCTTTTCTTTCCACTTAATTTCATGCATGACTCTTTCTTTTTTCACCATTTGACAACACTGCGAGATTAGTGTGACCATATTTTTAAACAGAACAGCTGATTTGTTTTGATTGTACCACACAAATTATGGATAAATTTATGTCAAACGCAGATCAATAAAGCAGGCAGACATCGGTATACAAGCTTTGAATAGCCATGCCCATTTTGGAAGTCTATAAGAAGTTCTTATAGACTTCCAAAATGGGCATGGCTATTCAAAGCTTGTATACCGATGTCTGCCTGCTTTATTGATCTGCGTTTATTAAGAACGGTCTCCGAGATTTCTTGGTGAATGAGAAAAACACGGCTATATTGATGAAGTTGGCCAAGAATACGACAAAAAATGTGTGTAAGATCGAAGATCCTGAGGGTAAGAAACACAGCTTTATTTATTAGAGACATATCTATAGATGTACATATATTACTTACAGAAGCCCTTGACTACCTCATAGCGCATGTGGAGGACATACACGTTTTATTGTCCAAACGTCTCGTCACGCGCGAACTTTTGTTTATGTATGTGAAAAGACGCTTACCGGGGGTAGCCACAAACTTCACCAAGAAGGATTTGGTAACGAAAGTGATAAAATATTGGGAGCAACAGCAACCCGTAGAACCCATTAACAAACACAAAGAGGAGTATCCCATTCACACAATGGCTCGGAAAGGTCTTCTTCACGAGCTCAGCAATGAAGGAGCTCGCCAGCAGTTTGAGCTGTTTCTAAAGGATCTTATACTGCCATTGATGGTGGCCTCAGCACAGCGCGGCGACCGCGAGTGCCATGTGGTTGTGCTCCTTGAAGATGACATGGTCGACTGGGATGAGGAATTTCCACCTCAAATGGGCGAAGAGTATTGCCAAAGTATGTCTCGTTGAATTGGGGACTACTCCCAAATCCACTTTTCGCTTTTAACTGACATTAGCGAATATCGATTCGTATTACTAATATACAAACTTTCCTACTTCAGCCGTTCACAGCACAGCCATGCATCGATTTTTTAAGTACATCGAAAATAGGGATGTGGCCAAGCAGGTCATGAAGGATCGCGGCCTGAAGAAGATCCGGTGCGGCATAGAAGGTTATCCTACACATAAGGAGAAAATTCGGAGACGTCCAGGTGGGCGAGCCGAGGTCATTTATAGCTATGTCCAACGCCCCTTTATCCACATGTCCTGGGAGAAGGAGGAAGCCAAGAGTCGTCACGTCGATTTCCAGTGCGTCAAATCTAAATCCGTTACGAATCTCGCCGAAGCAAACGCCGATCCTCCCTTAGAATTGGATGCAAGTTCGTAACACTCACCGAGGAAAGCGTCCGCTTTCTCGGTCTCCGAGATTTCTTGGTGAATGAGAAAAACACGGCTAGATTGATGAAGTTGGCCAAGAATACGACAAAAAATGTGTGTAAGATCGAAGATCCTGAGGGTAAGAAACACAGCTTTATTTATTAGAGACATATCTATAGATGTACATATATTACTTACAGAAGCCCTTGACTACCTCATAGCGCATGTGGAGGACATACACGTTTTATTGTCCAAACGTCTCGTCACGCGCGAACTTTTGTTTATGTATGTGAAAAGACGCTTACCGGGGGTAGCCACAAACTTCACCAAGAAGGATTTGGTAACGAAAGTGATAAAATATTGGGAGCAACAGCAACCCGTAGAACCCATTAACAAACACAAAGAGGAGTATCCCATTCACACAATGGCTCGGAAAGGTCTTCTTCACGAGCTCAGCAATGAAGGAGCTCGCCAGCAGTTTGAGCTGTTTCTAAAGGATCTTATACTGCCATTGATGGTGGCCTCAGCACAGCGCGGCGACCGCGAGTGCCATGTGGTTGTGCTCCTTGAAGATGACATGGTCGACTGGGATGAGGAATTTCCACCTCAAATGGGCGAAGAGTACTGCCAAAGTATGTCTCGTTGAATTGGGGACTACTCCCAAATCCACTTTTCGCTTTTAACTGACATTAGCGAATATCGATTCGTATTACTAATATACAAACTTTCCTACTTCAGCCGTTCACAGCACAGCCATGCATCGATTTTTTAAGTACATCGAAAATAGGGATGTGGCCAAGCAGGTCATGAAGGATCGCGGCCTGAAGAAGATCCGGTGCGGCATAGAAGGTTATCCTACACATAAGGAGAAAATTCGGAGACGTCCAGGTGGGCGAGCCGAGGTCATTTATAGCTATGTCCAACGCCCCTTTATCCACATGTCCTGGGAGAAGGAGGAAGCCAAGAGTCGTCACGTCGATTTCCAGTGCGTCAAATCTAAATCCGTTACGAATCTCGCCGAAGCAAACGCCGATCCTCCCTTAGAATTGGATGCAAGTTCGTAACACTCACCGAGGAAAGCGTCCGCTTTCTATAGCTCCACTTCCTTTTCAGGTGGAAATCCTATTCCGCCCATTGCTGTGGTCAATCCGAACCCTAATAATGCAGAGCTTGCAGCCGTGCCTGCAGCCGGTGCCGCTGCAGTGGTCGCCGTAGACGAGGCAGCCGGTGGGGTTGTGATGTTCAACGAATTGGAACAAGCGGCCGGAGCGGTTGCTGGTGCTGCTGGCATCGTGGATGAGAACGTGTGAGGGAACGAACCAAAAGCTGGTAGCCGAAGAATAAAAAACTGCCAGAATGCAGCGACGCACACAAACCCCTTTTTACGTTTTTCATCAACATTTTAATATGCAATTAAATTCAAAAGCCGAAAACAAAGAACTACTTACTTTAGGCCAAGCTCTTATTTAAAACAATCGAAACCCATTTTATATTCTATACAAACATTCCCATTAGTTCCAGTGGTTGAATCGAATCGCCTATGCTCCATGAAAAGCCTCGCGTTTGACCTGTGGCAGAGTGGAGGGAGGTCTCCCAGTTTAAGGATCGATCAATTGCAAATTTCCATTTTTGGTATCGAAGATTGCGTTTAGTAGAACCCTATCGTGGGCTTAATAGGTTCTCGGGGAACTGATTTAGAAAGGGGAGCCTCCATGGAGTACATATTCTCGACAGTCATTGAAGCATTATTGAAGTAACTGTTAGGACTGACCAGCGCCGTTGTCTCTGCTATCTTGGGCCTAAGCACATGAATTCCGACCTGGATCCGAATGAAGCTGCAGGAACAGGTTGTTAACCGTCATACACTGTGGCAGCCATAGCCTTGATCTGCCCAGAGTATTGAATAATTTTAATGTTGTCACGCAGCCAATTGATAGCAGCTTCCAAAGCGTAGTTATGGAAGTGCAGAATGGAGGGACCTGTGTTGTAGAACAGGAAGCAACCAGTGCCAAAGGTTGCTTTGGCTTGACCTTTAGAAAGACACTGTTTTCCGACGAGCGCTGCTTGTTGATCCACCAAGACTGCTTGTCCCATTGAGCAAGCCCTGCCCTCTCCTGGGTTCTTTGCCAGAAGTTAAAAATAATAATGTTCAAATGTCTCCAAACGAATCTCATATTTGTCAAGCTAATTACGAGAGATACATAGGTCCGTCGAGCCCTCTTTTCTTATCGACAACGAAAAATTAAGTAGCAGAAAAATTAAATGCTCCGTGCTATCAAAACCAGTGCATCGCAAATAAAGTTAAGTTCAGGTGAATTTGTGTGTAATTTCTTTATTGATAAAATCGAGTTATACAGTAAAGCATTCGACTCTGTAAACCACTCCCTTCTAGCACAAAAACTTGACCGTTTAGGGTTTCCGCCTAATCTTTTGAGATGGATTTCTAGCTACCTTCGTTCTAGGTCTCAACGAGTCCTCTTCAACTGTTAAGGTTACTTCTGGAGTACCACAAGGCAGACATCTAGGCCTCCTACTTTTCACACTCTTTATTCATGTAACACGCGTCGCGCGTGGGGCTACGTTTCTAGCCTGGGTTCCGCTCGCAGAACAACAGGCTTCGGCTTGGTTTCGCATTGGCTATTTGATGGTGCAGTCACTGCATATTAACGATAACCTACATTACGTGTGACCGTGGATCTCTACCACTAATTCCTTGCTCTTCTTAATACTTTCCTTCCTGTAATTACCATATAAATTTCCCTTCATTTAAGTGCTACCATTGCATTAAGTCTCCAGTAGAAAAACATGGTAAGAGAAAGACTTAATCAATCAAGGTCTGACAGGAACGTAATATATGGGACAGGTCTAAATTAAAAGTTTTCGTATACCTCGTGTTTCACTAGGGGAGATGAATAGCTGAACGAACGCATAGGATTAACACCGCACGGTGCTGGTGCGCCCGCCTTTTTCATCTATATAATTATAGAATATAATTTCTTGGATATATATACATATATAGTTTCTTGGATATCTTTTTAGATCTCACATCTTTTGTCTTGAGGCTGGGTGTGGAACGTGACGAGCTGGAGCCAAAGCGCGAGGGCGGGCGTTCCTGTACTGCTAGGCTTCTCCAGACGTTCGGATAGAAAAGAAAGATAATGATTTAAATGGGAATTTGGATTGGTAGCTTTAGCTTGGACACGACCCGCTCACCAAATCCAGCTAATCTCGACCGTAATGCCCGCCAGCAGAGAGGTGGCTCCAAAGCCAATGGTGCCCCATACTATCTGCGCACCGTACCTGCATCCGATATGGAGTTGATCACAATGAAGCTACTGGCCAGGGACACTACACTACCTCTAGGCTGTAATCTCCCACCACATGTGGTGGCTCTCATTGCTGTAGGTTCTGGCTGAGATTGAGACCCGCCTTCGCATTCCGCCGAGTAAACCGTCTGGCTATAGGCCCACACCACACCTCTTGGGTGCATTGGGTCGGGTCCAAACGAAAGATGCATACACAAGGATGCGCTTGAAATCCAAACCAGACCAGACCCGACATGAAGAGGATAAACGTCATACCATAGATGAACTTGCGTAGTCGGGTCGGTAGTCTTACCTCTATCCAAGGTCAAGGCCAGGCGCCTTTTCTTTCCACTTAATTTCATGCATGACTCTTTCTTTTTTCACCATTTGACAACACTGCGAGATTAGTGTGACCATATTTTTAAACAGAACAGCTGATTTGTTTTGATTGTACCACACAAATTATGGATAAATTTATGTCAAACGCAGATCAATAAAGCAGGCAGACATCGGTATACAAGCTTTGAATAGCCATGCCCATTTTGGAAGTCTATAAGAACGGTCTCCGAGATTTCTTGGTGAATGAGAAAAACACGGCTATATTGATGAAGTTGGCCAAGAATACGACAAAAAATGTGTGTAAGATCGAAGATCCTGAGGGTAAGAAACACAGCTTTATTTATTAGAGACATATCTATAGATGTACATATATTACTTACAGAAGCCCTTGACTACCTCATAGCGCATGTGGAGGACATACACGTTTTATTGTCCAAACGTCTCGTCACGCGCGAACTTTTGTTTATGTATGTGAAAAGACGCTTACCGGGGGTAGCCACAAACTTCACCAAGGCGGATTTGGTAACGAAAGTGATAAAATATTGGGAGCAACAGCAACCCGTAGAACCCATTAACAAACACAAAGAGGAGTATCCCATTCACACAATGGCTTGGAAAGGTCTTCTTCACGAGCTCAGCAATGAAGGAGCTCGCCAGCAGTTTGAGCTGTTTCTCGAGGATCTTATACTGCCATTGATGGTGGCCTCAGCACAGCGCGGCGACCGCGAGTGCCATGTGGTTGTGCTCCTTGAAGATGACATGGTCGACTGGGATGAGGAATTTCCACCTCAAATGGGCGAAGAGTATTGCCAAAGTATGTCTCGTTGAATTGGGGACTACTCCCAAATCCACTTTTCGCTTTTAACTGACATTAGCGAATATCGATTCGTATTACTAATATACAAACTTTCCTACTTCAGCCGTTCACAGCACAGCCATGCATCGATTTTTTAAGTACATCGAAAATAGGGATGTGGCCAAGCAGGTCATGAAGGATCGCGGCCTGAAGAAGATCCGGTGCGGCATAGAAGGTTATCCTACACATAAGGAGAAAATTCGGAGACGTCCAGGTGGGCGAGCCGAGGTCATTTATAGCTATGTCCAACGCCCCTTTATCCACATGTCCTGGGAGAAGGAGGAAGCCAAGAGTCGTCACGTCGATTTCCAGTGCGTCAAATCTAAATCCGTTACGAATCTCGCCGAAGCAAACGCCGATCCTCCCTTAGAATTGGATGCAAGTTCGTAACACTCACCGAGGAAAGCGTCCGCTTTCTATAGCTCCACTTCCTTTTCAGGTGGAAATCCTATTCCGCCCATTGCTGTGGTCAATCCGAACCCTAATAATGCAGAGCTTGCAGCCGTGCCTGCAGCCGGTGCCGCTGCAGTGGTCGCCGTAGACGAGGCAGCCGGTGGGGTTGTGATGTTCAACGAATTGGAACAAGCGGCCGGAGCGGTTGCTGGTGCTGCTGGCATCGTGGATGAGAACGTGTGAGGGAACGAACCAAAAGCTGGTAGCCGAAGAATAAAAAACTGCCAGAATGCAGCGACGCACACAAACCCCTTTTTACGTTTTTCATCAACATTTTAATATGCAATTAAATTCAAAAGCCGAAAACAAAGAACTACTTACTTTAGGCCAAGCTCTTATTTAAAACAATCGAAACCCATTTTATATTCTATACAAACATTCCCATTAGTTCCAGTGGTTGAATCGAATCGCCTATGCTCCATGAAAAGCCTCGCGTTTGACCTGTGGCAGAGTGGAGGGAGGTCTCCCAGTTTAAGGATCGATCAATTGCAAATTTCCATTTTTGGTATCGAAGATTGCGTTTAGTAGAACCCTATCGTGGGCTTAATAGGTTCTCGGGGAACTGATTTAGAAAGGGGAGCCTCCATGGAGTACATATTCTCGACAGTCATTGAAGCATTATTGAAGTAACTGTTAGGACTGACCAGCGCCGTTGTCTCTGCTATCTTGGGCCTAAGCACATGAATTCCGACCTGGATCCGAATGAAGCTGCAGGAACAGGTTGTTAACCGTCATACACTGTGGCAGCCATAGCCTTGATCTGCCCAGAGTATTGAATAATTTTAATGTTGTCACGCAGCCAATTGATAGCAGCTTCCAAAGCGTAGTTATGGAAGTGCAGAATGGAGGGACCTGTGTTGTAGAACAGGAAGCAACCAGTGCCAAAGGTTGCTTTGGCTTGACCTTTAGAAAGACACTGTTTTCCGACGAGCGCTGCTTGTTGATCCACCAAGACTGCTTGTCCCATTGAGCAAGCCCTGCCCTCTCCTGGGTTCTTTGCCAGAAGTTAAAAATAATAATGTTCAAATGTCTCCAAACGAATCTCATATTTGTCAAGCTAATTACGAGAGATACATAGGTCCGTCGAGCCCTCTTTTCTTATCGACAACGAAAAATTAAGTAGCAGAAAAATTAAATGCTCCGTGCTATCAAAACCAGTGCATCGCAAATAAAGTTAAGTTCAGGTGAATTTGTGTGTAATTTCTTTATTGATAAAATCGAGTTATACAGTAAAGCATTCGACTCTGTAAACCACTCCCTTCTAGCACAAAAACTTGACCGTTTAGGGTTTCCGCCTAATCTTTTGAGATGGATTTCTAGCTACCTTCGTTCTAGGTCTCAACGAGTCCTCTTCAACTGTTAAGGTTACTTCTGGAGTACCACAAGGCAGACATCTAGGCCTCCTACTTTTCACACTCTTTATTCATGTAACACGCGTCGCGCGTGGGGCTACGTTTCTAGCCTGGGTTCCGCTCGCAGAACAACAGGCTTCGGCTTGGTTTCGCATTGGCTATTTGATGGTGCAGTCACTGCATATTAACGATAACCTACATTACGTGTGACCGTGGATCTCTACCACTAATTCCTTGCTCTTCTTAATACTTTCCTTCCTGTAATTACCATATAAATTTCCCTTCATTTAAGTGCTACCATTGCATTAAGTCTCCAGTAGAAAAACATGGTAAGAGAAAGACTTAATCAATCAAGGTCTGACAGGAACGTAATATATGGGACAGGTCTAAATTAAAAGTTTTCGTATACCTCGTGTTTCACTAGGGGAGATGAATAGCTGAACGAACGCATAGGATTAACACCGCACGGTGCTGGTGCGCCCGCCTTTTTCATCTATATAATTATAGAATATAATTTCTTGGATATATATACATATATAGTTTCTTGGATATCTTTTTAGATCTCACATCTTTTGTCTTGAGGCTGGGTGTGGAACGTGACGAGCTGGAGCCAAAGCGCGAGGGCGGGCGTTCCTGTACTGCTAGGCTTCTCCAGACGTTCGGATAGAAAAGAAAGATAATGATTTAAATGGGAATTTGGATTGGTAGCTTTAGCTTGGACACGACCCGCTCACCAAATCCAGCTAATCTCGACCGTAATGCCCGCCAGCAGAGAGGTGGCTCCAAAGCCAATGGTGCCCCATACTATCTGCGCACCGTACCTGCATCCGATATGGAGTTGATCACAATGAAGCTACTGGCCAGGGACACTACACTACCTCTAGGCTGTAATCTCCCACCACATGTGGTGGCTCTCATTGCTGTAGGTTCTGGCTGAGATTGAGACCCGCCTTCGCATTCCGCCGAGTAAACCGTCTGGCTATAGGCCCACACCACACCTCTTGGGTGCATTGGGTCGGGTCCAAACGAAAGATGCATACACAAGGATGCGCTTGAAATCCAAACCAGACCAGACCCGACATGAAGAGGATAAACGTCATACCATAGATGAACTTGCGTAGTCGGGTCGGTAGTCTTACCTCTATCCAAGGTCAAGGCCAGGCGCCTTTTCTTTCCACTTAATTTCATGCATGACTCTTTCTTTTTTCACCATTTGACAACACTGCGAGATTAGTGTGACCATATTTTTAAACAGAACAGCTGATTTGTTTTGATTGTACCACACAAATTATGGATAAATTTATGTCAAACGCAGATCAATAAAGCAGGCAGACATCGGTATACAAGCTTTGAATAGCCATGCCCATTTTGGAAGTCTATAAGAACGGTCTCCGAGATTTCTTGGTGAATGAGAAAAACACGGCTAGATTGATGAAGTTGGCCAAGAATACGACAAAAAATGTGTGTAAGATCGAAGATCCTGAGGGTAAGAAACACAGCTTTATTTATTAGAGACATATCTTTAGATGTACATATATTACTTACAGAAGCCCTTGACTACCTCATAGCGCATGTGGAGGACATACACGTTTTATTGTCCAAACGTCTCGTCACGCGCGAACTTTTGTTTATGTATGTGAAAAGACGCTTACCGGGGGTAGCCACAAACTTCACCAAGGCGGATTTGGTAACGAAAGTGATAAAATATTGGGAGCAACAGCAACCCGTAGAACCCATTAACAAACACAAAGAGGAGTATCCCATTCACACAATGGCTTGGAAAGGTCTTCTTCACGAGCTCAGCAATGAAGGAGCTCGCCAGCAGTTTGAGCTGTTTCTCGAGGATCTTATACTGCCATTGATGGTGGCCTCAGCACAGCGCGGCGACCGCGAGTGCCATGTGGTTGTGCTCCTTGAAGATGACATGGTCGACTGGGATGAGGAATTTCCACCTCAAATGGGCGAAGAGTATTGCCAAAGTATGTCTCGTTGAATTGGGGACTACTCCCAAATCCACTTTTCGCTTTTAACTGACATTAGCGAATATCGATTCGTATTACTAATATACAAACTTTCCTACTTCAGCCGTTCACAGCACAGCCATGCATCGATTTTTTAAGTACATCGAAAATAGGGATGTGGCCAAGCAGGTCATGAAGGATCGCGGCCTGAAGAAGATCCGGTGCGGCATAGAAGGTTATCCTACACATAAGGAGAAAATTCGGAGACGTCCAGGTGGGCGAGCCGAGGTCATTTATAGCTATGTCCAACGCCCCTTTATCCACATGTCCTGGGAGAAGGAGGAAGCCAAGAGTCGTCACGTCGATTTCCAGTGCGTCAAATCTAAATCCGTTACGAATCTCGCCGAAGCAAACGCCGATCCTCCCTTAGAATTGGATGCAAGTTCGTAACACTCACCGAGGAAAGCGTCCGCTTTCTATAGCTCCACTTCCTTTTCAGGTGGAAATCCTATTCCGCCCATTGCTGTGGTCAATCCGAACCCTACTAATGCAGAGCTTGCAGCCGTGCCTGCAGCCGGTGCCGCTGCAGTGGTCGCCGTAGACGAGGCAGCCGGTGGGGTTGTGATGTTCAACGAATTGGAACAAGCGGCCGGAGCGGTTGCTGGTGCTGCTGGCATCGTGGATGAGAACGTGTGAGGGAACGAACCAAAAGCTGGTAGCCGAAGAATAAAAAACTGCCAGAATGCAGCGACGCACACAAACCCCTTTTTACGTTTTTCATCAACATTTTAATATGCAATTAAATTCAAAAGCCGAAAACAAAGAACTACTTACTTTAGGCCAAGCTCTTATTTAAAACAATCGAAACCCATTTTATATTCTATACAAACATTCCCATTAGTTCCAGTGGTTGAATCGAATCGCCTATGCTCCATGAAAAGCCTCGCGTTTGACCTGTGGCAGAGTGGAGGGAGGTCTCCCAGTTTAAGGATCGATCAATTGCAAATTTCCATTTTTGGTATCGAAGATTGCGTTTAGTAGAACCCTATCGTGGGCTTAATAGGTTCTCGGGGAACTGATTTAGAAAGGGGAGCCTCCATGGAGTACATATTCTCGACAGTCATTGAAGCATTATTGAAGTAACTGTTAGGACTGACCAGCGCCGTTGTCTCTGCTATCTTGGGCCTAAGCACATGAATTCCGACCTGGATCCGAATGAAGCTGCAGGAACAGGTTGTTAACCGTCATACACTGTGGCAGCCATAGCCTTGATCTGCCCAGAGTATTGAATAATTTTAATGTTGTCACGCAGCCAATTGATAGCAGCTTCCAAAGCGTAGTTATGGAAGTGCAGAATGGAGGGACCTGTGTTGTAGAACAGGAAGCAACCAGTGCCAAAGGTTGCTTTGGCTTGACCTTTAGAAAGACACTGTTTTCCGACGAGCGCTGCTTGTTGATCCACCAAGACTGCTTGTCCCATTGAGCAAGCCCTGCCCTCTCCTGGGTTCTTTGCCAGAAGTTAAAAATAATAATGTTCAAATGTCTCCAAACGAATCTCATATTTGTCAAGCTAATTACGAGAGATACATAGGTCCGTCGAGCCCTCTTTTCTTATCGACAACGAAAAATTAAGTAGCAGAAAAATTAAATGCTCCGTGCTATCAAAACCAGTGCATCGCAAATAAAGTTAAGTTCAGGTGAATTTGTGTGTAATTTCTTTATTGATAAAATCGAGTTATACAGTAAAGCATTCGACTCTGTAAACCACTCCCTTCTAGCACAAAAACTTGACCGTTTAGGGTTTCCGCCTAATCTTTTGAGATGGATTTCTAGCTACCTTCGTTCTAGGTCTCAACGAGTCCTCTTCAACTGTTAAGGTTACTTCTGGAGTACCACAAGGCAGACATCTAGGCCTCCTACTTTTCACACTCTTTATTCATGTAACACGCGTCGCGCGTGGGGCTACGTTTCTAGCCTGGGTTCCGCTCGCAGAACAACAGGCTTCGGCTTGGTTTCGCATTGGCTATTTGATGGTGCAGTCACTGCATATTAACGATAACCTACATTACGTGTGACCGTGGATCTCTACCACTAATTCCTTGCTCTTCTTAATACTTTCCTTCCTGTAATTACCATATAAATTTCCCTTCATTTAAGTGCTACCATTGCATTAAGTCTCCAGTAGAAAAACATGGTAAGAGAAAGACTTAATCAATCAAGGTCTGACAGGAACGTAATATATGGGACAGGTCTAAATTAAAAGTTTTCGTATACCTCGTGTTTCACTAGGGGAGATGAATAGCTGAACGAACGCATAGGATTAACACCGCACGGTGCTGGTGCGCCCGCCTTTTTCATCTATATAATTATAGAATATAATTTCTTGGATATATATACATATATAGTTTCTTGGATATCTTTTTAGATCTCACATCTTTTGTCTTGAGGCTGGGTGTGGAACGTGACGAGCTGGAGCCAAAGCGCGAGGGCGGGCGTTCCTGTACTGCTAGGCTTCTCCAGACGTTCGGATAGAAAAGAAAGATAATGATTTAAATGGGAATTTGGATTGGTAGCTTTAGCTTGGACACGACCCGCTCACCAAATCCAGCTAATCTCGACCGTAATGCCCGCCAGCAGAGAGGTGGCTCCAAAGCCAATGGTGCCCCATACTATCTGCGCACCGTACCTGCATCCGATATGGAGTTGATCACAATGAAGCTACTGGCCAGGGACACTACACTACCTCTAGGCTGTAATCTCCCACCACATGTGGTGGCTCTCATTGCTGTAGGTTCTGGCTGAGATTGAGACCCGCCTTCGCATTCCGCCGAGTAAACCGTCTGGCTATAGGCCCACACCACACCTCTTGGGTGCATTGGGTCGGGTCCAAACGAAAGATGCATACACAAGGATGCGCTTGAAATCCAAACCAGACCAGACCCGACATGAAGAGGATAAACGTCATACCATAGATGAACTTGCGTAGTCGGGTCGGTAGTCTTACCTCTATCCAAGGTCAAGGCCAGGCGCCTTTTCTTTCCACTTAATTTCATGCATGACTCTTTCTTTTTTCACCATTTGACAACACTGCGAGATTAGTGTGACCATATTTTTAAACAGAACAGCTTATTTGTTTTGATTGTACCACACAAATTATGGATAAATTTATGTCAAACGCAGATCAATAAAGCAGGCAGACATCGGTATACAAGCTTTGAATAGCCATGCCCATTTTGGAAGTCTATAAGAACGGTCTCCGAGATTTCTTGGTGAATGAGAAAAACACGGCTATATTGATGAAGTTGGCCAAGAATACGACAAAAAATGTGTGTAAGATCGAAGATCCTGAGGGTAAGAAACACAGCTTTATTTATTAGAGACATATCTTTAGATGTACATATATTACTTACAGAAGCCCTTGACTACCTCATAGCGCATGTGGAGGACATACACGTTTTATTGTCCAAACGTCTCGTCACGCGCGAACTTTTGTTTATGTATGTGAAAAGACGCTTACCGGGGGTAGCCACAAACTTCACCAAGGCGGATTTGGTAACGAAAGTGATAAAATATTGGGAGCAACAGCAACCCGTAGAACCCATTAACAAACACAAAGAGGAGTATCCCATTCACACAATGGCTTGGAAAGGTCTTCTTCACGAGCTCAGCAATGAAGGAGCTCGCCAGCAGTTTGAGCTGTTTCTCGAGGATCTTATACTGCCATTGATGGTGGCCTCAGCACAGCGCGGCGACCGCGAGTGCCATGTGGTTGTGCTCCTTGAAGATGACATGGTCGACTGGGATGAGGAATTTCCACCTCAAATGGGCGAAGAGTATTGCCAAAGTATGTCTCGTTGAATTGGGGACTACTCCCAAATCCACTTTTCGCTTTTAACTGACATTAGCGAATATCGATTCGTATTACTAATATACAAACTTTCCTACTTCAGCCGTTCACAGCACAGCCATGCATCGATTTTTTAAGTACATCGAAAATAGGGATGTGGCCAAGCAGGTCATGAAGGATCGCGGCCTGAAGAAGATCCGGTGCGGCATAGAAGGTTATCCTACACATAAGGAGAAAATTCGGAGACGTCCAGGTGGGCGAGCCGAGGTCATTTATAGCTATGTCCAACGCCCCTTTATCCACATGTCCTGGGAGAAGGAGGAAGCCAAGAGTCGTCACGTCGATTTCCAGTGCGTCAAATCTAAATCCGTTACGAATCTCGCCGAAGCAAACGCCGATCCTCCCTTAGAATTGGATGCAAGTTCGTAACACTCACCGAGGAAAGCGTCCGCTTTCTATAGCTCCACTTCCTTTTCAGGTGGAAATCCTATTCCGCCCATTGCTGTGGTCAATCCGAACCCTAATAATGCAGAGCTTGCAGCCGTGCCTGCAGCCGGTGCCGCTGCAGTGGTCGCCGTAGACGAGGCAGCCGGTGGGGTTGTGATGTTCAACGAATTGGAACAAGCGGCCGGAGCGGTTGCTGGTGCTGCTGGCATCGTGGATGAGAACGTGTGAGGGAACGAACCAAAAGCTGGTAGCCGAAGAATAAAAAACTGCCAGAATGCAGCGACGCACACAAACCCCTTTTTACGTTTTTCATCAACATTTTAATATGCAATTAAATTCAAAAGCCGAAAACAAAGAACTACTTACTTTAGGCCAAGCTCTTATTTAAAACAATCGAAACCCATTTTATATTCTATACAAACATTCCCATTAGTTCCAGTGGTTGAATCGAATCGCCTATGCTCCATGAAAAGCCTCGCGTTTGACCTGTGGCAGAGTGGAGGGAGGTCTCCCAGTTTAAGGATCGATCAATTGCAAATTTCCATTTTTGGTATCGAAGATTGCGTTTAGTAGAACCCTATCGTGGGCTTAATAGGTTCTCGGGGAACTGATTTAGAAAGGGGAGCCTCCATGGAGTACATATTCTCGACAGTCATTGAAGCATTATTGAAGTAACTGTTAGGACTGACCAGCGCCGTTGTCTCTGCTATCTTGGGCCTAAGCACATGAATTCCGACCTGGATCCGAATGAAGCTGCAGGAACAGGTTGTTAACCGTCATACACTGTGGCAGCCATAGCCTTGATCTGCCCAGAGTATTGAATAATTTTAATGTTGTCACGCAGCCAATTGATAGCAGCTTCCAAAGCGTAGTTATGGAAGTGCAGAATGGAGGGACCTGTGTTGTAGAACAGGAAGCAACCAGTGCCAAAGGTTGCTTTGGCTTGACCTTTAGAAAGACACTGTTTTCCGACGAGCGCTGCTTGTTGATCCACCAAGACTGCTTGTCCCATTGAGCAAGCCCTGCCCTCTCCTGGGTTCTTTGCCAGAAGTTAAAAATAATAATGTTCAAATGTCTCCAAACGAATCTCATATTTGTCAAGCTAATTACGAGAGATACATAGGTCCGTCGAGCCCTCTTTTCTTATCGACAACGAAAAATTAAGTAGCAGAAAAATTAAATGCTCCGTGCTATCAAAACCAGTGCATCGCAAATAAAGTTAAGTTCAGGTGAATTTGTGTGTAATTTCTTTATTGATAAAATCGAGTTATACAGTAAAGCATTCGACTCTGTAAACCACTCCCTTCTAGCACAAAAACTTGACCGTTTAGGGTTTCCGCCTAATCTTTTGAGATGGATTTCTAGCTACCTTCGTTCTAGGTCTCAACGAGTCCTCTTCAACTGTTAAGGTTACTTCTGGAGTACCACAAGGCAGACATCTAGGCCTCCTACTTTTCACACTCTTTATTCATGTAACACGCGTCGCGCGTGGGGCTACGTTTCTAGCCTGGGTTCCGCTCGCAGAACAACAGGCTTCGGCTTGGTTTCGCATTGGCTATTTGATGGTGCAGTCACTGCATATTAACGATAACCTACATTACGTGTGACCGTGGATCTCTACCACTAATTCCTTGCTCTTCTTAATACTTTCCTTCCTGTAATTACCATATAAATTTCCCTTCATTTAAGTGCTACCATTGCATTAAGTCTCCAGTAGAAAAACATGGTAAGAGAAAGACTTAATCAATCAAGGTCTGACAGGAACGTAATATATGGGACAGGTCTAAATTAAAAGTTTTCGTATACCTCGTGTTTCACTAGGGGAGATGAATAGCTGAACGAACGCATAGGATTAACACCGCACGGTGCTGGTGCGCCCGCCTTTTTCATCTATATAATTATAGAATATAATTTCTTGGATATATATACATATATAGTTTCTTGGATATCTTTTTAGATCTCACATCTTTTGTCTTGAGGCTGGGTGTGGAACGTGACGAGCTGGAGCCAAAGCGCGAGGGCGGGCGTTCCTGTACTGCTAGGCTTCTCCAGACGTTCGGATAGAAAAGAAAGATAATGATTTAAATGGGAATTTGGATTGGTAGCTTTAGCTTGGACACGACCCGCTCACCAAATCCAGCTAATCTCGACCGTAATGCCCGCCAGCAGAGAGGTGGCTCCAAAGCCAATGGTGCCCCATACTATCTGCGCACCGTACCTGCATCCGATATGGAGTTGATCACAATGAAGCTACTGGCCAGGGACACTACACTACCTCTAGGCTGTAATCTCCCACCACATGTGGTGGCTCTCATTGCTGTAGGTTCTGGCTGAGATTGAGACCCGCCTTCGCATTCCGCCGAGTAAACCGTCTGGCTATAGGCCCACACCACACCTCTTGGGTGCATTGGGTCGGGTCCAAACGAAAGATGCATACACAAGGATGCGCTTGAAATCCAAACCAGACCAGACCCGACATGAAGAGGATAAACGTCATACCATAGATGAACTTGCGTAGTCGGGTCGGTAGTCTTACCTCTATCCAAGGTCAAGGCCAGGCGCCTTTTCTTTCCACTTAATTTCATGCATGACTCTTTCTTTTTTCACCATTTGACAACACTGCGAGATTAGTGTGACCATATTTTTAAACAGAACAGCTTATTTGTTTTGATTGTACCACACAAATTATGGATAAATTTATGTCAAACGCAGATCAATAAAGCAGGCAGACATCGGTATACAAGCTTTGAATAGCCATGCCCATTTTGGAAGTCTATAAGAACGGTCTCCGAGATTTCTTGGTGAATGAGAAAAACACGGCTATATTGATGAAGTTGGCCAAGAATACGACAAAAAATGTGTGTAAGATCGAAGATCCTGAGGGTAAGAAACACAGCTTTATTTATTAGAGACATATCTTTAGATGTACATATATTACTTACAGAAGCCCTTGACTACCTCATAGCGCATGTGGAGGACATACACGTTTTATTGTCCAAACGTCTCGTCACGCGCGAACTTTTGTTTATGTATGTGAAAAGACGCTTACCGGGGGTAGCCACAAACTTCACCAAGGCGGATTTGGTAACGAAAGTGATAAAATATTGGGAGCAACAGCAACCCGTAGAACCCATTAACAAACACAAAGAGGAGTATCCCATTCACACAATGGCTTGGAAAGGTCTTCTTCACGAGCTCAGCAATGAAGGAGCTCGCCAGCAGTTTGAGCTGTTTCTCGAGGATCTTATACTGCCATTGATGGTGGCCTCAGCACAGCGCGGCGACCGCGAGTGCCATGTGGTTGTGCTCCTTGAAGATGACATGGTCGACTGGGATGAGGAATTTCCACCTCAAATGGGCGAAGAGTATTGCCAAAGTATGTCTCGTTGAATTGGGGACTACTCCCAAATCCACTTTTCGCTTTTAACTGACATTAGCGAATATCGATTCGTATTACTAATATACAAACTTTCCTACTTCAGCCGTTCACAGCACAGCCATGCATCGATTTTTTAAGTACATCGAAAATAGGGATGTGGCCAAGCAGGTCATGAAGGATCGCGGCCTGAAGAAGATCCGGTGCGGCATAGAAGGTTATCCTACACATAAGGAGAAAATTCGGAGACGTCCAGGTGGGCGAGCCGAGGTCATTTATAGCTATGTCCAACGCCCCTTTATCCACATGTCCTGGGAGAAGGAGGAAGCCAAGAGTCGTCACGTCGATTTCCAGTGCGTCAAATCTAAATCCGTTACGAATCTCGCCGAAGCAAACGCCGATCCTCCCTTAGAATTGGATGCAAGTTCGTAACACTCACCGAGGAAAGCGTCCGCTTTCTATAGCTCCACTTCCTTTTCAGGTGGAAATCCTATTCCGCCCATTGCTGTGGTCAATCCGAACCCTAATAATGCAGAGCTTGCAGCCGTGCCTGCAGCCGGTGCCGCTGCAGTGGTCGCCGTAGACGAGGCAGCCGGTGGGGTTGTGATGTTCAACGAATTGGAACAAGCGGCCGGAGCGGTTGCTGGTGCTGCTGGCATCGTGGATGAGAACGTGTGAGGGACCGAACCAAAAGCTGGTAGCCGAAGAATAAAAAACTGCCAGAATGCAGCGACGCACACAAACCCCTTTTTACGTTTTTCATCAACATTTTAATATGCAATTAAATTCAAAAGCCGAAAACAAAGAACTACTTACTTTAGGCCAAGCTCTTATTTAAAACAATCGAAACCCATTTTATATTCTATACAAACATTCCCATTAGTTCCAGTGGTTGAATCGAATCGCCTATGCTCCATGAAAAGCCTCGCGTTTGACCTGTGGCAGAGTGGAGGGAGGTCTCCCAGTTTAAGGATCGATCAATTGCAAATTTCCATTTTTGGTATCGAAGATTGCGTTTAGTAGAACCCTATCGTGGGCTTAATAGGTTCTCGGGGAACTGATTTAGAAAGGGGAGCCTCCATGGAGTACATATTCTCGACAGTCATTGAAGCATTATTGAAGTAACTGTTAGGACTGACCAGCGCCGTTGTCTCTGCTATCTTGGGCCTAAGCACATGAATTCCGACCTGGATCCGAATGAAGCTGCAGGAACAGGTTGTTAACCGTCATACACTGTGGCAGCCATAGCCTTGATCTGCCCAGAGTATTGAATAATTTTAATGTTGTCACGCAGCCAATTGATAGCAGCTTCCAAAGCGTAGTTATGGAAGTGCAGAATGGAGGGACCTGTGTTGTAGAACAGGAAGCAACCAGTGCCAAAGGTTGCTTTGGCTTGACCTTTAGAAAGACACTGTTTTCCGACGAGCGCTGCTTGTTGATCCACCAAGACTGCTTGTCCCATTGAGCAAGCCCTGCCCTCTCCTGGGTTCTTTGCCAGAAGTTAAAAATAATAATGTTCAAATGTCTCCAAACGAATCTCATATTTGTCAAGCTAATTACGAGAGATACATAGGTCCGTCGAGCCCTCTTTTCTTATCGACAACGAAAAATTAAGTAGCAGAAAAATTAAATGCTCCGTGCTATCAAAACCAGTGCATCGCAAATAAAGTTAAGTTCAGGTGAATTTGTGTGTAATTTCTTTATTGATAAAATCGAGTTATACAGTAAAGCATTCGACTCTGTAAACCACTCCCTTCTAGCACAAAAACTTGACCGTTTAGGGTTTCCGCCTAATCTTTTGAGATGGATTTCTAGCTACCTTCGTTCTAGGTCTCAACGAGTCCTCTTCAACTGTTAAGGTTACTTCTGGAGTACCACAAGGCAGACATCTAGGCCTCCTACTTTTCACACTCTTTATTCATGTAACACGCGTCGCGCGTGGGGCTACGTTTCTAGCCTGGGTTCCGCTCGCAGAACAACAGGCTTCGGCTTGGTTTCGCATTGGCTATTTGATGGTGCAGTCACTGCATATTAACGATAACCTACATTACGTGTGACCGTGGATCTCTACCACTAATTCCTTGCTCTTCTTAATACTTTCCTTCCTGTAATTACCATATAAATTTCCCTTCATTTAAGTGCTACCATTGCATTAAGTCTCCAGTAGAAAAACATGGTAAGAGAAAGACTTAATCAATCAAGGTCTGACAGGAACGTAATATATGGGACAGGTCTAAATTAAAAGTTTTCGTATACCTCGTGTTTCACTAGGGGAGATGAATAGCTGAACGAACGCATAGGATTAACACCGCACGGTGCTGGTGCGCCCGCCTTTTTCATCTATATAATTATAGAATATAATTTCTTGGATATATATACATATATAGTTTCTTGGATATCTTTTTAGATCTCACATCTTTTGTCTTGAGGCTGGGTGTGGAACGTGACGAGCTGGAGCCAAAGCGCGAGGGCGGGCGTTCCTGTACTGCTAGGCTTCTCCAGACGTTCGGATAGAAAAGAAAGATAATGATTTAAATGGGAATTTGGATTGGTAGCTTTAGCTTGGACACGACCCGCTCACCAAATCCAGCTAATCTCGACCGTAATGCCCGCCAGC
Source organism: Drosophila subsilvestris (assembly GCA_035043285.1). Classification (NCBI taxonomy): domain Eukaryota; kingdom Metazoa; phylum Arthropoda; class Insecta; order Diptera; family Drosophilidae; genus Drosophila; species Drosophila subsilvestris. The sequence continues at coordinate 27,299 of JAWNNB010001348.1, read as the reverse complement.
AGAGAGGTGGCTCCAAAGCCAATGGTGCCCCATACTATCTGCGCACCGTACCTGCATCCGATATGGAGTTGATCACAATGAAGCTACTGGCCAGGGACACTACACTACCTCTAGGCTGTAATCTCCCACCACATGTGGTGGCTCTCATTGCTGTAGGTTCTGGCTGAGATTGAGACCCGCCTTCGCATTCCGCCGAGTAAACCGTCTGGCTATAGGCCCACACCACACCTCTTGGGTGCATTGGGTCGGGTCCAAACGAAAGATGCATACACAAGGATGCGCTTGAAATCCAAACCAGACCAGACCCGACATGAAGAGGATAAACGTCATACCATAGATGAACTTGCGTAGTCGGGTCGGTAGTCTTACCTCTATCCAAGGTCAAGGCCAGGCGCCTTTTCTTTCCACTTAATTTCATGCATGACTCTTTCTTTTTTCACCATTTGACAACACTGCGAGATTAGTGTGACCATATTTTTAAACAGAACAGCTGATTTGTTTTGATTGTACCACACAAATTATGGATAAATTTATGTCAAACGCAGATCAATAAAGCAGGCAGACATCGGTATACAAGCTTTGAATAGCCATGCCCATTTTGGAAGTCTATAAGAACGGTCTCCGAGATTTCTTGGTGAATGAGAAAAACACGGCTATATTGATGAAGTTGGCCAAGAATACGACAAAAAATGTGTGTAAGATCGAAGATCCTGAGGGTAAGAAACACAGCTTTATTTATTAGAGACATATCTTTAGATGTACATATATTACTTACAGAAGCCCTTGACTACCTCATAGCGCATGTGGAGGACATACACGTTTTATTGTCCAAACGTCTCGTCACGCGCGAACTTTTGTTTATGTATGTGAAAAGACGCTTACCGGGGGTAGCCACAAACTTCACCAAGGCGGATTTGGTAACGAAAGTGATAAAATATTGGGAGCAACAGCAACCCGTAGAACCCATTAACAAACACAAAGAGGAGTATCCCATTCACACAATGGCTTGGAAAGGTCTTCTTCACGAGCTCAGCAATGAAGGAGCTCGCCAGCAGTTTGAGCTGTTTCTCGAGGATCTTATACTGCCATTGATGGTGGCCTCAGCACAGCGCGGCGACCGCGAGTGCCATGTGGTTGTGCTCCTTGAAGATGACATGGTCGACTGGGATGAGGAATTTCCACCTCAAATGGGCGAAGAGTATTGCCAAAGTATGTCTCGTTGAATTGGGGACTACTCCCAAATCCACTTTTCGCTTTTAACTGACATTAGCGAATATCGATTCGTATTACTAATATACAAACTTTCCTACTTCAGCCGTTCACAGCACAGCCATGCATCGATTTTTTAAGTACATCGAAAATAGGGATGTGGCCAAGCAGGTCATGAAGGATCGCGGCCTGAAGAAGATCCGGTGCGGCATAGAAGGTTATCCTACACATAAGGAGAAAATTCGGAGACGTCCAGGTGGGCGAGCCGAGGTCATTTATAGCTATGTCCAACGCCCCTTTATCCACATGTCCTGGGAGAAGGAGGAAGCCAAGAGTCGTCACGTCGATTTCCAGTGCGTCAAATCTAAATCCGTTACGAATCTCGCCGAAGCAAACGCCGATCCTCCCTTAGAATTGGATGCAAGCTCGTAACATCACCGAGGAAAGGCCGCTTTCTATAGCTCCAGCATTCCTTTTCAGGGGGAAACCTATTCCAGCCCATTACGCTGTGGTCAATCCGAACCTTAATAATGCAGAGCTTGCAGCCGTGCCGCAGCCGGTGCGCTGCAGTGGTCGCCGTAGACGAGGCAGCCGGTGGGGTTGTGATGTTCAACGAATTGGAACAAGCGGCCGGAGCGGTTGCTGGTGCTGCTGGCATCGTGGATGAGAACGTGTGAGGGAACGAACCAAAAGCTGGTAGCCGAAGAATAAAAAACTGCCAGAATGCAGCGACGCACACAAACCCCTTTTTACGTTTTTCATCAACATTTTAATATGCAATTAAATTCAAAAGCCGAAAACAAAGAACTACTTACTTTAGGCCAAGCTCTTATTTAAAACAATCGAAACCCATTTTATATTCTATACAAACATTCCCATTAGTTCCAGTGGTTGAATCGAATCGCCTATGCTCCATGAAAAGCCTCGCGTTTGACCTGTGGCAGAGTGGAGGGAGGTCTCCCAGTTTAAGGATCGATCAATTGCAAATTTCCATTTTTGGTATCGAAGATTGCGTTTAGTAGAACCCTATCGTGGGCTTAATAGGTTCTCGGGGAACTGATTTAGAAAGGGGAGCCTCCATGGAGTACATATTCTCGACAGTCATTGAAGCATTATTGAAGTAACTGTTAGGACTGACCAGCGCCGTTGTCTCTGCTATCTTGGGCCTAAGCACATGAATTCCGACCTGGATCCGAATGAAGCTGCAGGAACAGGTTGTTAACCGTCATACACTGTGGCAGCCATAGCCTTGATCTGCCCAGAGTATTGAATAATTTTAATGTTGTCACGCAGCCAATTGATAGCAGCTTCCAAAGCGTAGTTATGGAAGTGCAGAATGGAGGGACCTGTGTTGTAGAACAGGAAGCAACCAGTGCCAAAGGTTGCTTTGGCTTGACCTTTAGAAAGACACTGTTTTCCGACGAGCGCTGCTTGTTGATCCACCAAGACTGCTTGTCCCATTGAGCAAGCCCTGCCCTCTCCTGGGTTCTTTGCCAGAAGTTAAAAATAATAATGTTCAAATGTCTCCAAACGAATCTCATATTTGTCAAGCTAATTACGAGAGATACATAGGTCCGTCGAGCCCTCTTTTCTTATCGACAACGAAAAATTAAGTAGCAGAAAAATTAAATGCTCCGTGCTATCAAAACCAGTGCATCGCAAATAAAGTTAAGTTCAGGTGAATTTGTGTGTAATTTCTTTATTGATAAAATCGAGTTATACAGTAAAGCATTCGACTCTGTAAACCACTCCCTTCTAGCACAAAAACTTGACCGTTTAGGGTTTCCGCCTAATCTTTTGAGATGGATTTCTAGCTACCTTCGTTCTAGGTCTCAACGAGTCCTCTTCAACTGTTAAGGTTACTTCTGGAGTACCACAAGGCAGACATCTAGGCCTCCTACTTTTCACACTCTTTATTCATGTAACACGCGTCGCGCGTGGGGCTACGTTTCTAGCCTGGGTTCCGCTCGCAGAACAACAGGCTTCGGCTTGGTTTCGCATTGGCTATTTGATGGTGCAGTCACTGCATATTAACGATAACCTACATTACGTGTGACCGTGGATCTCTACCACTAATTCCTTGCTCTTCTTAATACTTTCCTTCCTGTAATTACCATATAAATTTCCCTTCATTTAAGTGCTACCATTGCATTAAGTCTCCAGTAGAAAAACATGGTAAGAGAAAGACTTAATCAATCAAGGTCTGACAGGAACGTAATATATGGGACAGGTCTAAATTAAAAGTTTTCGTATACCTCGTGTTTCACTAGGGGAGATGAATAGCTGAACGAACGCATAGGATTAACACCGCACGGTGCTGGTGCGCCCGCCTTTTTCATCTATATAATTATAGAATATAATTTCTTGGATATATATACATATATAGTTTCTTGGATATCTTTTTAGATCTCACATCTTTTGTCTTGAGGCTGGGTGTGGAACGTGACGAGCTGGAGCCAAAGCGCGAGGGCGGGCGTTCCTGTACTGCTAGGCTTCTCCAGACGTTCGGATAGAAAAGAAAGATAATGATTTAAATGGGAATTTGGATTGGTAGCTTTAGCTTGGACACGACCCGCTCACCAAATCCAGCTAATCTCGACCGTAATGCCCGCCAGCAGAGAGGTGGCTCCAAAGCCAATGGTGCCCCATACTATCTGCGCACCGTACCTGCATCCGATATGGAGTTGATCACAATGAAGCTACTGGCCAGGGACACTACACTACCTCTAGGCTGTAATCTCCCACCACATGTGGTGGCTCTCATTGCTGTAGGTTCTGGCTGAGATTGAGACCCGCCTTCGCATTCCGCCGAGTAAACCGTCTGGCTATAGGCCCACACCACACCTCTTGGGTGCATTGGGTCGGGTCCAAACGAAAGATGCATACACAAGGATGCGCTTGAAATCCAAACCAGACCAGACCCGACATGAAGAGGATAAACGTCATACCATAGATGAACTTGCGTAGTCGGGTCGGTAGTCTTACCTCTATCCAAGGTCAAGGCCAGGCGCCTTTTCTTTCCACTTAATTTCATGCATGACTCTTTCTTTTTTCACCATTTGACAACACTGCGAGATTAGTGTGACCATATTTTTAAACAGAACAGCTGATTTGTTTTGATTGTACCACACAAATTATGGATAAATTTATGTCAAACGCAGATCAATAAAGCAGGCAGACATCGGTATACAAGCTTTGAATAGCCATGCCCATTTTGGAAGTCTATAAGAACTTCTTATAGATCTTGTCTTCTTCAATATCTACCTATAGTCCGAGATTTCTTGGTGAATGAGAAAAACACGGCTATATTGATGAAGTTGGCCAAGAATACGACAAAAAATGTGTGTAAGATCGAAGATCCTGAGGGTAAGAAACACAGCTTTATTTATTAGAGACATATCTATAGATGTACATATATTACTTACAGAAGCCCTTGACTACCTCATAGCGCATGTGGAGGACATACACGTTTTATTGTCCAAACGTCTCGTCACGCGCGAACTTTTGTTTATGTATGTGAAAAGACGCTTACCGGGGGTAGCCACAAACTTCACCAAGAAGGATTTGGTAACGAAAGTGATAAAATATTGGGAGCAACAGCAACCCGTAGAACCCATTAACAAACACAAAGAGGAGTATCCCATTCACACAATGGCTCGGAAAGGTCTTCTTCACGAGCTCAGCAATGAAGGAGCTCGCCAGCAGTTTGAGCTGTTTCTAAAGGATCTTATACTGCCATTGATGGTGGCCTCAGCACAGCGCGGCGACCGCGAGTGCCATGTGGTTGTGCTCCTTGAAGATGACATGGTCGACTGGGATGAGGAATTTCCACCTCAAATGGGCGAAGAGTATTGCCAAAGTATGTCTCGTTGAATTGGGGACTACTCCCAAATCCACTTTTCGCTTTTAACTGACATTAGCGAATATCGATTCGTATTACTAATATACAAACTTTCCTACTTCAGCCGTTCACAGCACAGCCATGCATCGATTTTTTAAGTACATCGAAAATAGGGATGTGGCCAAGCAGGTCATGAAGGATCGCGGCCTGAAGAAGATCCGGTGCGGCATAGAAGGTTATCCTACACATAAGGAGAAAATTCGGAGACGTCCAGGTGGGCGAGCCGAGGTCATTTATAGCTATGTCCAACGCCCCTTTATCCACATGTCCTGGGAGAAGGAGGAAGCCAAGAGTCGTCACGTCGATTTCCAGTGCGTCAAATCTAAATCCGTTACGAATCTCGCCGAAGCAAACGCCGATCCTCCCTTAGAATTGGATGCAAGTTCGTAACACTCACCGAGGAAAGCGTCCGCTTTCTATAGCTCCACTTCCTTTTCAGGTGGAAATCCTATTCCGCCCATTGCTGTGGTCAATCCGAACCCTAATAATGCAGAGCTTGCAGCCGTGCCTGCAGCCGGTGCCGCTGCAGTGGTCGCCGTAGACGAGGCAGCCGGTGGGGTTGTGATGTTCAACGAATTGGAACAAGCGGCCGGAGCGGTTGCTGGTGCTGCTGGCATCGTGGATGAGAACGTGTGAGGGAACGAACCAAAAGCTGGTAGCCGAAGAATAAAAAACTGCCAGAATGCAGCGACGCACACAAACCCCTTTTTACGTTTTTCATCAACATTTTAATATGCAATTAAATTCAAAAGCCGAAAACAAAGAACTACTTACTTTAGGCCAAGCTCTTATTTAAAACAATCGAAACCCATTTTATATTCTATACAAACATTCCCATTAGTTCCAGTGGTTGAATCGAATCGCCTATGCTCCATGAAAAGCCTCGCGTTTGACCTGTGGCAGAGTGGAGGGAGGTCTCCCAGTTTAAGGATCGATCAATTGCAAATTTCCATTTTTGGTATCGAAGATTGCGTTTAGTAGAACCCTATCGTGGGCTTAATAGGTTCTCGGGGAACTGATTTAGAAAGGGGAGCCTCCATGGAGTACATATTCTCGACAGTCATTGAAGCATTATTGAAGTAACTGTTAGGACTGACCAGCGCCGTTGTCTCTGCTATCTTGGGCCTAAGCACATGAATTCCGACCTGGATCCGAATGAAGCTGCAGGAACAGGTTGTTAACCGTCATACACTGTGGCAGCCATAGCCTTGATCTGCCCAGAGTATTGAATAATTTTAATGTTGTCACGCAGCCAATTGATAGCAGCTTCCAAAGCGTAGTTATGGAAGTGCAGAATGGAGGGACCTGTGTTGTAGAACAGGAAGCAACCAGTGCCAAAGGTTGCTTTGGCTTGACCTTTAGAAAGACACTGTTTTCCGACGAGCGCTGCTTGTTGATCCACCAAGACTGCTTGTCCCATTGAGCAAGCCCTGCCCTCTCCTGGGTTCTTTGCCAGAAGTTAAAAATAATAATGTTCAAATGTCTCCAAACGAATCTCATATTTGTCAAGCTAATTACGAGAGATACATAGGTCCGTCGAGCCCTCTTTTCTTATCGACAACGAAAAATTAAGTAGCAGAAAAATTAAATGCTCCGTGCTATCAAAACCAGTGCATCGCAAATAAAGTTAAGTTCAGGTGAATTTGTGTGTAATTTCTTTATTGATAAAATCGAGTTATACAGTAAAGCATTCGACTCTGTAAACCACTCCCTTCTAGCACAAAAACTTGACCGTTTAGGGTTTCCGCCTAATCTTTTGAGATGGATTTCTAGCTACCTTCGTTCTAGGTCTCAACGAGTCCTCTTCAACTGTTAAGGTTACTTCTGGAGTACCACAAGGCAGACATCTAGGCCTCCTACTTTTCACACTCTTTATTCATGTAACACGCGTCGCGCGTGGGGCTACGTTTCTAGCCTGGGTTCCGCTCGCAGAACAACAGGCTTCGGCTTGGTTTCGCATTGGCTATTTGATGGTGCAGTCACTGCATATTAACGATAACCTACATTACGTGTGACCGTGGATCTCTACCACTAATTCCTTGCTCTTCTTAATACTTTCCTTCCTGTAATTACCATATAAATTTCCCTTCATTTAAGTGCTACCATTGCATTAAGTCTCCAGTAGAAAAACATGGTAAGAGAAAGACTTAATCAATCAAGGTCTGACAGGAACGTAATATATGGGACAGGTCTAAATTAAAAGTTTTCGTATACCTCGTGTTTCACTAGGGGAGATGAATAGCTGAACGAACGCATAGGATTAACACCGCACGGTGCTGGTGCGCCCGCCTTTTTCATCTATATAATTATAGAATATAATTTCTTGGATATATATACATATATAGTTTCTTGGATATCTTTTTAGATCTCACATCTTTTGTCTTGAGGCTGGGTGTGGAACGTGACGAGCTGGAGCCAAAGCGCGAGGGCGGGCGTTCCTGTACTGCTAGGCTTCTCCAGACGTTCGGATAGAAAAGAAAGATAATGATTTAAATGGGAATTTGGATTGGTAGCTTTAGCTTGGACACGACCCGCTCACCAAATCCAGCTAATCTCGACCGTAATGCCCGCCAGCAGAGAGGTGGCTCCAAAGCCAATGGTGCCCCATACTATCTGCGCACCGTACCTGCATCCGATATGGAGTTGATCACAATGAAGCTACTGGCCAGGGACACTACACTACCTCTAGGCTGTAATCTCCCACCACATGTGGTGGCTCTCATTGCTGTAGGTTCTGGCTGAGATTGAGACCCGCCTTCGCATTCCGCCGAGTAAACCGTCTGGCTATAGGCCCACACCACACCTCTTGGGTGCATTGGGTCGGGTCCAAACGAAAGATGCATACACAAGGATGCGCTTGAAATCCAAACCAGACCAGACCCGACATGAAGAGGATAAACGTCATACCATAGATGAACTTGCGTAGTCGGGTCGGTAGTCTTACCTCTATCCAAGGTCAAGGCCAGGCGCCTTTTCTTTCCACTTAATTTCATGCATGACTCTTTCTTTTTTCACCATTTGACAACACTGCGAGATTAGTGTGACCATATTTTTAAACAGAACAGCTGATTTGTTTTGATTGTACCACACAAATTATGGATAAATTTATGTCAAACGCAGATCAATAAAGCATGGCAGTTACATGCCCATTTTGGAAGTCTATAAGAAGTTCTTATAGACTTCCAAAATCAGCTATTCAAAGCTTGTATACCGATGTCTGCCTGCTTTATTGATCTGCGTTTATTAAGAACGGTCTCCGAGATTTCTTGGTGAATGAGAAAAACACGGCTATATTGATGAAGTTGGCCAAGAATACGACAAAAAATGTGTGTAAGATCGAAGATCCTGAGGGTAAGAAACACAGCTTTATTTATTAGAGACATATCTATAGATGTACATATATTACTTACAGAAGCCCTTGACTACCTCATAGCGCATGTGGAGGACATACACGTTTTATTGTCCAAACGTCTCGTCACGCGCGAACTTTTGTTTATGTATGTGAAAAGACGCTTACCGGGGGTAGCCACAAACTTCACCAAGAAGGATTTGGTAACGAAAGTGATAAAATATTGGGAGCAACAGCAACCCGTAGAACCCATTAACAAACACAAAGAGGAGTATCCCATTCACACAATGGCTCGGAAAGGTCTTCTTCACGAGCTCAGCAATGAAGGAGCTCGCCAGCAGTTTGAGCTGTTTCTAAAGGATCTTATACTGCCATTGATGGTGGCCTCAGCACAGCGCGGCGACCGCGAGTGCCATGTGGTTGTGCTCCTTGAAGATGACATGGTCGACTGGGATGAGGAATTTCCACCTCAAATGGGCGAAGAGTATTGCCAAAGTATGTCTCGTTGAATTGGGGACTACTCCCAAATCCACTTTTCGCTTTTAACTGACATTAGCGAATATCGATTCGTATTACTAATATACAAACTTTCCTACTTCAGCCGTTCACAGCACAGCCATGCATCGATTTTTTAAGTACATCGAAAATAGGGATGTGGCCAAGCAGGTCATGAAGGATCGCGGCCTGAAGAAGATCCGGTGCGGCATAGAAGGTTATCCTACACATAAGGAGAAAATTCGGAGACGTCCAGGTGGGCGAGCCGAGGTCATTTATAGCTATGTCCAACGCCCCTTTATCCACATGTCCTGGGAGAAGGAGGAAGCCAAGAGTCGTCACGTCGATTTCCAGTGCGTCAAATCTAAATCCGTTACGAATCTCGCCGAAGCAAACGCCGATCCTCCCTTAGAATTGGATGCAAGTTCGTAACACTCACCGAGGAAAGCGTCCGCTTTCTATAGCTCCACTTCCTTTTCAGGTGGAAATCCTATTCCGCCCATTGCTGTGGTCAATCCGAACCCTAATAATGCAGAGCTTGCAGCCGTGCCTGCAGCCGGTGCCGCTGCAGTGGTCGCCGTAGACGAGGCAGCCGGTGGGGTTGTGATGTTCAACGAATTGGAACAAGCGGCCGGAGCGGTTGCTGGTGCTGCTGGCATCGTGGATGAGAACGTGTGAGGGAACGAACCAAAAGCTGGTAGCCGAAGAATAAAAAACTGCCAGAATGCAGCGACGCACACAAACCCCTTTTTACGTTTTTCATCAACATTTTAATATGCAATTAAATTCAAAAGCCGAAAACAAAGAACTACTTACTTTAGGCCAAGCTCTTATTTAAAACAATCGAAACCCATTTTATATTCTATACAAACATTCCCATTAGTTCCAGTGGTTGAATCGAATCGCCTATGCTCCATGAAAAGCCTCGCGTTTGACCTGTGGCAGAGTGGAGGGAGGTCTCCCAGTTTGGGTGTCTCTTTCGTAGTGACCAGACGTGTTTTTTTTTTGCGCTCCGCATTTTCCTTTTATTTTGCTTAAACAGCCGGTGTTTTATTCTAAAATTAATTTCAAATTAACTCCCTTACTATCTCTTATTTAAACTCAATCTTTAACCGCGGGTGCATGCCTTAGAATTGTGTAAAAACACAACTTATTTAATTAATTTTTGTGCGTCGGTTAATCGTGTGTTTGTGTTGTTGCTTTTCGTAAGTACTCTCATTACATTTTAGCCGCTCTTTGTCGTAGTTCTATCACTCTCTTTCTATCACCTAAATCCCAATAACTGTTCTTTCTCTCTCGCTCTTTCTGTTTCGTTGCGCTCTCAGTTATAAGCTGCTGCTGCAACCCTCCTCTCTCCTCTCAGTTTTTTCCGTTTTTGCTTTAAGCATAGCTTTAAGCATTTACCGTGCACATTGGTCTGATTGCTATTTGTTTTGAACTTTTTTTCTCGATAAAAAAAATTAAAAGACATCAATATGGATTTTGCTGTTGTCTGTGCCAAAAAACCTGCAAGAAGCAGATTACCCATGACCAGCCCAATATCCCTTGCTGGCTTTGCGAAAGCGTAGTGCACGCAAAATGTGTAGGGATCACGGGCCGTGTAGGAGATGCCATTTCCCAAAACAATGGCCTGCACTATAGTTGTGAGGAATGCCGTGCTGTGGAAAACGAGATGCGATCGTTCATGAGGCAGACGCGGAGTGGCTTCAAAGAGCTGATCGTGGGCTTTAAAAAGCAATACGATCGGCTCTTGGCCATGGAAACTCAGTTCAGCAGTTTGCAGCTGCTGGCTGAGTCTCCGAGGCGCAAGAAGTCCACTCCGCGGGACTTGCAAGTGCCGACTGCCTCTCGTCCGCCGGCATCTGAAAAACTAACTCCGACCACTTCGTCAGTGCAGCAGTTGATTACGTTTGTCACTCCAAGGGCAACGATCGCTGCTGGTGAAGCAGATTCGGGACCCGAATGCATCACTTCGGAGAGTATGCAGGTAGATATGTCTGTAGCGTCCGTGTCTGTCGAGTCCGAACCCAACTCCATAACTATCCCATCAGTCTCGCCCCCACCAGCTAATAGACGTCCCGGACCACCGGATATTGCCATCACAGGTCCCAGACCTGTGGTTTCAAAACCGCTGGTGGGAGTCCCACCAAAACGGCAAATTTTTGTATCGCGGCTTGCCCCTGACCTTACATCTAACGATGTAACTGATTTTATTCAAAGCAAAATAAAAGCCGATGGCTTAAAGGTGGAGAAGTTTAATTTCTCTTATGCCAGGGAGATAGCTTCCTTCAAAATAAGCGTCTCCTCGACTCACTTCGCCACCATTTGCTCTGCCAACTTTTGGCCGGAGCATTTGGTGGTGAAAGAATACAAGGCTAAGAAGAAGAATAGGCCCCCATAACTCTTCCTAGTGCTCAGACCAGTGCGCCATCTCTATCTCCACCCTCATCTTCCCGCTCTACTTCTACCCATCCAAAAAACTAACTTCCTCTCTTATAGTTACCTACCAGAATGCTAGAGGCTTGCGTAGTAAGCTCAGCACTCTTTTTCTTGAGAGTCTCGCATTCTCGTCCCACGTTATTGTGTTTACCGAGACCTGGCTAAAGCCGGACATCCTTAGTTCCGAAGTTTTGGCAGGTCGGTACACAATCTTTAGAAATGACCGTTCGTCTCGACGTGGAGGAGGGGTCCTCATTGCAGTGGACTCAATCTTTACGTCGGAACATTTCATAGTCCAGGCTCAACAAGACCTGGAATTCCTGTGCGTAAAACTGATTCTCCCAGGCTTTTCCATTTTCATTACTTGCTCGTATATTCCACCTTCCTCGGATACCTTAATATACGAGCATCACTTGTCCGCTTTAAAAACTGTTTCTTCCTCGCTATCAGATAAAGACCATATGATAGTTCTTGGCGATTTCAATTTGCCAGGTACTGTTTGGGCTTCGGTTAACGAGTCTAATAACCTTGTGCCCATGTCACGACATGACTTTATTGACGGCTTGTTGGACCTATCCCTGTCTCAAGTCAACCATGTGAAAAATTCCTTGGGTCGATTGCTTGATCTGTGCTTTGTCTCAGATCCGACCATAGCGTTGCTAACCCGAGCCCTTCCGCTCACTATACCTGAAGACTCCTACCATCCTACATTCGAAGTGTCGGTTGATATTGGGCCTACTGTATTGGATCGAACGGGTAGGCTATCTGAACGTGTCCGTTGCTTTCGCAAAGCCGAGTTTACGAAGCTTAATAACCTCATTAGGGATTTTGATTGGTCCGCTCTGTACGTGTGCACTGACGTTATGAAAGGCACAAACATATTTTACAATGTACTCGATACACTTTTTGATTCTTGTGTCCCACTTTCTTGTCCGATTAGATCTGGGAAGCCTCCTTGGTTTACCAAAGAGTTATCCAGTCTAAAAAACTTAAAATCAAGACTATATAAAAAATTTCAAGAAGTTGGTTCTCCGACTTCTCTCTCTCGCTATGTATTAGCTCGGTCAAAGTTCTCCGTTCTTAATGCTCAATGCTATAAAAATTACCTATCTCGATGCAGGATACGCTTTTCACAGGACCCTAAACAGTTTTACAGCTTCGTAAATAGTAAGCGTAGAACGTCCGCACATCCATCCTCGCTATCATTTCTAAACATGACGGCAAACAATGATCAGGCAATCGCCGATCTTTTCGCCCAATTTTTCCAAACAACCTATTCCCATGACAGCTACTCTGGTCAGCCGTATCCATACAGTTTACCAAGGTCGAATGGCATTTTCAGCCCCTTGTTAAATGAAAGTTCACTGCTTCATGATCTTCGACTAGTTAAGCCGGTGTTTTCACCAGGTCCTGACGGAGTTCCCGGCTGTGTACTCAGGTACTGTGCCGACACTCTGTGTGGACCCCTGCTTAAACTATTCACCCTATCCATTAATTCTTCATGCTTCCCCCCGATCTGGAAGGAATCTTTTATTATTCCTCTCCATAAGAAAGGTAGCAAGTCTGATGCTAATAATTATAGAGGTATATCTAAGTTATCCGCTATTCCTAAAATGTTTGAAAAAATTTTAACTCCGCATTTGCAACATCTCTGCAAATCACTTATATCTCCATCTCAGCACGGATTTATAAAGCGACGATCAACAACCACAAATTTATTAGAGTTTACCTCTTTTATCATTAAAGGCTTCCAATGTAACTTTCAGACGGATGTTATCTACACTGATTTCAGTAAAGCATTCGACTCTGTAAACCACTCCCTTCTAGCACAAAAACTTGACCTTTTAGGGTTTCCACCTAATCTTTTGAGATGGATTTCTAGCTATCTTCGTTCAAGGTCTCAAAGAGTCCTCTTCAAAAACTCCTTCTCTTCACCTGTTAAGGTTACTTCTGGAGTACCACAGGGCAGCCATCTAGGCCCCCTACTTTTCACACTCTTTATTAATGACCTGCCTTCAGTATTAACAAATTCTCGAGTACTCATGTATGCGGATGATGTTAAACTCTGTGTCCAGTACAAGGACATTTCATTTCACTCTCGCTTGCAATCCGATCTCAATAACTTTCAGTCATGGTGTTGTGCAAATATGTTACACCTAAATGCCTCGAAATGCAAAGTTATGACATTTCATCGGTCCAGCCCCATGTTAGCTCCTTACACCCTTTGCGGTGGTTCTCTTGAGAGAATTACATTGGTTGATGATCTTGGTGTTAAACTTGACCCCAAGTTAAAGTTTTCTGAACACATTTCCACCATGGTAAATAAGGCCATGGGCGTGCTTGGGTTTATAAAAAGGTGGTCAAAGGAGTTTGACGATCCCTACATAACGAAGACTCTCTATACCTCGCTTGTTCGTCCGATTTTAGAGTACGGCTCTTGTGTATGGTGCCCCCAGTACAAAGTACACCAGGACCGTATAGAATCAGTCCAGAAAAACTTTTTACTTTTTGCTCTGCGTGGCCTCAACTGGGATGCAGATGTGAGACTGCCATCTTACCCTCGTAGACTGCTTTTAATAAACCTTCCAACCTTAGTTAGTCGTAGAAAAATGCTTGGTGTGATTTTTATGCACAACCTGATCAAGGGTGACGTAGATAGCCCTGACTTGTTGAGTCGCATAAACTTTACGATTCCTGTTAGATCTACTAGAAACTTTACCCCTTTGTTCCTTCCACTTTGTAGATCAAATTATTCCTTGCATGAACCGTTTAGGGTCTTATGCTCGGACTATAATTCTCTCTACCTTATAGTATCCACCACTAATTCCCTTCCTCTTCTTAAATCACTAATTTTAACATACCTTTCCCGTAATTAGTCCTATTTCTTAACTATCTCTGCATGTTTAGCTCTTGAGTTGTGTTTAGCTCTAATTTTCCTCGAACATTAGTCTAACCTCTATCTTTCCTGCATGTTCGCGATCGGTTCGGTAACACGCGTCGCGCGTCATGCGGCAGCGCCCCCGGTCGGTTGGGCGGGAGGAGGGGCTGCGATTCTAGCCTGGGTTCCGCGCGTAACAGGCTTCGGCTTGGTGTCGCATGGGCCACTTGATGGTGCAGTCATTGCATATCAACGTCCAGAGATTAAGGATCGATCAATTGCAAATTTCCATTTTTGGTATCGAAGATTGCGTTTAGTAGAACCCTATCGTGGGCTTAATAGGTTCTCGGGGAACTGATTTAGAAAGGGGAGCCTCCATGGAGTACATATTCTCGACAGTCATTGAAGCATTATTGAAGTAACTGTTAGGACTGACCAGCGCCGTTGTCTCTGCTATCTTGGGCCTAAGCACATGAATTCCGACCTGGATCCGAATGAAGCTGCAGGAACAGGTTGTTAACCGTCATACACTGTGGCAGCCATAGCCTTGATCTGCCCAGAGTATTGAATAATTTTAATGTTGTCACGCAGCCAATTGATAGCAGCTTCCAAAGCGTAGTTATGGAAGTGCAGAATGGAGGGACCTGTGTTGTAGAACAGGAAGCAACCAGTGCCAAAGGTTGCTTTGGCTTGACCTTTAGAAAGACACTGTTTTCCGACGAGCGCTGCTTGTTGATCCACCAAGACTGCTTGTCCCATTGAGCAAGCCCTGCCCTCTCCTGGGTTCTTTGCCAGAAGTTAAAAATAATAATGTTCAAATGTCTCCAAACGAATCTCATATTTGTCAAGCTAATTACGAGAGATACATAGGTCCGTCGAGCCCTCTTTTCTTATCGACAACGAAAAATTAAGTAGCAGAAAAATTAAATGCTCCGTGCTATCAAAACCAGTGCATCGCAAATAAAGTTAAGTTCAGGTGAATTTGTGTGTAATTTCTTTATTGATAAAATCGAGTTATACAGTAAAGCATTCGACTCTGTAAACCACTCCCTTCTAGCACAA
Organism: Drosophila subsilvestris; assembly: GCA_035043285.1. Taxonomy (NCBI): domain Eukaryota; kingdom Metazoa; phylum Arthropoda; class Insecta; order Diptera; family Drosophilidae; genus Drosophila; species Drosophila subsilvestris. The sequence continues at coordinate 11,966 of JAWNNB010001348.1, read as the reverse complement.
AAACTTGACCGTTTAGGGTTTCCGCCTAATCTTTTGAGATGGATTTCTAGCTACCTTCGTTCTAGGTCTCAACGAGTCCTCTTCAACTGTTAAGGTTACTTCTGGAGTACCACAAGGCAGACATCTAGGCCTCCTACTTTTCACACTCTTTATTCATGTAACACGCGTCGCGCGTGGGGCTACGTTTCTAGCCTGGGTTCCGCTCGCAGAACAACAGGCTTCGGCTTGGTTTCGCATTGGCTATTTGATGGTGCAGTCACTGCATATTAACGATAACCTACATTACGTGTGACCGTGGATCTCTACCACTAATTCCTTGCTCTTCTTAATACTTTCCTTCCTGTAATTACCATATAAATTTCCCTTCATTTAAGTGCTACCATTGCATTAAGTCTCCAGTAGAAAAACATGGTAAGAGAAAGACTTAATCAATCAAGGTCTGACAGGAACGTAATATATGGGACAGGTCTAAATTAAAAGTTTTCGTATACCTCGTGTTTCACTAGGGGAGATGAATAGCTGAACGAACGCATAGGATTAACACCGCACGGTGCTGGTGCGCCCGCCTTTTTCATCTATATAATTATAGAATATAATTTCTTGGATATATATACATATATAGTTTCTTGGATATCTTTTTAGATCTCACATCTTTTGTCTTGAGGCTGGGTGTGGAACGTGACGAGCTGGAGCCAAAGCGCGAGGGCGGGCGTTCCTGTACTGCTAGGCTTCTCCAGACGTTCGGATAGAAAAGAAAGATAATGATTTAAATGGGAATTTGGATTGGTAGCTTTAGCTTGGACACGACCCGCTCACCAAATCCAGCTAATCTCGACCGTAATGCCCGCCAGCAGAGAGGTGGCTCCAAAGCCAATGGTGCCCCATACTATCTGCGCACCGTACCTGCATCCGATATGGAGTTGATCACAATGAAGCTACTGGCCAGGGACACTACACTACCTCTAGGCTGTAATCTCCCACCACATGTGGTGGCTCTCATTGCTGTAGGTTCTGGCTGAGATTGAGACCCGCCTTCGCATTCCGCCGAGTAAACCGTCTGGCTATAGGCCCACACCACACCTCTTGGGTGCATTGGGTCGGGTCCAAACGAAAGATGCATACACAAGGATGCGCTTGAAATCCAAACCAGACCAGACCCGACATGAAGAGGATAAACGTCATACCATAGATGAACTTGCGTAGTCGGGTCGGTAGTCTTACCTCTATCCAAGGTCAAGGCCAGGCGCCTTTTCTTTCCACTTAATTTCATGCATGACTCTTTCTTTTTTCACCATTTGACAACACTGCGAGATTAGTGTGACCATATTTTTAAACAGAACAGCTGATTTGTTTTGATTGTACCACACAAATTATGGATAAATTTATGTCAAACGCAGATCAATAAAGCAGGCAGACATCGGTATACAAGCTTTGAATAGCCATGCCCATTTTGGAAGTCTATAAGAAGTTCTTATAGACTTCCAAAATGGGCATGGCTATTCAAAGCTTGTATACCGATGTCTGCCTGCTTTATTGATCTGCGTTTATTAAGAACGGTCTCCGAGATTTCTTGGTGAATGAGAAAAACACGGCTATATTGATGAAGTTGGCCAAGAATACGACAAAAAATGTGTGTAAGATCGAAGATCCTGAGGGTAAGAAACACAGCTTTATTTATTAGAGACATATCTATAGATGTACATATATTACTTACAGAAGCCCTTGACTACCTCATAGCGCATGTGGAGGACATACACGTTTTATTGTCCAAACGTCTCGTCACGCGCGAACTTTTGTTTATGTATGTGAAAAGACGCTTACCGGGGGTAGCCACAAACTTCACCAAGAAGGATTTGGTAACGAAAGTGATAAAATATTGGGAGCAACAGCAACCCGTAGAACCCATTAACAAACACAAAGAGGAGTATCCCATTCACACAATGGCTCGGAAAGGTCTTCTTCACGAGCTCAGCAATGAAGGAGCTCGCCAGCAGTTTGAGCTGTTTCTAAAGGATCTTATACTGCCATTGATGGTGGCCTCAGCACAGCGCGGCGACCGCGAGTGCCATGTGGTTGTGCTCCTTGAAGATGACATGGTCGACTGGGATGAGGAATTTCCACCTCAAATGGGCGAAGAGTATTGCCAAAGTATGTCTCGTTGAATTGGGGACTACTCCCAAATCCACTTTTCGCTTTTAACTGACATTAGCGAATATCGATTCGTATTACTAATATACAAACTTTCCTACTTCAGCCGTTCACAGCACAGCCATGCATCGATTTTTTAAGTACATCGAAAATAGGGATGTGGCCAAGCAGGTCATGAAGGATCGCGGCCTGAAGAAGATCCGGTGCGGCATAGAAGGTTATCCTACACATAAGGAGAAAATTCGGAGACGTCCAGGTGGGCGAGCCGAGGTCATTTATAGCTATGTCCAACGCCCCTTTATCCACATGTCCTGGGAGAAGGAGGAAGCCAAGAGTCGTCACGTCGATTTCCAGTGCGTCAAATCTAAATCCGTTACGAATCTCGCCGAAGCAAACGCCGATCCTCCCTTAGAATTGGATGCAAGTTCGTAACACTCACCGAGGAAAGCGTCCGCTTTCTATAGCTCCACTTCCTTTTCAGGTGGAAATCCTATTCCGCCCATTGCTGTGGTCAATCCGAACCCTAATAATGCAGAGCTTGCAGCCGTGCCTGCAGCCGGTGCCGCTGCAGTGGTCGCCGTAGACGAGGCAGCCGGTGGGGTTGTGATGTTCAACGAATTGGAACAAGCGGCCGGAGCGGTTGCTGGTGCTGCTGGCATCGTGGATGAGAACGTGTGAGGGAACGAACCAAAAGCTGGTAGCCGAAGAATAAAAAACTGCCAGAATGCAGCGACGCACACAAACCCCTTTTTACGTTTTTCATCAACATTTTAATATGCAATTAAATTCAAAAGCCGAAAACAAAGAACTACTTACTTTAGGCCAAGCTCTTATTTAAAACAATCGAAACCCATTTTATATTCTATACAAACATTCCCATTAGTTCCAGTGGTTGAATCGAATCGCCTATGCTCCATGAAAAGCCTCGCGTTTGACCTGTGGCAGAGTGGAGGGAGGTCTCCCAGTTTAAGGATCGATCAATTGCAAATTTCCATTTTTGGTATCGAAGATTGCGTTTAGTAGAACCCTATCGTGGGCTTAATAGGTTCTCGGGGAACTGATTTAGAAAGGGGAGCCTCCATGGAGTACATATTCTCGACAGTCATTGAAGCATTATTGAAGTAACTGTTAGGACTGACCAGCGCCGTTGTCTCTGCTATCTTGGGCCTAAGCACATGAATTCCGACCTGGATCCGAATGAAGCTGCAGGAACAGGTTGTTAACCGTCATACACTGTGGCAGCCATAGCCTTGATCTGCCCAGAGTATTGAATAATTTTAATGTTGTCACGCAGCCAATTGATAGCAGCTTCCAAAGCGTAGTTATGGAAGTGCAGAATGGAGGGACCTGTGTTGTAGAACAGGAAGCAACCAGTGCCAAAGGTTGCTTTGGCTTGACCTTTAGAAAGACACTGTTTTCCGACGAGCGCTGCTTGTTGATCCACCAAGACTGCTTGTCCCATTGAGCAAGCCCTGCCCTCTCCTGGGTTCTTTGCCAGAAGTTAAAAATAATAATGTTCAAATGTCTCCAAACGAATCTCATATTTGTCAAGCTAATTACGAGAGATACATAGGTCCGTCGAGCCCTCTTTTCTTATCGACAACGAAAAATTAAGTAGCAGAAAAATTAAATGCTCCGTGCTATCAAAACCAGTGCATCGCAAATAAAGTTAAGTTCAGGTGAATTTGTGTGTAATTTCTTTATTGATAAAATCGAGTTATACAGTAAAGCATTCGACTCTGTAAACCACTCCCTTCTAGCACAAAAACTTGACCGTTTAGGGTTTCCGCCTAATCTTTTGAGATGGATTTCTAGCTACCTTCGTTCTAGGTCTCAACGAGTCCTCTTCAACTGTTAAGGTTACTTCTGGAGTACCACAAGGCAGACATCTAGGCCTCCTACTTTTCACACTCTTTATTCATGTAACACGCGTCGCGCGTGGGGCTACGTTTCTAGCCTGGGTTCCGCTCGCAGAACAACAGGCTTCGGCTTGGTTTCGCATTGGCTATTTGATGGTGCAGTCACTGCATATTAACGATAACCTACATTACGTGTGACCGTGGATCTCTACCACTAATTCCTTGCTCTTCTTAATACTTTCCTTCCTGTAATTACCATATAAATTTCCCTTCATTTAAGTGCTACCATTGCATTAAGTCTCCAGTAGAAAAACATGGTAAGAGAAAGACTTAATCAATCAAGGTCTGACAGGAACGTAATATATGGGACAGGTCTAAATTAAAAGTTTTCGTATACCTCGTGTTTCACTAGGGGAGATGAATAGCTGAACGAACGCATAGGATTAACACCGCACGGTGCTGGTGCGCCCGCCTTTTTCATCTATATAATTATAGAATATAATTTCTTGGATATATATACATATATAGTTTCTTGGATATCTTTTTAGATCTCACATCTTTTGTCTTGAGGCTGGGTGTGGAACGTGACGAGCTGGAGCCAAAGCGCGAGGGCGGGCGTTCCTGTACTGCTAGGCTTCTCCAGACGTTCGGATAGAAAAGAAAGATAATGATTTAAATGGGAATTTGGATTGGTAGCTTTAGCTTGGACACGACCCGCTCACCAAATCCAGCTAATCTCGACCGTAATGCCCGCCAGCAGAGAGGTGGCTCCAAAGCCAATGGTGCCCCATACTATCTGCGCACCGTACCTGCATCCGATATGGAGTTGATCACAATGAAGCTACTGGCCAGGGACACTACACTACCTCTAGGCTGTAATCTCCCACCACATGTGGTGGCTCTCATTGCTGTAGGTTCTGGCTGAGATTGAGACCCGCCTTCGCATTCCGCCGAGTAAACCGTCTGGCTATAGGCCCACACCACACCTCTTGGGTGCATTGGGTCGGGTCCAAACGAAAGATGCATACACAAGGATGCGCTTGAAATCCAAACCAGACCAGACCCGACATGAAGAGGATAAACGTCATACCATAGATGAACTTGCGTAGTCGGGTCGGTAGTCTTACCTCTATCCAAGGTCAAGGCCAGGCGCCTTTTCTTTCCACTTAATTTCATGCATGACTCTTTCTTTTTTCACCATTTGACAACACTGCGAGATTAGTGTGACCATATTTTTAAACAGAACAGCTGATTTGTTTTGATTGTACCACACAAATTATGGATAAATTTATGTCAAACGCAGATCAATAAAGCAGGCAGACATCGGTATACAAGCTTTGAATAGCCATGCCCATTTTGGAAGTCTATAAGAAGTTCTTATAGACTTCCAAAATGGGCATGGCTATTCAAAGCTTGTATACCGATGTCTGCCTGCTTTATTGATCTGCGTTTATTAAGAACGGTCTCCGAGATTTCTTGGTGAATGAGAAAAACACGGCTATATTGATGAAGTTGGCCAAGAATACGACAAAAAATGTGTGTAAGATCGAAGATCCTGAGGGTAAGAAACACAGCTTTATTTATTAGAGACATATCTATAGATGTACATATATTACTTACAGAAGCCCTTGACTACCTCATAGCGCATGTGGAGGACATACACGTTTTATTGTCCAAACGTCTCGTCACGCGCGAACTTTTGTTTATGTATGTGAAAAGACGCTTACCGGGGGTAGCCACAAACTTCACCAAGAAGGATTTGGTAACGAAAGTGATAAAATATTGGGAGCAACAGCAACCCGTAGAACCCATTAACAAACACAAAGAGGAGTATCCCATTCACACAATGGCTCGGAAAGGTCTTCTTCACGAGCTCAGCAATGAAGGAGCTCGCCAGCAGTTTGAGCTGTTTCTAAAGGATCTTATACTGCCATTGATGGTGGCCTCAGCACAGCGCGGCGACCGCGAGTGCCATGTGGTTGTGCTCCTTGAAGATGACATGGTCGACTGGGATGAGGAATTTCCACCTCAAATGGGCGAAGAGTATTGCCAAAGTATGTCTCGTTGAATTGGGGACTACTCCCAAATCCACTTTTCGCTTTTAACTGACATTAGCGAATATCGATTCGTATTACTAATATACAAACTTTCCTACTTCAGCCGTTCACAGCACAGCCATGCATCGATTTTTTAAGTACATCGAAAATAGGGATGTGGCCAAGCAGGTCATGAAGGATCGCGGCCTGAAGAAGATCCGGTGCGGCATAGAAGGTTATCCTACACATAAGGAGAAAATTCGGAGACGTCCAGGTGGGCGAGCCGAGGTCATTTATAGCTATGTCCAACGCCCCTTTATCCACATGTCCTGGGAGAAGGAGGAAGCCAAGAGTCGTCACGTCGATTTCCAGTGCGTCAAATCTAAATCCGTTACGAATCTCGCCGAAGCAAACGCCGATCCTCCCTTAGAATTGGATGCAAGTTCGTAACACTCACCGAGGAAAGCGTCCGCTTTCTATAGCTCCACTTCCTTTTCAGGTGGAAATCCTATTCCGCCCATTGCTGTGGTCAATCCGAACCCTAATAATGCAGAGCTTGCAGCCGTGCCTGCAGCCGGTGCCGCTGCAGTGGTCGCCGTAGACGAGGCAGCCGGTGGGGTTGTGATGTTCAACGAATTGGAACAAGCGGCCGGAGCGGTTGCTGGTGCTGCTGGCATCGTGGATGAGAACGTGTGAGGGAACGAACCAAAAGCTGGTAGCCGAAGAATAAAAAACTGCCAGAATGCAGCGACGCACACAAACCCCTTTTTACGTTTTTCATCAACATTTTAATATGCAATTAAATTCAAAAGCCGAAAACAAAGAACTACTTACTTTAGGCCAAGCTCTTATTTAAAACAATCGAAACCCATTTTATATTCTATACAAACATTCCCATTAGTTCCAGTGGTTGAATCGAATCGCCTATGCTCCATGAAAAGCCTCGCGTTTGACCTGTGGCAGAGTGGAGGGAGGTCTCCCAGTTTAAGGATCGATCAATTGCAAATTTCCATTTTTGGTATCGAAGATTGCGTTTAGTAGAACCCTATCGTGGGCTTAATAGGTTCTCGGGGAACTGATTTAGAAAGGGGAGCCTCCATGGAGTACATATTCTCGACAGTCATTGAAGCATTATTGAAGTAACTGTTAGGACTGACCAGCGCCGTTGTCTCTGCTATCTTGGGCCTAAGCACATGAATTCCGACCTGGATCCGAATGAAGCTGCAGGAACAGGTTGTTAACCGTCATACACTGTGGCAGCCATAGCCTTGATCTGCCCAGAGTATTGAATAATTTTAATGTTGTCACGCAGCCAATTGATAGCAGCTTCCAAAGCGTAGTTATGGAAGTGCAGAATGGAGGGACCTGTGTTGTAGAACAGGAAGCAACCAGTGCCAAAGGTTGCTTTGGCTTGACCTTTAGAAAGACACTGTTTTCCGACGAGCGCTGCTTGTTGATCCACCAAGACTGCTTGTCCCATTGAGCAAGCCCTGCCCTCTCCTGGGTTCTTTGCCAGAAGTTAAAAATAATAATGTTCAAATGTCTCCAAACGAATCTCATATTTGTCAAGCTAATTACGAGAGATACATAGGTCCGTCGAGCCCTCTTTTCTTATCGACAACGAAAAATTAAGTAGCAGAAAAATTAAATGCTCCGTGCTATCAAAACCAGTGCATCGCAAATAAAGTTAAGTTCAGGTGAATTTGTGTGTAATTTCTTTATTGATAAAATCGAGTTATACAGTAAAGCATTCGACTCTGTAAACCACTCCCTTCTAGCACAAAAACTTGACCGTTTAGGGTTTCCGCCTAATCTTTTGAGATGGATTTCTAGCTACCTTCGTTCTAGGTCTCAACGAGTCCTCTTCAACTGTTAAGGTTACTTCTGGAGTACCACAAGGCAGACATCTAGGCCTCCTACTTTTCACACTCTTTATTCATGTAACACGCGTCGCGCGTGGGGCTACGTTTCTAGCCTGGGTTCCGCTCGCAGAACAACAGGCTTCGGCTTGGTTTCGCATTGGCTATTTGATGGTGCAGTCACTGCATATTAACGATAACCTACATTACGTGTGACCGTGGATCTCTACCACTAATTCCTTGCTCTTCTTAATACTTTCCTTCCTGTAATTACCATATAAATTTCCCTTCATTTAAGTGCTACCATTGCATTAAGTCTCCAGTAGAAAAACATGGTAAGAGAAAGACTTAATCAATCAAGGTCTGACAGGAACGTAATATATGGGACAGGTCTAAATTAAAAGTTTTCGTATACCTCGTGTTTCACTAGGGGAGATGAATAGCTGAACGAACGCATAGGATTAACACCGCACGGTGCTGGTGCGCCCGCCTTTTTCATCTATATAATTATAGAATATAATTTCTTGGATATATATACATATATAGTTTCTTGGATATCTTTTTAGATCTCACATCTTTTGTCTTGAGGCTGGGTGTGGAACGTGACGAGCTGGAGCCAAAGCGCGAGGGCGGGCGTTCCTGTACTGCTAGGCTTCTCCAGACGTTCGGATAGAAAAGAAAGATAATGATTTAAATGGGAATTTGGATTGGTAGCTTTAGCTTGGACACGACCCGCTCACCAAATCCAGCTAATCTCGACCGTAATGCCCGCCAGCAGAGAGGTGGCTCCAAAGCCAATGGTGCCCCATACTATCTGCGCACCGTACCTGCATCCGATATGGAGTTGATCACAATGAAGCTACTGGCCAGGGACACTACACTACCTCTAGGCTGTAATCTCCCACCACATGTGGTGGCTCTCATTGCTGTAGGTTCTGGCTGAGATTGAGACCCGCCTTCGCATTCCGCCGAGTAAACCGTCTGGCTATAGGCCCACACCACACCTCTTGGGTGCATTGGGTCGGGTCCAAACGAAAGATGCATACACAAGGATGCGCTTGAAATCCAAACCAGACCAGACCCGACATGAAGAGGATAAACGTCATACCATAGATGAACTTGCGTAGTCGGGTCGGTAGTCTTACCTCTATCCAAGGTCAAGGCCAGGCGCCTTTTCTTTCCACTTAATTTCATGCATGACTCTTTCTTTTTTCACCATTTGACAACACTGCGAGATTAGTGTGACCATATTTTTAAACAGAACAGCTGATTTGTTTTGATTGTACCACACAAATTATGGATAAATTTATAAATAAACGCAGATCAATAAAGCAGGCAGACATCGGTATACAAGCTTTGAATAGCCATGCCCATTTTGGAAGTCTATAAGAACTTCTTATAGACTTCCAAAATGGGCATGGCTATTCAAAGCTTGTATACCGATGTCTGCCTGCTTTATTGATCTGCGTTTATTAAGAACGGTCTCCGAGATTTCTTGGTGAATGAGAAAAACACGGCTATATTGATGAAGTTGGCCAAGAATACGACAAAAAATGTGTGTAAGATCGAAGATCCTGAGGGTAAGAAACACAGCTTTATTTATTAGAGACATATCTATAGATGTACATATATTACTTACAGAAGCCCTTGACTACCTCATAGCGCATGTGGAGGACATACACGTTTTATTGTCCAAACGTCTCGTCACGCGCGAACTTTTGTTTATGTATGTGAAAAGACGCTTACCGGGGGTAGCCACAAACTTCACCAAGGCGGATTTGGTAACGAAAGTGATAAAATATTGGGAGCAACAGCAACCCGTAGAACCCATTAACAAACACAAAGAGGAGTATCCCATTCACACAATGGCTCGGAAAGGTCTTCTTCACGAGCTCAGCAATGAAGGAGCTCGCCAGCAGTTTGAGCTGTTTCTAAAGGATCTTATACTGCCATTGATGGTGGCCTCAGCACAGCGCGGCGACCGCGAGTGCCATGTGGTTGTGCTCCTTGAAGATGACATGGTCGACTGGGATGAGGAATTTCCACCTCAAATGGGCGAAGAGTATTGCCAAAGTATGTCTCGTTGAATTGGGGACTACTCCCAAATCCACTTTTCGCTTTTAACTGACATTAGCGAATATCGATTCGTATTACTAATATACAAACTTTCCTACTTCAGCCGTTCACAGCACAGCCATGCATCGATTTTTTAAGTACATCGAAAATAGGGATGTGGCCAAGCAGGTCATGAAGGATCGCGGCCTGAAGAAGATCCGGTGCGGCATAGAAGGTTATCCTACACATAAGGAGAAAATTCGGAGACGTCCAGGTGGGCGAGCCGAGGTCATTTATAGCTATGTCCAACGCCCCTTTATCCACATGTCCTGGGAGAAGGAGGAAGCCAAGAGTCGTCACGTCGATTTCCAGTGCGTCAAATCTAAATCCGTTACGAATCTCGCCGAAGCAAACGCCGATCCTCCCTTAGAATTGGATGCAAGTTCGTAACACTCACCGAGGAAAGCGTCCGCTTTCTATAGCTCCACTTCCTTTTCAGGTGGAAATCCTATTCCGCCCATTGCTGTGGTCAATCCGAACCCTAATAATGCAGAGCTTGCAGCCGTGCCTGCAGCCGGTGCCGCTGCAGTGGTCGCCGTAGACGAGGCAGCCGGTGGGGTTGTGATGTTCAACGAATTGGAACAAGCGGCCGGAGCGGTTGCTGGTGCTGCTGGCATCGTGGATGAGAACGTGTGAGGGAACGAACCAAAAGCTGGTAGCCGAAGAATAAAAAACTGCCAGAATGCAGCGACGCACACAAACCCCTTTTTACGTTTTTCATCAACATTTTAATATGCAATTAAATTCAAAAGCCGAAAACAAAGAACTACTTACTTTAGGCCAAGCTCTTATTTAAAACAATCGAAACCCATTTTATATTCTATACAAACATTCCCATTAGTTCCAGTGGTTGAATCGAATCGCCTATGCTCCATGAAAAGCCTCGCGTTTGACCTGTGGCAGAGTGGAGGGAGGTCTCCCAGTTTAAGGATCGATCAATTGCAAATTTCCATTTTTGGTATCGAAGATTGCGTTTAGTAGAACCCTATCGTGGGCTTAATAGGTTCTCGGGGAACTGATTTAGAAAGGGGAGCCTCCATGGAGTACATATTCTCGACAGTCATTGAAGCATTATTGAAGTAACTGTTAGGACTGACCAGCGCCGTTGTCTCTGCTATCTTGGGCCTAAGCACATGAATTCCGACCTGGATCCGAATGAAGCTGCAGGAACAGGTTGTTAACCGTCATACACTGTGGCAGCCATAGCCTTGATCTGCCCAGAGTATTGAATAATTTTAATGTTGTCACGCAGCCAATTGATAGCAGCTTCCAAAGCGTAGTTATGGAAGTGCAGAATGGAGGGACCTGTGTTGTAGAACAGGAAGCAACCAGTGCCAAAGGTTGCTTTGGCTTGACCTTTAGAAAGACACTGTTTTCCGACGAGCGCTGCTTGTTGATCCACCAAGACTGCTTGTCCCATTGAGCAAGCCCTGCCCTCTCCTGGGTTCTTTGCCAGAAGTTAAAAATAATAATGTTCAAATGTCTCCAAACGAATCTCATATTTGTCAAGCTAATTACGAGAGATACATAGGTCCGTCGAGCCCTCTTTTCTTATCGACAACGAAAAATTAAGTAGCAGAAAAATTAAATGCTCCGTGCTATCAAAACCAGTGCATCGCAAATAAAGTTAAGTTCAGGTGAATTTGTGTGTAATTTCTTTATTGATAAAATCGAGTTATACAGTAAAGCATTCGACTCTGTAAACCACTCCCTTCTAGCACAAAAACTTGACCGTTTAGGGTTTCCGCCTAATCTTTTGAGATGGATTTCTAGCTACCTTCGTTCTAGGTCTCAACGAGTCCTCTTCAACTGTTAAGGTTACTTCTGGAGTACCACAAGGCAGACATCTAGGCCTCCTACTTTTCACACTCTTTATTCATGTAACACGCGTCGCGCGTGGGGCTACGTTTCTAGCCTGGGTTCCGCTCGCAGAACAACAGGCTTCGGCT